>CALYDF020010361.1:0-10000 GCA_944474145.2 Dicrocoelium dendriticum | reverse complement strand
TCAGTGGAGGCGATAAATGAGTATCACGAAGTAACTGTCATTGTATCCTCCTCCGCATGAACAGAGGTTAGTACTTCCCGAAGCAGCCTGGCTACAATATATCGCCTGCTGGACGTTCCTGTCAAGGTGGTGGTCTTAGTCAGAATACAAAGCCGTGTTCCATCCGTCCAGGTCGTCCATCGGCTTCCCTTAATGGAATTTGACGTTGACTCTGGAACTTTGGTGCACATCATTGATAGGGCCTACCGTTGTCTCTGAATCTTTCGGAAGTGATTGGAAGAGCGGACGATTCGCTAGGCAACATTGTAGCATCAGCTCTCACATTAGTTCCGGGTGTGGTAGTAGAAACTATAGCTGTTGACCTTTTGGAACTCTTGAATGCAACTGCGGTTCAGCTGCCACTGATATTGGCTTGTTTCGTGAGTTTCGGCGAAGCCTGTTGGGAGGTAATGAGAGCTTGTTACAACTTGCCTAGATGTAAGAGTTCTGGAACGACCGGGTGATCTGAAATAGGGGCAGGGTAGTTGCTTGCCGTGTATGCAGGAGTCAGTTTGTCACTGGAACACCCGGCGTTGTAGATTTGACTTGCAGTTAAGATCGGTGGAGATTCGTGGGTCAAATAGTACGACGGGCTTGTTCCTACTGTGGTTACTTTTTGCTCAGTACATGCTTGACCACTTCTGCCAAACTTTCATACTTCTTGGGCATTGCAGCTGCGGTCTAAACTAATGGGACGGTATCACACTTCGTACAGTACTGTACTGTCTGGCCTGAGCATCATGCAGTCGATTGGCTAAATATCTCCACTTTTGGCATGCAAATAATTGGAACAGTTAAAGAATGAAGTCCTATTTTAACTAACTTAGCTACTAAGGTTCGGCCACTTGTGCCCATCTGGTTACGTAAACGGTGTGTTGACGATTTGTCCATTCCTTTAGATTGATCGTACCGGCGCCAAGGTCAGTTTGCCGAAACCGGTGGCTGTCTTACTCTCGGTCCCGCAAAGATTTCCGGATTCGGCGATCATTTGTCTCACAGTTGTAAGCACACACTCACACGAAGACTCGGCGTGTATTGATTATCTCGCGTTACACGAGGAAGCAAGCTGGACGCTGCCAAGCAGTTGCTTCCCAGCGATGTTTAGTGGAGAACCGAGGCGAGACGTTCCGTAGCTTTGTTTTGCGGCAGCCTGCAGAGATAGTTGCAGAATCGTTTGAGATTCCTCAGCTTCTTTTTCTGAGTGAGATCAAACCCATTCCTGAAAAGCTCAGGAGTGATGTATTTGCACGCTTCGATTCCGGCATAGAATGCGCCAGGACCATGAACTGGAGCCACATTAGTACAACGCATTTTAGATCTAAGAGATGGGAAGCACTGTTACTTCTCGTCGAGCTGGCTCTAATGAGTGTACGCGGGAGAATTTATGACGATAATCGGAATGGTAACGAGAACGAAGCAAGAGCTGATATAGAGTGCGCATGCAAGGCGCCTGAGATGTGTGAATATAGTTTGAATAACCTTTTTGGTGGAAATCATTTGTGAACTTTGAACCTACCCTCATTCAATTTAGCGACGGTGGTTCCCATTACAGCATCCTCTAACGGTCTGAGTAGTTTTGTTTGAATTAGTGGTGCAGCTCAAAACGATGAATATCGAACGAATTCAAACTGCTCACCGGAATTCAGAGTTCTGCACCAACGGATGCCTAGATAACGTATGGTATCATTGCAGACATTTGGTTTCCTTCCAAGGCAATTAGCGTTTAGCGAGAATTTACACTTACAAGTTGACGCACCGCATTTGTCCGCTCAGAAAGATATTTGCCAATCGGTGCACTACGATTCCAAATCTGGTAGGTCTATTCGACTTGCATTTAGGGTATTGATCAAGCATCTGGGATGGAAAGCCTGTAATATTTTGATGTCATCCACAAAGATGTATAATGTTCTAACGTTTATTATTTAAGTATCTTTGTTAAAATATATTCTGACAGGCATGGGCGGGTATTTGAAATGCCCCATATACTATGCATGCAATAAATCAACGGTCCTGAAATTTGTCAGCCCTTCAAAAGTCTGCTATGTGACACAGATGAACGCTTAATACCAGTACACTGTACTTGTAAAAGGTGTACCATTGTCGGTAGAACTTGTTCTACTGTGTAGAAATGAGGGTTTTTAGTTCTGGCATGAAGTCTGTTGTGTAGACCCATGCTGAAATGTATTTATTATGTATAGCAATTTTAAACGGTTTACGATCATGTTTTTCGAAATTTTTTCCAACATCCCTTTGATGGTCGGTATGTGCTTAACTAGGCAATAAATTGTATTATATTTAAGCCACTCGTGTAATTATACTCTTCAATGATACTAGTCGGCCGCAATGTTTAGTGTGTTTCATTTGAATTCTTGAAAGATACTTGGAACCGATCGAGTAGTCATGAGTTCAGAGACTTTTGGAAACAATCGGTTGGTATAGTAGTTTGGTAGCGTTTCACTCTTGACACAAGAGCTTCGTCCGACCAGCTGAATCAGTGCGATTGGGGTAGGATTTTTTAGCGAACAGGGACGATAACCGCGTTACCCGAGCCTTGAGTCATGATGTCATTACAGCAACCGTTCGTGATGTCATCTCAGGCGGTTTAAACACAGTGGGTTTCATTTGGTTAACAGGGAGAGGTTGCGACTTCATTGTATGTTAGCTAGCTTTCGTTTTCCAGGATGACCTCCAGATGATGTTAGTTCGATAAATGTGGTTTACCTGACAGTATCCATTTCTCAGTTGATCCATCCTGGTCTCCAGATTATGACAATTCTGTGCATTAATCCTGGCGTAACCTCAATGAATGCAATGTATAAGGCAGTTGGCAGCTCTCAACGTCATTCCTTGAGGACTGGTCCCCTGAGGTGGACTGCGGGGACTTTGTAAACAGATTAAACAGGCTCGTGGCAAGCACATCTAAAGCCGAAATCCGATGACCCGACAATGTGCAATCGTTTCTAACTAGCAGGACTCGGAAATGCCTGCCATTGAGGAACGACATGGCTCGCTCATATAGGCTCTCCGAGCGAAGACACCTGGTTGTATATACAACCATATATATATATATATATATATATATATATATATATATATATCCGGGCGGGTGAGCCTATGGTGCGCTGAGGCTGGTGGTGGCTAGATCCTGACAGATCTTCTGCCCACTGATCCTAATGTTATGCCATGGGCTCATGTCCTGCACGTCTCGTGGCGACCACTGGGTGGGAGTTGCGTTACGCCCTTCTCCCTGCTAAGATCCAAGACACCAATCCGCATGAGTCAGTGAATTGAACATGTGCTTGACCCGCTACGTTTCGGGTGAGTACTCTAGTCGTTTCCTGTCAAGTATGGACGCCCTACCAGTATTCTAGTCTATCCTCTTCGAAGGTTAGGAAGTGGTCGATAACCCTCTTCCCGTAAAACCTAGCCATGTGAGACAACAGGTCTACTGTTATAAGCTCACAGCTCGGATGGCGTAGAGCACGAGCGCCACGCGTTCTCTGACGGTGTGGGGGGGCACCTACGGGTGCTTAATGGTTTTTCTACTGCCGGCCTCAAGCCAGGCAGCCCTTGGTTAAATCAATGCAAAGCGGTCAAAACCCACCTGCATTTCGTCGTTATCGCATGTGCGTATCCTACAAAAGGTCGAAAATCATTATGAATCGTTTCAGTATCTCAAAGACTGCGTGTGACGACCTTCAAGCAGATCTCAATCTGTCTCTGTAATCACATTCCCGAGCTGGATCTGCTCCCCACTGCCTTGTGGGTCAGGATATTGAGCCAAACGCTCCGGGTGGAGTCCCTCAAGCAAACATCTGGTGCACAACCGTCACCTCGCTTGCGATTGCCCACCAATACAAACGTATGTTTGCGCGCAAAGCACTCAGCTTCGGTGTTGGAAAATGCGCACACTACTAGTGGAACTCGAGTGAGCACCCCGAGCAAGGCACTGCACTGGTCGCGATGGAACTGGTGCGCTACATCGATATTGCAGCGCTCTGTGAAACCTGGTTCACTGAGCAAAGTAAGTGGAATGAAGCAGGTGCTAGCTACACATTCTACTGGGTGTAAAACGCCGTCTCAGCACCACGTGAACATGGGGTCGGATTTGCAATATCCGATCGCCCAAAATGCCAGATCGTGGGTGAACCAACAGGCATCAGCGCGCGAATGATGACTGTTCGCATACGACTCGGAAGGCGCAAGTTTTCCACCTTCATGAGCACATACTGTCCCACCATGTGATATCCTGATGACACGCGAGATCAATTCCACACTGCTATCCTCCGTGATGCGGTTTGTGCCGAGGAGCGACCGACTATTTCTGCTGGCTGATTTTAACGCGCGCGTTGGACCTGATGCATCGGGGTGGACAGATGTTATCGGTCCGCATTGCATTGGTTCAGCCAATGCGAACGGTGACAGGCTGCTCTCACTGTGTGCCACTCTCGACCCGACTATCACGAACACTCGGTTTGCACTGAGTGCGAGTGATCCAGCAACTTGGATGCACCCACGGAGTGGTCACGCTCACCTGCTCAACTATGTCATCGTATATCAGCCTGATATGCGTGAAGTGCGCATGACACGTGTACTGCGAGGCACTGATTACAATTGGTACGGACCAAACTGCACATATATTTTTGTACATCTATATATTGCACTCCCTCCGTGTATTGGTTCTGTGGCGAGATGTATTGAGCTGGACAAGGCGATGGCTGCACGTCTGTATGATTTGGAATGCAAAGCCACAGTGGACGACCTGTGGCACCACATTCGCGACCATGTGACAGCTGCTGCCGAAGAGACCATCGGGCACGCAAACTGTAAGCGGCCTGATTGGTGTGATGAGAACAATGCGACGACTGGTACATTGGTGTCGGAGAAGAATGCAGCATTTGCTGCACATGTGGCAGACCCCAGTGACTTGGGGAAGAATAGTAAGTTTCGCAAAAATCAACAACGACTGTCACGATAGCTCCGTCGCATAAAAATGCATGGTGGACGGAGAAGGCGAAGCAGATTGAATGCTACGCCGAACGCCGGCAACGCAAAGAATTCTTTGACTCCTTGAAGGTGTTATCTGAACCTAGGTTGAAGGCGCTGAGAACGCTGATCGATGGTAGTTCAAGCGCCACCTGCACACAGACTGCAGACATAATGCAGATTTGACAAACGCACCTCGACTGTCGCTTGAACAACCGTACAGAGATCGACTGGCCTATATTGAACGCCCCAAAGTAGCACGATGTAAATGCGAGTCTGGCGGATACGCCGATACTGGATGGGACGCAGAGAGCACTTACTCAGCTGCGAATCGGCAAGTGTGCCAGTGCCGATGAGATCCCGCCTGAAGTATTGAAACACGGCGGACCCTCGTTGGTGACTGTGCTGCGCCACTTGGTGCACGCGTGTGGAATGAGGAGGAGGTGCCTGTTGAGCTGAAAATGCCTTTGTGCTACCACTGTACAAGGGCAGAGGGAGCAAGCAATGTTGTAGGAATTATCGCCATCAACTTGCTGCGGTTTGTGGGAAAGGTGATTGGCCGAATCCTGCTCAACCGCCTCGTAGTCAGGTTGTGGAACCTAATGTGGCGTAAGAACAGTGTGGATTCCGTTTGGGTCGCCCCACCATCGATATAATGTTGGTGGTTCGGCAGTTGGAGGAGATGTGCAGAGAACGACACCAGCCGCTGTGCTCGCTTTTTGTTGATTTCACCAAAGCATCTGATACGGTGAACCGCGAGGCATTGTGGCTGGTGTTGGGTCCGTTTGGATGACTGCGTAATTTTGTAAGTTTAATCGTATGTTTGCACAGTGGTATGTGGGCGAGGGTGCAGCTGGGTGGAGAAACCACGGATGATTTTGCAGTTGTCACTGTTGTGAAGCAAGGCTGTGTGTTAGCTCCTGCCCTGTTTAATATCTATCTTCATGCAATGTTGTCTTGTGCTTTTGATGCGGCTTGTGCTTACGGTGTTCGTGTGGAGCACCGTATTGATGGTGGGTTGCTGAACATCCGTCGTTTCGGTGCGAGAAGCCTAGTCTGTGAGACAACTATCCGTTTGCTGTTTGCTGATGACTGTGCGTTGCTTGCACGCGGTGCGGATGAGTTGCAACACATGACTAGTGCTCTGGCTTCGAGAGCGACCAAATTCGGGCTCACCATCAATACAAGCAAAACTGTCTGTCTCATTCAGCCTTCACCGTAGGCGCAATGTTCAATATTGACGCGAATCCTCATTGGGGCTGAAGTATTGGGAACTGCCACCCGCTTCTACTACCTTGTTAATATGATGTCAACTGACAAGCAGCTTCACAGGGACCCGCTTATCCTTGTCTCGGAGGCGGCGGCGGCATTCGGGTAGATAGAGTACCGAGTGTGGAACAACTATCAGCTTACCATTGGCACGAGGCTGATGGTGCACAAATCCAAGGTGCTGTCCGTTCTTCGATACGGCAGTGAAAACTGGACGATGTACTGGCGGGAAGTGTGATATCTCCAGCGGTTCCCTCGACAGTGTTTGCGACGGATAATGCGCATTGGATGGTGCGACGTAGTTGCGGTGGATTCTGCTTATCGGTTGTTGCGAGAGAGTTGTGTACGCGGAAGTGTTGCGTCGAAGTGGAATATATGCAGTAGAGTATAGACTTTTGCTTCGGTCATGTGAGCCATATAGATTCGACTCCGATACCAAACAACTATTATATGGTCAGCTGAGTATTGGGAAGCGGCATGTGGGAAAACCGAACTTACCTTGCCAGGACATGATCAATGTGTGCCTCTCACGTTCTATACTTGATTGCAGGTCATGGGCATCCAAGGCGGACCTTGAACTCAGCTGTTACCTTTTCACTGGAATGTCACTATATGCTGTGGATTTATCAGTTTTCAGTCAAAATCCGATTTTTTCGGCTAGACTTTCTGCAATTTCAGTACTTCTGTTTTCCGTCAATATTTTGTAAAGATCTGTTTTATGCTGCGCGTACTAAGCAAAATTACCAAAAAGACGTTTAGCAGCTCGAGTAGCTGTGCTCGGATCGGCAAACTTGGTTTCATCACTGTGTAATCAAAGTAGTGCAAATTCGGGTCTGTTTATTCGTGTGACACCTGTATTCCTAATGCCATTATTCCGTTTATACCTGCTTGCATTTTCTATGATGCTGCTTTATAACATTCGCAGTAGCTACTGTAGGGTGCACATAGCTTCTGTCTACTTGCTTGGACGTTACCTATGAGCAGTTAAGTTGCTACAAAATGTGTATACTTATTTTTGGTGTGTGCCTTTATCTTCGCTAACTTTTTCTCGTTCCACTTTGTTTGTTTCCCGTTTCTTACCTCCCTTTTATTCAACGGCATATTTCTACTGAGCGCGCATACTGATCTGCTCTAGATGAAATTAAGTGCGGAAATTAAGATTTGCATAGGAACACTTAAGTTGCATCCAGTATCACCCCCAATTATTGACATTTATACGTGGGTGAGTTTGCTGTTTATCACAACTTTCTCCTCGATTTACATCGAAGTTAAGTCAAACATTGGTACTGTGGCTTTTTTCAGCTATGCAAGTACAGTGGATGAAAACAAGCGCTTCCTTACGGCACTCCTCTTCAACCACATCGATGGGTATGCGCGCCTGTGTACGCGAACACTGGAGGTCTTGGTTCCTCGTCCAAGAGGTCCATGTTTCAACACTATACCAGTTCAAGATTACCAAGTTTGTAAACACAGACCGCGGTACTTCATAATCTGTAAATGCCATCAGATTCATGTAAAGGATGAACCTTTAGTATTGTACAACACCTGCCGTGGTTAAACACGCGATCGTGCCATGTGACAAAAAGAAAGCTTCTGACACGGTTTCTTGTCATTTATGTGGCTCGCACATATGACAATGGAAACAATTCTGGTAGCCCAGATATGCCTTAAACTGTAAAGAGTGATTAGGTAAAATTATACCAACGGATGATATCAGTTGGTATAGTAATTCAGTGGTACGGTTCGCAGCAGGTCAGAAGCGTGAGAGTGAAGTAAGTATTTTACAAATAATTGCGCGTCTTAGATTGCAAATGAACTGATCTGCTGATGGTTATTTTCGGTGTATGCATATTGTCGTTTTCAAAATCTGATGCTGTCTAAAGTGTTAGGTTAAGCGTGGAGTCCACCATGAATTCACCCTTTCTATCGAATTGTTCCACTGACTTGACTCCCTAGAAACTAAGCATACCGTGAGTCGCTTTTCTAACCCGTAGCAAGAAAATCACCATGGTATAGTGAGTATAAATACGCGAATGAACGGGAACCTTAAAGGTTGACCGGACAAATTCACTTTCATTTTTACCGAATGGGTTCTCAGCATCTGTTGATATTCTCTAACCGCTATCTCTTGAACCCTGTACTTTGGCCAAATAAACAGGGAATTTCGACTCCTATCTGGAGTCTCGGGGATTTTTGCTACCAATTCCGTAACAATTTACCTGGTTTACAAAACCTTGGCAGTAGAATCACGTTTGGCTGGCTTTCTGGTACTTTTAATAAAGAGTGAATGTTAACGGAATCAACGTAATCTTCCGCCTTGGGAGAATGGCATTTTGGCCCTACACTCCCGCTTGGCAGTCATTCATTAACTATGACTGATGTCTTCGTTTGTTCATTGAGACCACGTCTCTTCGGATGTATTACACGTGTTAGCATTTATGTGGACCTGGTTAGTCTCTTTTACCAAGTTTCCTGTTGACCGATGTAGTTTAATGGCCCTTGAGGCAATGCTGGTTGGTCGGTCTTGTATTATCCATGGGATAATACCAAAATAACGCGCAGAACTCGCTACTGTATCACACGGTAAACGTCTATTCCCATTTTGCATTTTAAATCTATGGGTAGTAGAGAGAGGTGGCAGGCGACTAGAAATTTCGTAGTACAACAATAATCCGTATAGTTACTAGGCCAAGGACGGAATTCAACCAACCCATCCAGCCAACACCGGCTCGGTGGAATATGTCTCCAGCAACATAGCAAACAAATTCGTCAGTGAATGTGACCACCATCGGTTTGTCACATTCTTGATGCCAATGCGAGTATTTTTGTAAACGTTGCCCGATGAGTAGGGTAACACTGACAGTGAGATCCAAAACGCGAAGTCAACTCAAGGTAAGTGCTGTGTATCCGGATGGGTGAATTCTCAACACTTTACGTTAACGACAGCGGATGACATAAGCAAAAATGCAAAATCTTTTTCTACGCATAAGAAAAAGGAAACAGGGTGCATTGGTGTCCCTCGAGGAAAAGGATCCGCGTTTTCGAACAGTGAGCACGAACTGATAAACATACTTCTCGGATTTTTTCATGCGGACAGAGTAAGGTTTTGCGAATACACTTCTTCGTAGTTGGTTTCAACTGGTCTAGAAGAAAGAGTCTTAAAGCTTACTTATGTCAAGATGCGGAGAAAATGGACAACTACTGATGTCACCAGCAATAGCAGTGTCAGCCATTGAATAGTATAAGCGCTGCGCAGTTGACTGTTGACGCATAGGCTGAAAGTGCATCGAGTTCTTGCGATTTTTACTATACACCTAGCAAGCCTGGAAATTTCCGCCGTGTTGATGTGCTCTGTCCATAGGCTTTGAATATTCTTCAGTCAAACCAAACTGTCGAGTTTCACAACAGACTGCATAACATGAGGCGGTTTGTTCGATAATCTGTTGTTGCCGCTATTCACCTGCACCAAGCATAAGCTTTACCCATCGATTATGTTCTGGCCACGGAAATCATAAGAAATCAGTGATTCCATTCAAGGTACAAAAATGTGGCCTTTGCAACCATTTATGCATTGAAATATTTTCTTTCTAAAGAGAACAGTAGCAGATCTAACTAAGCACTGAATAATGCTGCCAGTGACCGGTGTGTACATATAGTATAGGAAACAAAACATTAAGAACATCAGAGGCCACGTAGTAATGCTACT
>CALYDF020010360.1:0-10420 GCA_944474145.2 Dicrocoelium dendriticum | reverse complement strand
AGTCGCTCGTGGGCTGAGTATACCGCGAGGATGCCCACCCCTACGTGGATATGAACCGGTGACCTTATGGTTGCAAAACAAACGTGTAGACCACTCGGCCACCGGCCGAGAGGTAAGTGTGAAATATTCTAAGTTTTTATATTTGTCCATCAGGTAGCTGGATATTTTTCAGCCGACTAAGCGCTTGTCTTAGGGAACGTGGAACGTTAAAGCTCCGTAATAATCGTTATATGACTGTTCCACAGTAGTGCGTACACTGTTAGAATGGCAAATTCACTCCCCTAGAACGGCAAATATTTGTTTTTATCTGAAGGATGCAAATTTGCCCGCCCAAAAACATTGCATTTCAAAACCTGTTTCTACTTTTTTGGTCTCATCTTATATACTGCAGGTCTCTGCTTCATCATATACCAGGCTAGTAATCGAAATGAACATTAATTACTTCACTGTGAATCACAGTATACCTTGAGCTTGCAGTTGCAAACCAATCACATAACGTGTACTTCATCTTTAACCATTAGTCATTAATCTCAATGCTCAGGATTGTTCATCTGTGCCAGGTAACCTGGAGGTACTAGTCCCAATCATAATCCCAAAGCTGTCGGATTCGAAGCTGCTAAATACAACTGATGGGATTAAATAACAATGAAACGCTTAGTGGATTGCAGTGTTTTGGCTGAGCGACACCCGATATCTATCACTTTCGTAGGTGCGGTTCCAGCAGCCGATTTAGCTAAGGTTCAGTTAAAAAATAGTTTCTCTGTTCACATTTATATTGCGCCTAGCAATCCAACCACTCAACTTATACTACAAATGGACTCTCCATGCGATTAGTTGGGTTTTGTAGTAGATACCACAGGGAGGAAAGAGGCATGCTTCAGATGCATTTTATTGCGGAAGACGAAGCACATACGCTTGCGTTCATAATCCCCAATGTCTTTTTAGGTTTATTTTATGGGTGGCCTTTGTTGGTATATTAACGTACTGTGACCAAGCATCTACTCAAACAGAAGACTGGAAAGCCACGTGTATAATTAAATTAGCTAGGATGACCAGTTGATTTTTGACATGAAGCTTCACTTCCAGTAATATCTGTGTGTGTTATTTCAGAAGCAAGCTCGTAGGTTACAGTGATATTATTCGCACGGGAAATTCATTGCGATCGGCATATTTTCGATACGACATCCGATACCCAGAACGGATATGCCAATAAATGTTTGGACAGTTTTAGTTGTGATTGATCAACTGTTGCTGAGACAAATGTGTGATTAGGCAAATTGCATCTAATTTCATACAAACCTTTAAAATTGGATAAGAGCTCAGAATCATTAAGTTTGCATGCAATTTTCAGGAGCCTCAGAACATTTCAGTAACGAAGCCTACTTGCAGTTCGCTGAGTTACGCACATACTTCGAAAACGTCATTTCTTACTGAGCTCCGTTGCATATTCAGATTATTAATAGCATACAATTAAAGGGGTCGTTACTGATAGGAGCTCGGTAGTTGCACGAGTAAATATGATGGGGTACAATTGCCGTGGTATATACGTACGGAAGCAGTAAAAACTAATCTGCCGCTGGCAACCTTAGCAGTAATTTTAGTGCTGTATTTGTAAACACTAATTATCTAAGGGAAAGGAATATGTCAAAAAAACGTTCGACGATACACTAATGCAAAATCATGTCACAAAACCCTAGATTCAGCAACGTAAGCAAACAGCTTAAACTGGGTATTGTGCCAATTTGAGCTCAACAGTCCTGAAACCAGGAACATTTGACTTTTTCCAGAGAACGTCCAAGTGAACACAGATTTCTTCCACACCATCAGATATTACCACGTGTTAATCAAACTCGGTCCGTTATCCGATCGCGTATTTTCCAACACCATTTCTCTTGACAAGCACCGAACAGAAATTGTCAAACAGTTCGGTGACATGAACACAGCCGTGTCGAAAATCATGTCACGTTGTTTCGCGGGACTCGAATAAGAATGACGGTAAGCGATGCAGTTCAGTATGTGTACAACGTTAAATCGGATCAAAAAACTAGAGGTTACTTCTAAAACCACGGTAACTATTGTATCACACACAACGCAGAGCAAACAGCGCCAATGAGTAGGTCAATTCTACGCCCATATAACAAGCCTCGAGACATTTCTGTTTTCCTTATAATGAAATTGGTTATTATTTAAGGGGAATGACGCCATAGCCTAGCACAAATTCGCCTGTTTTTGGCTATAATGGGCTGAAAATTTCATAGCATACTGTAGTCATACCAGAGTGGTTGATATTAACCATCCGTTTGTGCCATAATTTACACAGTTTTATGTCATTTGGTTACGTTGGCACTTTATGGTTCAAACTACCATCTGAAGACCATCAGTCGTCAAATAATTTGCATTGTCTGCATTTGGATATTCCTGGAATTTCAGTTGGTGTTACTTTGCAGCGTACTTAATATTCAGCTTTCATAACGTTTAGTTTCTATGCTAACTCCTATGTACCGTTTTTTCACCAAATCAAAACTGCGCTTTTCTCCTTATTAGCAGCAGTGATCAGGTAATATAAACAGGAGTAAAATTGCTAAAGCTCATTGACACCGAATATATAATATCAACGCGTTCTTCAACACGCATCGATACTTCAATGTTATGTTTGCTTTGCGAACAACTTTCTGCAAATTGTCGACCCGTCTGACATTTGCCACTGGAGGTGAATTTCACAGATTGCTGAAGGACCTTTGCAGTGCTGCCTTATTGATCGCATTCCAATTATCGCTGAAATTCTAAAATGAATTGCTAAGATCGCAATACTCAAATTCTGATGTGATTATAGCTGCATAACATTTTACGTGGCATCATGTCTCCAGGTTTACCACAACTACATCAAATGGGAAATGTGGTGCATACCTCTGCATCAAAGTAACAACAAAGATGTCGATCAAGTGGTTGTATCGTGACTCGTGTTGTTCATTGATGACAGAAATCCGATATGCAAATAGATAAACATAGACATTTGGATTTATGAGGACTTAAATATGCTATGAATATTTTCACTTAAACTGCATGAAACTAATAACAAAGTATCTTTGGCAGGTTCATGAAACTGGATAAGTGTAAGGAAACCGTGTCAAAGTAATTTCCAACAAAAGCTCTCAGTTATTTTAACAACGATGCTTTATACAAAGATGCTCTAGCACTAATAATGGTGCATCAGCCCAAATCCATCCTCATCCAGAGACCTGATCAATTGCTGATACAGTAACTTTAATTTGTCCAAAAGTAACCTACACAAAACGGCGGAAGTAAAATAACTAACAAGCAAAGAAATAGATCATATTTCTAATCCCAAATAAGGATACGATGCTTCAAACGAGTAAGGTAGCAACGCCATGGTACTACATCATCGATCATAGCCACCACTGTAAAATACAACAAAAACTATTGCTAAATGTAAGCTATTCAATTAGTGTAGCTCACCTTATTGCTTGGATAGGAGCCAGTTAGATGGATATACCTGTGTATTGGCTTCTTTTATGTTTACTTAAAATTAACCTACTACTAATCGCAAGCGTTCAATGAGTCGACCAGCTGATGTGAGATTTTATTTTGCTGCATATTATTTTCATAATAAGAAATATTAATGCGACATTTTCTCCATCCTGAGATGCTAAGTCCAAATAAAAGAAAAGAAAAACAATTCGCAATTATATCCCGTATATATGAACAAGAGGAAAGGAACACTGCTGGATAGTAAATTTAGTTTGTACAATGTAAAATGATGCTAATAAAGATCATGATTGGTCACTATTTCAATCACTAGATGGCGGTTAACCGGTTAGTCAGCTAATTGTTGTGGTTTATTCAAATAAAAATTGATAGCGCATATTAAGATGAAGCGTTTGGTTTCTAGCTATCTATTATAATGAATGTTCTCACTAAAAAATAAAAATAAAATGCACACTAAACATTATTTATTTAATGAAATGATTATGTTTTCCTTCGTTAAATTTATGCAGACTATTCACTTAGAACATCTTTTTTCCATTAGCAACAATGGTGGAATTATTTCTTAAGTTTGCCTACTAATAATTTATTCTATGTTTATTTTAAGTTTAATGTTTAAATGCGTGTCCTTCGGCGTGAAGTTGATTATGGAGAAAAATGTTATTTGCCTCTAGTTTCCATTTGGCCCATAAAAGGCATAGACCTTTTTCCCAGTTGACAGCAACAATATATATGATGAAAGTAAATTTGAACGTGAAACCTAGTAACGGACTTGGATTTGACTAAGGACACCATGGCATGGGCACTTGTGCTTTGAGTAGCACAGTGGCAATTATTATATAAAACGCACAGAGGTTCATAAAATATGGAAAAATAAATATTTTACGGACACATTGTACACAACGACTTACTAAATAGTTCGGGGGAAATTGGTGTTATCAAATAACGCATAATTGTTAGCCACCATAGCATTGACATAATACCGTACAACTAACGTCGAATTGATCTTAGAGGGTATGCAGATATAACGCGTTAAATATATATGTATATATTTATGACTGTAAAATGCTGTTCACCAATTGGTCAGCAAAAAGGGCCACATCGAAGCACAACAATTGGTTGCAGACCGGGATTCTAACCAACCGGTTAAGCCCATTAGCTGGTGATGGTTGTATTGTACGCTAGGCTAAAACTTGGCGATGTTGATTTTGAAGGTGCAAATGTATAAATGGAAGATATACATGGTGAGTACGTTAATGTGGTAATGTGAATAGATGGCAAATTTAACACCATTATTGTTGTTCATGTGGATAACAATAAATATGAAAACAGTGTGGCGCCACGTTAGAAGCCGTTATTATGGCGGACGATATGACTAGCTTAATCGCCTGGTGCGTTCGTTCCCCCGTACCTTTGCGGACTTGGAGGATGATGTGAAGAAACTTAAACTGGCGACTGCAACATCAGTTTTCAATAGGCAACTAGTGACTATTTTTGAGCTCGGGATTGACTTGAAATCATATTCCTTGCGGGCAGTGTGGAAAATTTGATCTGTTCAAGCAGGTATAAGATCGCTGTCATTTTGACGAGCGGCTTTTTCGACCTGCAATCAAATGCTCCCACTGTCCCTAAATTTAGTCACGTGGAAGAAACATCGTTGGAAAGCTGCTTTTGGTGAATTTTTCCGCGAACAGTAGAGGACTTCAGGCGAGGCCTGGAAGAACTTTGGTTGACCCTGTTCTCCGAATTTTTGCAAAAACTCATTTCAGCCCCCAACCACATGCATAAAGCGTATCCAAACACATGGAACTTTAGTGACCTTATTATTCTTAATTTTATTTATGTAGTGAAAACGTAACAAGCGAATACAACGTTCATGTGCTGGGAGCACTTCTTGCTTGTTGGCACAAGAAGCGGAACGCTGAGTGAGCTAAAGCGTGCTTTGTCCCTGGATCCTATCCTGTCCTGACCCTTGGTGGTTTCTGAAGCCTTGTATGGTTACTGGTATTTGTACCACTGAACATTAACCAGCTACTCGCCGCTTGTGTGTCATTAATCACTTGAAAAAGCACATTTACTTTGCTTTCTTGTGATTTGCTCATATCGGTGGAACTAGTCTGCGTGCCTTCAGTTTCCCGGTTCCTGCGCTTCTGCCCTTTCACTAGAATCGTGTCGTCCAATGCTGGAAGTACACGTCAACATTATTTCGCTCCTTATGATTTGGTGAGTCCATTTCAATACCTACGTGCCACACTTGGACTTTCCGACTGGTTCTGTCGTCTTGCAAAACCGGTCACTGTAAACCTGTGCACAAACGTTCTTATGATATAAACTTATTTGATTTTTTAGCTCCCTTCTGGCCAGATGTTTGTGCAGTTCGGTCCTAACCCATATTATTCTCTTTCCGACGACTCTTTTGTTGTCTATTGCAAAGCGGTGTCTCAAAATGCTTACCGACCCTACCAGGGGCCTGCAATACGGTATTTGTTGCCATTGGTTCAACGTGGACTGTACTGGCTTGCTTCCGATGGCTAGAAACAAGAGCATATCACACGCATGTGTTGACTGCAGTGTGCGTAAGACTGAACGTTACACGCCAGTTACTAGCAGTCGGATGTCTCTGGAAAGCCTGATGTCTCTGATGTGTTCGCTGGACAGGAAATTTGATGGCATTCTAAGCGTCTGGATTGCTCAGTCCACTGTCGGGAGGCAGTGGAATAAGCTTGCTAGTTGCCGGACCCGGGGTCTGTTTGCTTACAGTCTACTGTCAGTAAACAATTTCGTAACGACACTGTTGGCAACGAATCCTCAGATACCGTGTTTGATTCGTCTGTTAGTCAGGGAGACAACCAGGCGTTTGCCCTTGTCAAAGAGAAGAGGAAGAGGGTTAAAAATGTGGCAAAACCCAACACAGATGTAGGATTTACGTCAAGTTCCCTATCCCCATTTCCCCCATTTCTACTGCAGCTGTCTCATCATAGGTGGATTCCTTTACGACTTTGGAGTCTAAAATATCGGATAAATAAATAAACGGTCTATCCTCGGTAAAACGAGGCACACCTGTGAAGGCGCGATCAAATATATACATACAAGCATAGCTGCTATGGAATAGTAAAACATACGGTCTTAAAAATTTATAACCGGAAAGATGTAGTCCACACGATTGAGCCTTTGTCAGGTACTAGTCCGACCAATGAACAAGATGGCACTGGGGCGCATAAAAATCAGTCATAACTGTTGTGTCAATATACAAGTTGAGCGTGATTTGGCCTTGTAGTGATCCATGAACACAGGAGCCAAAACAAGATTCCGGTGCAATCAGTGTCCATTAAACAAATCGAAATATTCTGTGCTCCAGCAAAGCGTTCTTCATAATAGAATCGGTTGCACGGGTTGTAGGTAGTAGTCTGATGACTGTATCAGTGTGAAATATTCAGCAGTAACTTTATTCAGAGGCGCGTCACATCCGCCACGTTGCAGTGTTGTTAAACAGACAGTTTTGTCTTTTTATAGGGATAACTCTTGCCAGGGGAAATCCCACCGCGTCCTGGAACACTGCCGTAGTTTCCGTTGAATACTAGTGCTAGCCGGCGGTGCATCGTACAGAGCGAATATGCACTTTATTATTCGCAGTCGGTTGGCGGTCAAATTTCTTTGTTGGTTAACCGATTGGCTTGATAACGATGCGGCAGTACCCGTAGAAGCCAAGGAAATATGCGAAGGAATCGTAGAGTCGAATGATAAATGGTGCAGGTGAGTAAAAACTGTTAATAGAGGCTGGCTTCTGTTAACAATGGAACAATGGAACAATGGTGTATTACGGGTAAAAAAGCATTGCTTAACAAGTCCCGTAGGATGGAAAGTATTGCGGAAATAAATTCCATAATAAAGTGAGAAGCGTTGTGGTGGACCCACCATAGACTTCTGTGGAATAGCGGAGATGTTCGCGTATTAAACATATAAATCCATAAATCCATTGGTTAGGCGTTTGGCAAGAAGCCGTCTGATTGCGCTTTGTAGCCCCTGGCTAACAAGTAATGAAATGTGAGAAAATGCATCATCCACCCGTTGTTTAAATATCCCCAAATTGGGAGCCGAGACGATATAATAAAGGAGGGTGTTACAAGGCTGGAACTCGCGGAGGGAAAAGAAATTCTTACGAATTCAAGCCTGCTATACTGAATTGTCAGTTTCAGATGGTGACCTCTTATTTTGGTGTTGTGGTTCAATTCCAACAGCGGACTTCAAATGTGGATCGGGTTCTTTAGAATCTGGTAAAACATTATGAGATCCCCCGCAATAGCCAATATAGACTGCTGTACATTCTTAGATTCCAGTCTAAGCTGATAAGGCAGATGAAAGAGGCCCCTGACCTTCTTGGTTGCCCTTCGTTGAGGAGTCTCGAGAGCAACGAGATCCTGTTTCTGCCACGGCTGCCACGCCTGAATAGCATATTCCACGTTAGGTAGCAAAAGGGGTTAAGCATTTGGGGAAAGATTGAGGGTTCAAACCGACCGAAGGCTCTGCGAAGAAGGCCGAAGTGTTGATTGCCGGTGCTCGTCGCCTTCTCTGCTTGTTTTGAACATCCGAGATCTTGCTTTAAAACTACACCCAAGTCACGCTCCTGAGAGACTTTCTCCAAGGTGTGGTCTCCAAGCTTTTAAGCGCTCACCAGCTGGTGAGGCAGATGTAATACTTTGCACTTAGACATGTTCAGTTGAAGCATGTTCGTCTTTGACCATTCGTAAATGCAATCTATGTCATGTTGGAGCAGATCGTGACCTGGCATGTTAGTAATCGCCCGCCATATCCTGACCTCAACGGCGAAAAGCAGGAAATTTGAGGAGATAACTGATGTCAGGTCTTTGATATACACCAGGAATAAACGCGGTCCCAGCACTGAGCCTTGTGGAACACCACATTCCGCCTCAATTGGGTTAGAGAATGATCCCCTAACACGTAGTTGAAGCTTCCGTTGGTGAAGGAAGCTGCCAATCCAAACAAGTACAGGATCTCCGATACCGCATATCTGTAGCCGTTGAAGTAGTATGCGGTGATCAAGGCGTTCGAAAGCTTTGGAGAAGTCCAGATAGATGACTTCAACTCCGACCCCATTATCGACCACTTCCGTCCAACTACCTCGTGCAATCAGTAGGTTGGTGGTGCATGACCGGTGTTGACGGAAGCCATGCTGTTCCGGTACTAAGATGTTGCATTTTCCAGGTAGTCCATTAAAGCCTCAGCGACGACTACTTCCATCACCTTCGCGAGCACAAGGAGGAGAGTCACAGGACCATAGTTTGCATGATCTAAACGGCTGCCGCCTTTGAAAATAGGAGTGATAATGCCACATGGAATGTCTGGAAAGATACGGATAGAGCAGCGTTCATTTCTGAGACTACCTGTCGACCGTAGTACTGATTCTACTTCAGTGATGGAGTTCAACACAACGCGCAGAAGTCTTGGCTCACCGAAATGTTTGGAGTTGGGGTGTCTTGTAATACGCACTACGTGTACAGGCTTCAGTACAACTCCGATTAGATTACTAATAATGTCACACTGGTTTAGGTCATCCAACTTTCTGCCTCTTATTGGTGTCGACTTTGATTCTGGGATATTGGAGCACAGTACGCTCAGTACAGGTTAGTTGTTTATTTAGATCTTTGGACATGTCGCGGTTAGTGATTGAAGAACTCGGAGATGTGCCGCAGGAAAGCGGTAATGCTTGCATTAGGAAAACTCCGCTACGCTCCTCAATTTCAGATCCAGTTGGGGGTGATGTTAATTTTAACTGACGGCTCTTCTTGGAGGCAACCGTAACCCATCTTTCGCTCGTATCGGCTTGCTCTTTTTCTACTCACTCCGTCGGGAGTTTGGAAATAGCCTTACGTGTAGTTACTTCGATCGAAATGGGACCCGCTTTAGTCAGATGTAAGCTACGTGTGGTATTGGGACAGCTGTTGGTGTTCTGGACTCTAGGTGTCGTGTTGCTTACGGTGTTATTAGCAGTTCTTCGAGGATTAGGAGGAGCAACCAAGGGGAAGATTGGGTTGCACAGTCCGCTATGCTTACCCCAACCTTAGTGATTTTGGTGGTCACCGTTTCCTCAAACTTGGCTAGTAGCTGGTCATACTTCTGAGATAATAGGATCACGCTTTTATAAGTGGGATCGATATGCATTTCACACAGAACCATAGCGAGTCTTGTTTGTTTAGTAACTTGGCCTGAGTAGGTTTAACTCGGAGGCATCTCACATGGAAGAACTTGCAACGGTTAATGCATAAAATGCCCCCTTAACAGGTTTGGAACATGATCCGCATAGGTTTTTAGTCGGTGGCGCACTGGGCATCACGCTTGTTGATCAAATGTTAAGAACCATTTGAATGACTCACCCTCTATGGTAAAATGTCGTTCTGTTATTGGCGTTGCCGGTAAGGTCACAGTGTTCACGTTGCTGTTGTGTGCTTGTAGACTGTCCTCTCTGGATTGCCAGTCGAATGTGTCAGCTTGAACGTGGGACAGAATACACGAAGGTGTGATTAAGAATTCTCGTGGTTAGGCCTATGGATCGCGCCGGGTGAATATACTTTGAGACCTGTAGCTGCACCAAGCAATGTTGGATTTGAACGAGTGACAGCTCGTTCGAAAGCCTTTGAAATGTTCTATCGAGTGAAACCAAACAATGTCGCTAATGGCTGGAACTAGGCGACTTTTTGCTCTTGGATATCTGCGAAACACTGCCCGGAATTTAGAAATCAAGGTAAATGTAGGGTGCACAAGGGTATACTTGGAAAACTGGTATCACGAATTAGAGCTTGTAAAAACACGACGAATAAGTATGGATCCAAAGTGTGCGACAAAATGTCGCTGAACCACAGTTAAAAAAACAACGAGTGCACACTTGAGCGATTTGCAC
>CALYDF020010359.1:0-10029 GCA_944474145.2 Dicrocoelium dendriticum | reverse complement strand
TAGATAGGACGTGAGTATGTCAGCAACGATAGCTTCCATAACATATGGAAGAATTGTACAAAGATTCGGTGAACTGCATAACTGTGTTGGTTTGACCGCCACACGTGGATATTAGTATGTTATCCCATATTTCCATCATATATAAGTATCTTTCCATTCAAGTCTGTGCTGGAAGAATCGCGCCAAATTATCAAATAATTCCTTAGCTGCTGTTAAAAGGTCATGTGTACTTGTTCCATCTGATCTATATGTTAGTTTTATGGCAGCATTCGGTTTCGGATTTGTCTGTCATTGTGACCAGTCACAGGACGCCTGCGCCTACAGAGGGACCATGGATGGCTTGTGCGGCACCACCCACAGTTCCAACCACCCACCCCATATCCAGTGTAAACCAAAAGGAATAAGACCTGGAGACAAGTGGATGCGAATCAGGTTTCACCATCGAAGTCGGCGCACAATACTTCACAGACAAACCCATGCACATTACACGTTAGCTAGATGTGCGAAACACCTCAGCTACTGTGACGCAATACATTAAAGAAAAAAAAGTAAAAATGCAACAGCTGCAAGCCAACTGAGCTGCCAGTAAAGGATGGACATCGTTCCGGTAAGCTACCAGCCGGTTAAAATGCAGCAAACATTACTCTGTATTATATAAAAGAGGCTAAATGGCGTGATGGTGGTTGGATGGGAGGCCAAGATAGTTGGAGTGGGACAAAGCAATACAGTACGAACGCCGCTGAGGTCAGATCATAGCCATATCAGCAAGTGTATCCAGGCAAACGTGTTCATCGTCTTTCTGATCCCAACAAGGTGGCCGAGACGCTCTAATTGATAGCAGCTTCGAAGTGAGGCCCTTCATTCCTCTCGACCACGGAATAAATCGCAAAAAATGCGGTGGATGAACTGTACTCCGCTACACGCTGAGTGCATGGAATCGCTCTTCGAACCTAGCAAGACCACAAGGAACGCGCACCTCGTCTACTCAAGCAAGGACCAACTGTGTCTTGGAGCCAGTATGGAGGAGATGGTTAAAATTGACTGGTAGGAACCCAGTCAACACGTAAATCAAGCGCAACCACACCGGGGATATCAAGCAACAGCCAATCACTTGAAATGACATTAGCAAATAAATATATCTGTAAATGCATACGGCTATGCAGACGTAACTCTTCGCTAAATTAGCATATTCTGTTAACTGGTTATCAACAGATCCGTGATAATTACGGAATGTCCGCAATTTACTCAAAAATGCTACAACACGATAACGTTGAGGAAGATAACCACAATTATCGTAAACATCGAGTGCAATGTTAATGTTATTCAAGAAGGCAGTACAAACCAAATAAAGCAGAATGAAATTTATCCAGCTTAAAAGACCTAGTTTACGAGTAAGTTGGTTTAGCACAAATGCGGTGAAATCTGATGAACATATATATATATATATATATATATATATATATATATATATATAATTCACGTGGTCCACCACACCCTTTGCTTCATGTCAATCGAATTTCTTCTCCATTGTGCCTTTGACTGCTCCCTGCCTTATCGAGCTTGTCCACTCGATAGCGGACTGATTCTAAACACCAGTTAATTAGCATAATTCATCTTCCAGTTGTAGAGCCAAGTTCGTCTTTACTGGCCTGTATCGTTCTCATCCTGACCGCCATCAGTCGACGAAAACTTAGTCATTTCACGTTCATTAAGCCTATCGCCCTATTACGTTTATGTACATCTGTCTGATTTTCCGTTGCACCCTTTACTAAACTGCGTCTTCTGCGTTTGCCTGCTTCCAAACTCATTTTACTGGAAATGTTTATATTCAAATCGCTGTAACAATTTCTTGTTTTTTGCTCTGCATCTCTTTCTCTGACCGCCTCCATACCACTGAGACGTAATCACGCCAGCGCCACCACGTCTGATACTTCATACACCTCTTGTCCGTCTACCAAACTCTGCGTTTTACCCTTTGATGGAAAATACTTTCTCCAACTCAACTAGCTTGCAGCTGCCTGTTTTGTATAGTTCTCTGTTCCGCTCAACTAGGGATGCTTTTCTCCAAGGTTCCCAACTGGTTTCCTCTCTCTGACCTGTTTCTCTGGCATTCCGACCTCCACCGGTCTATTGAGACGTTGTTGCCTAGGTGCCACTTGTTCAGCTACGCCATCTTCTTCTTCGACATCAATCAGTTTCTCGCCTTGCCTATTAACCATAACTTTTTAACTTTTCACTGTCTTGTATCTTATCAGAGCTAGCTGTTGTTAATCCCAATTAACCACGACTGCTTATTTTCGAATGGCTGCAACACATTTGGCCGTTTCTACCTGTTTCGCTTCCAGACTGCCATCATACTAACTAGCACCAGTCAGATCATTGTCAACAAGTGCACTCGCTGTCCCCACAGATGAAGGCAAACCTTCCTATTGGGGTATCCGTTCGATCACTCGTGGAAGCAAAACGTAAATATGAAAAAAACGTTCTTACATCCATATATGTTATTAAAGAGTGTTATGTATCTTTACCATCGCAGTTCTCTTCCTATAAATCTTAATTTATCTGTATCGTAATTTCAGTTCGCGCAATTGAGCATTTGAGCGCCATTGGTGATGGTTTACGTGCGCCTGGTCATCCCAGTTGGATACATTTGGGAGGAATTTCGGTCAATGAAAATGGCTGTCTGATTAGCCTCATTGCTATGGTATTGCGTGATGACAATATTGAAATCAGTTTTCACTTATCTTTCATGGTACGTCAAGTAAATAAAAGAATCCATTGTAGACGTCAAGAGCATACTGGAAATATTTTTTGGGTGATCAAAATTTGTCCTCAATTTGTCAAACTGTGTCGGCTAGAAGCATAGAATTGGCCACTCTGAGAGCTCAAACGTTCACTCCAGTGGACAATTTATGGTTACTTGTACTATGCCTTCCACTGTGCTCCGTTTGTATCCGTCGAGCTGCTGCCGCGTTAGCTAAGCGCTTCAGGATCATTAGGTCCACCACACGAATCACTTTGTCTAATTAAGCACGAATGCGAGTAAACACGCATTCGTTTTCATTTACAACCTGGTGCGTCTGCTAGATCTTTCCGTTCTTGGTCTTACGTTGTTAAATCTATCTCTGTTCAATGCGCCTTACCAAACTAGTCCAGGCTTACGGATATCTGGTTACTTCGGTGATCTCATTGATTGGCCCAACTGCCTTCTCCGTCCCACATTTTGGAAGTGTTCTACAGCAATCGGTCATCATGACCACCACATCCATAACTCGAAAAGAAGTATTTTGTGCCCATCAAACTTGTGCTCACTTTGTGCTAGTAGTAGTAGTAGTAGTGGTGGTAGTGCTATGGTTGCTCTGTACAAATCGCACTGACCGATAGCATGCGGAGTCCGTCAAGGTCTGTTGAAACGAATTAAAGAAAGACAATACGTCGGGTTCACTTTGGCTCTGTCCGAAATACACAACGGTTCGCCTAGTAAAAGGCGTACAAGCCTTAAGGTAAAATTACGACAGTCTAGTCGGAGAAACTGGACATCGTTTAAATGCAAAAATTACTTCGCTGGAGGTGACTCTAACATACCTTACACCTCATCCGTCTCCTCCATTTGCTGCCTCGAAGCCAAAGAGAAAGGCCAGGCGTTTACTTGGCGGAGCATTACTAGAAACCTTCGGAACAACGAACCAATACGTTAGCATGACTGATGGAACCATGCCTAGCCCCACCGCCCACATTCTCTTATCCAATGTATCGAATGCTGCAATATTAGTGACGCCTAACCTTCCGATTGACCAACGAAATCCGAAGCGCTCTAAAGACAGATCCACCTATGCAACCGTTGCTGCTCGGCATAATCAACGTGCGCCCCCAGTATCCTCACCCAGTACATCCGTAAAACAGGTCAAGAACCACGTGCATCCTGCAGAGACGTCACTATAGCCCTCGATAACCGTGTCTACCACATCACCGAAGACAAAGCGGCACTACCGGACATTGACTTTTATATGCATCAAACTTCCTGAGGCATGGGGTACTCCTTAAAGGCTAAACAGCTGGATGATTTAAAATAATGGAATTTGCTTTGTGATACAATCGCATTTCAAGCCAGTCCGACTAATTTAATGCGCATCACTAGGCACCCAACCTGGATTTATTACTGGCAGTCCCAGCTAGTGCGAGTGAAAATGTGAGTAATAGATGGTGTCGAGAAAGTGCTTTTGTCGGCATACTGCCTGCGGATTGTAAACAGTGGGTTACGCAGACTTCTGGATGTTTCTTGGAGCGAACGCCAGCTGGACCGAAAATAAGTCAAAAGACTATTACACGGGGAGTAGCAGAAAAATCATTTTCGTCCATCGTGTGTCCGAGCTACCGGCATCCAACGAAGAAGGAGCGCATGTTCACTACGAGGAAGAATGGCCGTACATTCGTAAGCCTTTCTGTGCTGACGACGTCATACATCAGCTGATTACGCGGTTACCCGTGTCGCCGAACTAAAGAAGTAATGGCCCGATGATAATGAAGCTAATGGTGCTTTCACAACGGATGGCCGTGAAATTAATCCGTAGCTGGCAGATACTACGCAACATATTTATTCGGTACTACGATTGAAGACAACAGTTAGAGTCGCTGCTTACGCTGTTCTCGCGGTAACAACACCACCCGCGACTCAGTAGAACCACAACAGCGATTCAGACACATGTGCGCTAAGACCCGTAGTCATGCGAAGGCTGTCGATGGAATACATACAACAGGTGAAAGTGAGTACAAAAACAGATTACCTTCCTATCGTGATTTGGCGATTCGCCAAAAGTAATGACTAGGTGCCGACCTCTCATCGGTCAGCACAAATGCACATTGTACATGTGATTCTAGTCAACAGCCCTTGATATACACGAAGCCGCTTTTATACACATCAACGCTCAAGGCTTGTTGAGTAAATGTTTCTTTATTGCGGCTGTGTCAAGGACCAAAAGCTTGCGACCTCATCGATATTACGGAGACATGGCAAAAAGAAGATCGCACTGCCAGGCACATCCATTGTTTGGCACGGCAGACTCAGCAAAGTTGGAGGGGTGGCTCTGTACTTCGGCAAAAACTCCATTGTGGGCTCATAAGAGATCCGATTAGCAAGGTACAACATCTACAACATCTACATTTACAAGGCGACGACATTTCCATTGTGGTGGTCTTTTACCCCTCTTCATTCTTTATGCACTAGAAGGATTTCTATCCGGAATCCGCAGTAAGTACAGTGATTAACACAACTTATAATCACATGGGCATAACTGGCGATTTTATTATCCACACCATGGAATCCCAAGCGGCCCTAGAAGAACAGCTTAAAGCCAACCTACATAACATTCTTTTCAGCTTTCCGCTGGTTGGCCACATCCACTCCCACCCCATTCCGAGAAAAAGATAAGAAGACAACACTGGGTCGGATATTCGCCATCGAAGAACTGATGGTCAAAGGAGTGAGCATCAGTGTCTCCCATGGACGCAGCGATCATGTAGTCCTACACTTCGAATACGTTCGCTATACAGTATATCCCATGGAAATCGCCGATTCAACAAAAACGGTTGTACGCTGCGCAGCAGTAGCTCGACTAGGTGAAACAACCAACTGGACCTTGCTGGCAGATATGTCACCAGCAAGTGCATTGGAGCATTTCGCCCGCCAATTTAACTTTCTGGTTTCTGACGCATCAGCGACGAAAACATTCCGGCCTCGATACGTGGTCTCGTTTCTGCAAAGCAGGACACGCAAGTGCATGGCGGTGCAAAACTCAGCCTGTCATGGCTACTAACTCTCCCCGACACCGAGTCCTGGATGGTCAATGTCACCCAACATAACCAATGTACTCAGCTTGATCGCGTGGATAGAATGGCGTACCAGCAGAAGTTAGCAGTGCATATGGCCTCAAGTCAAAAGCTTCCGTATCAACACATTAACAGCCTACGTAAGGTGAAACAGGGAATTCCTCCTCTTCAAACAGCGGACGAACCCACACGGACATCGACGGAGGCGGCGAATATCATGTGCTTACAATACGCTGTAAAATTTCAGTGCGATCACAGATCACACAATCCTATGACAATGATTGTTTCACCCCAAATACTCACGTACATATGCTTCAACCCAGACGTTGTATTAAAATAGCCTTTGAGTAGACGTAAAACTAGCCTTCCTGGAGTTGACAGTATACACACAAAATTGCTAGCAGCGGTATGAGTGAGTTTATCATACCGTTTGACTCGATTCATCCAACACGGTTTTGAAGAAATGTACGTGCCCGAATTTTGCAAATATGATAGGATTACTTCTCTTCGAAAGAGTGGTTGTCATTCCAATCCACCCAACTATTGTCCAATGATCTTGCTACCCGCTCATTAAATTTTCATGGAAGCTATTATTTTCAATGCAGCAACCGCCCACGTAGAATTACTTAACTACCCAGCTCGGGAACAGCATGGCTTCCGACGAAATCAATCGTGCAATACAAATCTGCTACTATCACGATCCAGCAGGACTGAAACACTAGACTCTGGCACAAACGTCGATGTAGTCATTCTCGAGTTCTCAAAGACGTTCGACCGGTTATACCTTGATATTCTGATAATCAAACACCAGACTTTTGTCATGGTGATCCTCTCTTGGGATGGATCAAATGCTTTCTTCTACACCGGTGCTTAGAAATACGATTGCGTGAAGGACTGTCAGATCCCATCCGAGTTGTAGGCGGAATACCACGGCGATCAGTACCTGAACCGCGATTATTTGTGACGTACTAAAGATATCACACGCCTCGTAAGCGCGACCTGCTCGTGTTTTGCTGAAAACATAAAGATGTGGAGGGCGGTTAATCCACCAGATGATATCACAGTACTTCAGGCCGACCTGAGTAGGGTATACGCGTGGTCAATCCAGAATCTACTTCGATTCTATTTGGACTAATGTAGAGTGATGCACTTAGGTCAAAGTTGGTTTACTCCTATAAACTCGGAAACCAGGAGCTACAAAAGTCTTCTGGCAAACTCATTGGAAAGGTGTAGTTCAGATGGACCTTGGATGTTCGAATCAAATAGAAACGATTTAAAATGGGGCATTCAACACGTGGGCCTCCTGAAGCGTGCACGCGGCCGAATGGAATCTTCAATTGTTCCACATCTTCTTGACTCATACGTGCGGCCACATGTAGTATACGCACTATAATTTTGGCAACTATGGCTGAGAAGAGGTCGCATCGTCTTGGAGATACCCAGACGCCGGCCACCAGTGTCACTGTTCTGTATAATTTGCTGTATTAACCTAGGCCTCGAGTGCTCAGAGTTGCAGCGGACAGTATCGGCGAATGCATGGGAAACTCATTTTTACTTACCAGGTTTTGTGAGATCATATCCACACGTGCCGCTAATTTGTAGAGCTCAACCACAAAAGTAATTTCACCACTATCTTCTCAAACTAGCTGAAAGGCACAGTCATTTGGAATGTCGTCGGAATTTCTCTTCCGTATGCGTTTGCAGAATGTGAAATGACCTAACGGAATCTGTCATTTGTGCTCCCACGCAGGCAGAAGTTAAATCCCTAATTGATCGTGTACTTAATTCGTTGCACCATCTTACATGACCTATTACCCATGGATAAACACAAGTGCTGTAAGAGATTTCAAGAACGATCAAATGCTAGATTTCGTCACACGTTTTCACCTCCTGTATGTGTACATAAGAAGGAGAACCTATTTTTCCCAACATCCCATTTGCCGTCACATCTTATGAGTTTACTTAGGATTTACAGCCTATACGACGTTTAGCTCATTGAGTTCACCGTTGTAAACCTAAATTTGCAAACAAATTTTATATTTTGAAGCTTCACAATAACCGTTAGCTATTTTACCCGTATAAAATCATTGTTTCGTTGTTTGTTGTTCCAGTGTTTACCAATGCTGATCTTTAATCTGCGGCAACACTTATCTCGACGCTATGGTGTCATGGGGATCAGGAGCTTCAGGTATCCTTTTTGGAGGCCCTGTCATTCAATGGAACAATGGTGTACTACGGGTAATAAAAGCAGTGCTTGACAAGTCCCGTGGGATGGAACTTATTGCGAAAGTGAAATTGCAGGATCAATTGAAATGTGTTCTGGTAGACTCACTATAGATTTATGTGTGTGAATTATGCGGACCACACGCACGAAAGACATACGGGGATACCTTGAAATCACTTGGAGAGTTGCATTGTCAAGTTATTTTCCGCGATCAGTATATTTGTACAACTTGGTTTTTGACAGATCAGCCTGGTTTGAATTTGCTGTGTCTCGATTGGATGGAGGAATTAAACTTACATGACCAGTCAGTTAACAGTATATGCCAGGAATTATAAGTCAAGAAACCCGCGCAGACGCCGAATACGCACCACGCAATTTACAGTCCATTTGCAGAACCGAAGGGACGACAAGAAATTTTGTTTCAACTCGGTCTTGATGATGCCGGATAGCCAGCGTGGAACTGAGCCACTGACCAAACGTCATACCTGGTTTTAGACCAAATTGTGCAGTGCCGTATGCAACCCAACCAACAGTGGGGCTGAAATGGTTTGGAATATTGGTAGCTCGGTAGGCTTGCTCAGTTGTTGTGGAGTTCTCCGAGCTGAGCAACTTGGTTGCAAACGTTTCGCCACCATTCGAGGTGGTATATTCAGTGCGGGATTGATAGCAGTAAAGTAGCAGTAGATGGTAAAAAGCAAACCCAATAATGCTACCAAACCCAATACCGCTAATTTACTGCTATCAATCCCGCACTGAAGATGCTACCTCGAATGGTGGTGAAATGTTTGCAACCAAGTTGCCCAGCTCGGAGAACTCCACAACAACTGAGTGGGGTCTGAGTTAAATCGTTTGCAGTCGGAAGGCATAACCGAGCGCGTACATTACTCAGAATGGGCGGCACTCATTGTTCTGGAGAAGAAAGGAAACGGGAAGGTAGGTATTTGTGCCAACTTTCACCCAGCTTAAATCTCATGTTAGCGAATCAGCAGTATCCTTTGCTTATAACTGAAGATTTGTTCGCTAAGCTTAATGGCGGTAAATGGTTTGTGAGGCTCGATCTGGCTGACGCTAACTACAAGCTCCATTAGCTGGAAACGGCAGAACACTACTGACGGTCAGCACTCATCTTGGACTCTTCCAGTACAATCTGTTGCAATGTTTCGGCCAACCATGGATACGCTGCTGAAGGATGTCCCTGGCACGGCTGTGTACTTGGAGGACACAGTGATTATGGCTCTAACCCAAAAAATTTGCTGGCCAAGTTAGAGAAAGTGCTTCCACATCTATAAAAATACTAGCTTAAGGTTACAAGTCACAAGATGCATTTTCCTGATGGCGAGTGTCAAGATTTTTAGGTTCAGCATTGATAATCATGGCGGCGTCCGAATCCTGCTAAGATAGAATCCGTTAATAAGATGCCACTACCAAATATATGTTGCCGAATTTCGTTCATTTCTTGGTGTTTTAAGCTATTATAGTGCCTTTTTGCCAAGTCTACATCAGACAAGAAGTCCTCTGAACGAGTTGCTGATGAAATGGAAAGAATGGCGATGGACAAAGGGTGTCAACAATCCTTTGCTACAGTTAAGCCAGCGCTTAGTTCTGATTTACTTTAGACCAAATTCAATCCAAGCTTTGAGATTGTTGTTGCTTCGGACGTCTCCAAGTATGGGGTAAGTACCTTTTTTTCCCATGTGTTTTCCCCAGAGGAGAAGGGAATGCCAGTACGCACGCAGCACGGTCGCTGACAATGGCGAAGGAAAAGCAAAGCCAAATTGAAAACGAAACGCTGACGATTGTTTCCGTAGTGAAACGGTTTCACACAATATGTTATATGCTAAACATTTCAAATTGATCATGTACCACAAACATTTACTCGCGATATTTGGATCAAAGAAGGGTAGTGATCTTATCACAGCAAGTCAAATACAGAGGTGGGCAACCGTACGGCCGGCTTATGATTTCCGTATGCAATACGG
>CALYDF020010357.1:0-10051 GCA_944474145.2 Dicrocoelium dendriticum | reverse complement strand
CTGGTAGACAGACCACGCGAAGTCAGAATGAAGTATTCGTCTTCGCTCGAGCAAGATTTCCGGCAAATCTACTACTTTTTGTTTGGTGTACTTGGTGTGACAGCCTCGCGGCCAATGTACCGAGCCCTTAATATTCTTTGACTGCATCCTCTGGCTTGTGTGTCAGGAACCCACTCATCCACTCATCAATCTGTCTAGTTTATAATAGTGGATCAATGCGTTACACAACACACCGGTTGTAATACAGTTTTGCCTCCGTGTGCGTGATGTGTTTTGCTGTATGATAGTTCGGCTAAGAGCCAGCCACTATGTGTTAGTTCCGCGACTGCTAAACCGTTACACTTGGGATGCTGCTTTTCTTCCAGCAGTAGTGGTTTAGGGCTGACTACTCATGATTCTGGGAGGACGAAGAGCCGATGTAGCCGAATTTAGCACTTAAGTTATCAACTTCAGATATCGCTGAGCAGTTATCAATGGGCTGACGCGCACGTTCGTCGGAACAGTCCATGGACCGAAAAGTGACCTCATGACGGTACCTGTAGTCCATATATAGCACTTTGCGCACTTGAAGGGACGCTTTCAAAATTTTAGGTAAGTGCGTGAAAGTAGGCGCAGTTTATTATGAAAAATTTAACGACAGAATACTTGTGTGCTCCGTGGTATACAAACGAACTTTGTTCTTCTGTTTTCCATGTTTGTGACCTGTATATTACAGGTATTATCAGCTACATGAAATGAACGTCTATTCGACCGGATCAACAATGGCCCTACCTTTATGAAATTGGACGCCTCACTAAAAAGCAATGTTCTTTTTTACTACTGACTTTACAATATACGCTTCTCATTTGTGAGAAAGGAAGTTACTCCAACACACTGCGCATCATCACCTAGATTATATTTACAGTCCTCTGGTGACAGCAAATGTGTACTTACCAGAGGGTAGGTTACAGAACTCTGACGGCAAATATCCGAAATTGCTTACCGATTGCTTAAGGTATTTAGAGTTATATATCACTACAGTTGTAGAGACGTTCCGGCGATCTACTGATGAATGTTCAATTTACGTCACCTACAAAATTTATTTGATTGCTATAGGGTAATTATTAGTTTAACTAACGAATGCAACCACCGATGTTTCTGAGCACTGTCAGGTTTCTGCCATGTCTTGTGTCTATGTATGCGAAAAGCAACTTTCTCGCATAGTCTTTTATGCAGAAGGAACTAAATAGTTGTTCATTCTATTCGAGTTATGTTGCTTTCCCTAGGTATAGGTGCCATGTTTATATGGTGAAAAGCTAGATGTCATTTCTTAGCGTCTAAATTGAGAAGCCTTAGGGTGATCTAGAGTTGAATAATGCCATTTGGTTCACAGGTCAAAAGATAGATGGTAATCAGTTTTATATGGAAAATGTTAACTATATCACTATGAATCCATGTGCCGAAAGCCATACGAAATCTATTGTGCAGTATTCAGTACAATGATCAACATTCTGTATTTGGCATAATATTTTTACTGCTTTTGAAGTTCATGCGGTCGTCGAACTATCTGAACTCATGCTGACAGCCCATCCGCTTGGAACAGGGGTAATCAAATTTTTTCACGGCGAGCCGCATAACTAGAAAAACCGACTGGCGCGGGCCGGATAACTATCAAAATGAATATCGCGAAACCCATAATCGCTATGCACGATAATTGGGAGTCAGAAGGAAAGCGGACAAAAAGGTTATAGAAACCGCGACAACTGGCAAATGTCCTGTTTTACTCGTAGCATTAGTAAAGGCTAAAATAGGTGGGATCCAAATAAAAGATGGTTGAATTACAAACTTAAATCTTTAAATCGAAGTGTAAGATAACGGTGAGCAGGTGCCATTTGGAACACGCGGTTAAATAACAAAATAAACAAACCTTTTACAGAAGACTATTAGGGGGAGTTGAATGGTATAGGTAGAAATTCATCACATCTAGACTCACTCAGACAGCCGCCACACGCCCGGAAAATCACTGTAGGCGTTTCATCCTTTCAGGAATCATCAGCATTTCGCGTTCCATCGGACCCTTGTGGTAGGGCTCGAACCCGCAATTCGACTGTTTCCAGTCCGTGGTTGAGACCAATAAGCTACGGGGGACGCCAACGACCATCGTGAATAAGTTACTAGATGTGATATAGCGCCGCTCACTATCCACTGACTTACATGTTACTGCCGTGCAGAGGACAGAGTAGCCCCCTCACCAAGCGACGTGCTTACCAAACTTAAGCCGTCAATTAATTTATGGCATTATAAGCAGTTTGGTCTGCGTACTGATTACAGAAGAGTAGTAGGGGGTTGAATGGTATAGGTAGAAATTCGTCACATCTGCTTATAATGCCATAAGTTAATTAGCGGCTTAAGTTTGGTAAGCTTGTCGCTTGGTGAGGAGGCAGTAACGTGTAAGTCAGTGGATAGTGAGCGGCGCTGTATCACATCTAGTAACTTATTTACGATGGTCATTGCCGTCCCCCGTAGCTCAGGGGTCTCAACCACGGACGGGAAACAGTCGAGTTGCGGGTTCGAGCCCTACCAAGGGTCCGATGAAATGAGCACTACTGATGATTTCCGATAGGATGAAACGCGCATAAAGTGCTTTTCCGGGCGTGTGGCGGCTGCCTGAGTAGGTCTAGATGTGACAAATAAACCTTTTATTCTTCGACGGTGCAAAGCATACTCTAACTCATTGGAGTGATCGAATTTTATTAACACTAAAATGTATGGATGTTAACAATTGGCGCTTACAGCGCAATTGCGTACAATCAAACTGTAGTTGTTTTCCAAGTATGTATTCAAAATTAAGCATGCATATACTAGTGAAATTTTATCTGACTTGTGCTTCAAATGTTTGAACAATCTCAGCATTGTGGCACAAAGTTGTCTGGGGAATAGAAACACGTTAGGGAGCACTCAGGAATGGGTTTCATGCGTGATCCCTCATATATTTGTTCCCACGATGTGGGGATAATTATTCTACGATAGTATGTTCGCACATGTAACGTAACTGAGACCACTCAGGCTAGTGTTCGAACAGCGTAAGGTCACAGAATATGTGAGATACAGTGTCAAATGTATATTCTATTAATGCGTCCCGTGTTCCCTACTATTTGTCAAGCTACTTCGGGTACACTTGGTGGGTCTGATAAAGCCGTCGCGTGCCGTACATTGGTCACCCCTGGCCTAGAAGATCAATCACTCGTACTCACTGATCTTTCGTAACGCGCAGCTCCGCTGCATACATGCACATTGATGCTAGCAATCCGAAGGGTGTCGAAACGTTTGTAGCGTTAGTGAATTAAAATAGCCGTTTTTGATTAAATCTAGTGAAAGCAACGGAGTGGTATTGATGTGGTTTATCCTTGGATTTAGCGACAGCATTTGTGCATTGGAACTTGCACTCGTGACGTCACTGAGTGGGTCAGTGCGATGTTGGACCGTTCCTGTGCGCACGGAACACAGGTCGTTCAGACATGATCAAACGTGAACACAACCTATTCGCAGCTTTCGCTATTTGTTATCGGCCGCTGTAACACTTGTGTCCGCGGTACCGGCAGTTCTCACATGCAACGAACAGAGCCGTCAACTCCGCCATGCGCGTGTAATTTAACCACTCCCTGCATGCGCCATTAGATCTCGGCTTTGCCAATTGATTGGACTACGCGCGTGTCCGCTGAACTGTCTACAAATAGCTTTAGGATGACCCACATCTGTTACCCTTACAATGAACAATGAACAATGATTTATCACGATTACACACAACCTTGCAACGCTTGAGGAGCCAGTCTGTAATGCACGGTACGACATGACACATACTGGTTTGCAATGATCTGAGCGCCTTGCTGGCACTCGTACTACGTGCGTACACAGGTGATATATGCGCATCCAGACCTCATTGGTTGGTTAGGGCTCATAACGCTGTGCGATGAGGATTAAATTTAGATTGGTATCGGATTAAATGATCTGCATTGCGGACGAAATCTGATGGGTAAAATATTAGAGAGACTACAATATGGTAGAAAACATTTGAGAAACGGTTCAGTACTTTAGTTGCTTTGCTTGCATAGCGGTTGTCACATTTCGACTAGCATTTGAGCATTTGATCTACCAGTTTGCCACTATTAGTTTTGTAAGCGGTGATTGCTCCGTAGTTAGGAACTACTTCCAGATACCGCATTAACCCCTTTGCAGGCAATATTGTGTAAGAATTTGCTACTAAACGACAAATACATCCGCGTTTAAATTGTGGGGTGTTTGCATTCGTCAAATACCCAAATTAACTAAGCTACTTTACCCGAAGTATAGTTTTACATGCGGCAAAATCATTTGAACGTATTTTACTTATACCGTCTCCAAGTTCATATCACCCATGCAGTTAATTCGAAACTATTAGGGAGATCGGGATGAGGGTTTCACTATAAATAGGGATGTTTCGTTATTATGAAAAGATGTATTTATATTTGCATCGTACAATACCATTAATACAATGTGTTTCTCTGATGTACACTCACACACAATACTTGGATCCTTGCGTATTCTACATATGTGGCCGACAACATCGGTACTCAACGGTCCAGAATACATTCTTTTCGCGATTTACGGGCTGATTTTGATGTACATTTCTACCCGCTGAAGTTCGCTCCTTGGAAAAACTGACAACATGCTTACCATAATATGTCCATGCAGGAGAGGAGATGCTCAATTCAGAACGGTTGCAATAAATTCCACTAATACTATGTTATCCTAAATTCATAATTTCTTGCTTGTCCGCTTAATTTGCTAAGCTTGGTAGTTTGGTTAAAATGTTCGGGCGTCAATCGAAGTAACATCGTCAGACCGCGATTCTATGGCGGAGCAATGTAATGCAAAGCGTCGGTGAATGTTACAATCGATCGTTTAGGCCTTCTAGCAGTTAGGCTGAATCTAGATTAATCGTAGGATAAATGAGCATGCAAATCCGTCTCTCGATTTCCTACCTCGTGCTGTCGATAAAAGTAACTATGCGGTTGACGTCCTCTTTTGACATGTTTGTCCGGCGTTATGTTCCGTTAAACAATGTTAGCTAAGTTGTTGATGGTTCATTAGTTTTGATGCAAATAGAGCATCTAGTTGAACAAGCCGGCTGGTCAAATTGCCCGAAAAATGCCATGCTTCCAAGAATTTTATAGCTTGCCTCGACATTTTACAGGCTAGGATCATTATATTCTTTAGCTCGAAGTGCTCTCCTTCTTGGTCCAAATGCATGATAAAGAATCAACTTAGATCATGTAGCTTAAGATAATTCTTAATTCGTTGGTATTGTTGAACGTTTCTTTCCATTTTGCAGCTTACATTGTGAATGACAGCACTCTTACTGCGCCGATGGAGTTTGTTCTTTTGCCTTTAAAGTAGTCCTCTGAAAATATAACATATGTGCTTCCCTTCACTCTTCCTTAACTTCCTTGTGTTTCGACGCTTCGGAAGTAGCTTTGCTTGCAGTTTTTCTTGTGGGTCAGATGATGGTTGCTGTGGTAGACACATATTTGGCTGTGTGGCACGTTTTCTGGTGCAAACATGATTAATATTTGCTGTACATGTTTCTGTCAACCAGTACATCCAATAATGGTATTTGGTTGTACATTTCAGGTTCATGAGTATACAGAAAAAACAGGCAGCCAAATTAGGATGTTTGGTAACATTATGGTTGGTTATGTTCCAGTCTCAACCTTGTATTTTTTATGTTACGTAGATTCATGTCCTTTGAATGCTTATTTCTCAAGGAATGTTTTGGACTCATGAATTTAAGTGTAGATAACTCGCAGAGCTATGTGGATTTACATGCTTTTCAGTTGTATTGGAGACAAGGTTCTGCGTGATAATCTTGCGATGCCGGATGTATCCAGCAACAGTAACTTAGTTACCAATTCGCCTTAACGTTAGTGACACTGCAGTAGTTAGAACCCCACAATGATCCCTTTTGGACACATCAATGCAAGCAGTCTGAAAGGTGCACGCTTTTTGCTGGTCCTGGATGTTGTTTGTTGATATTTATTGTGGTTGTTGCTGATGGTATTTCGTTTTCTCTACCTAGCCGAATAGACGTGCCATAATATTAATTGCAGCGGATTATTGTATCAAGGGTTTGTTTTGGATTTTGAGCTGTCGCCGCACTAACATATTGCGAAAAGCTATTGCGCCTACTAATAATAACAATATACCTCGGTTTTCGGAGGCATGCCCTGTTCGACATGGTTATGTTATTGCAATTGTTTCGCATAGTTTGACGGCATACTTCATAACTCAGGCAGTAATAAGGAATGTTTTTGATCCTTCAGGATTTTGCATTTCAAACCCTTTTTGGCGGACAATATTTCATAGTGTCCTAACGGAGATCACCTTGTACCAAATGAATGGAGTATTCATTTCTTTTGGCTACGGATTAGAAGCAAAATGAATGATAAACAAGAAGTCATTTAAACGAAAGATCTGATGTCGGCAAATCATTTTGGCGTACTCACAGTATTGGTGAGAGACGGGGTGTTTTATTTACTTTCATTTCAGAAACTGTACATTTGAGCAGACGCAGAGAATGAAAGAATTATCTGTTGTGTGTGAGGTGGAAATGGTTTGCACTTGTCAACTGGTGCAGGTATTTTGGTATATCTGTACGCTAGGCGTAAGCGACTAAGAGGAAAAGCAGGGAGAAATGTTTGAAATAATGATGAAGAAGTTGGAAGGAGAACCGGTTAGCTTCACCGTGCTGCTTGACACGTTGACATGAGAGCAACATAAGAAGCATAAATAAGTAAGCAAAGAACAAGTGGTAAAAGCGAACGTAGATATTTGTTTTTGACTGAATCATGGAAAACGTTGACCCTCAGCAATCCAAATATTCCTATTTATTAAAATAAATCAAGTGAGGCAGGATCAGAGTAAAAATTATTTTCAGTAATTTTCATCAGACTCAAACATTACATGCTAACGAGAAAGTGTCAAATGTGCCGGATTGGGCTGCGTATTGATCAGAAAATTTAATTGCAATAAAAACAAATCAATGAATCCCGGGATCATTGTAGGTGCCAAAGTATGTACAGGGGAAAACATTGGCGAATTTTAGGTCACGTTAAAATTAAAGGACGTACAAACTGTTTTTTACGCACAATTCTGACTTGTGGTGGCGAATGTAGATCGCTTCCGCAATACACAAGAGATGCTTCCGGAAACCGCAAGAGAAACATTTAGAAACAATCTAAATGACTCTGAAATCATTTTCCGTCCCTGCGTGACTGCATAATAGAAGGTGAGACAAGATGGATCCGTTACTAGACCTCGCTTCACCTTTGTAAAACCACTTCGGGACATGTTCGCGATTCCTATGAGATAGGCGCCTCGTGGTACGACCCACGTATCGTGCACCACAGGAGCACGAGTAAAGCTAAACAAGTATTGATAGAATCACTTGTGGCACCCTATCTTTCAAAGATTTTGCGAATAAAGGCTTGTTGTAAAATACAATGCATAGCTGAGACTCGAAATAGTACTTTTCAGCAACATCTTTCAGGCAGTTGCACTGGGTAGGATAGAGATATATATGTTCACCGTCCCAGTTGGGTTTTTTCTAAAAAGAAATATTTTATTTCATCGAAACTTCTTTTAAGCTACAGCCTGTCGTACCTTTTCGTTTGTCTTGGTGTTGCTGCATGAGTCAGTCACGCACACCGTATAAATAATACATGAGTCCGCTTAGATAAAATTTAACGCTATCTAGCTGTATAGGAGAAATGCCCATCTGCTGCACCCACGTAATAAACGTTGGGAGGGTTTTGCTTAAAATACTTACATTACACTATGTGTAGCTTAATCCAAATACGTATTGTGCTTCGTCTCACAATTCAGCAGAATAATCCCGGTCCAAGCAAATCTGATCAAATTCAAGAACATTAAAATTTTCTTGTAGGTTCGTCGCAGTTAGACACAGGCAGACAGCCACCACACATCCAGGAAAGAGCTAGACGGCAGTTTTGTCCTATTGGGACTCGTCAGTAGCGCGCACCCGCCGAGTCCTACCGGATTGGAACCCACGACCTTACTGTTGCGAGTCAGCGACTTATGTCACTGATCCATGGGCGACGGCAGCGGACCTCCATGACTGCTATCTAACTGCGATATAGCGCGGCTCATCCTCCATTGTCTTGCATGTGATGATTGTGCAGAGGACAGGGCGGGCACCCAGAACAACGACTTTCTTTGCAAGCCGCCACCAATCGAGGTGGCATGTAAGCTGCCAAGGCGACTACTGATTATTTCTAAGTAGCAGGGGGATTTAAAAGGTGTTCGTGTGGGTTCGTCGCAGTTAGCCACGGGCAGACAGTCTTAACAGCTTGCATGCCACCTCGATTGGTGGCGGCTTGCAAAGGAAGTCGTTGCTCTGGAGGCCAGCTCTGTCCTCTGCACATTCATAATATGCAAGACAGTGGAGGATGAGCCGCGCTATATCGCAGCTAGATATCAGTCATGGCGGTCCGCTGCCGTCGCCCATGGCTCAGTGGCATAAATCGCTGACTCGCAAGAGTAAGGTCGTGGGTTCGTATCAGGCATGATTCGGCGGGTTCGCGTTACTGACGAGGTCCAATAGGACGAAATGGCCGTCTAGCGCTTTCCTGGATGTGTGGTGGCTGTCTGCCAGTGTGTAACTGCGACGAACCTACACGAAAACCATATAAATCCCCTTACTACTTGCAAACATTAAACTTGTGCTTCCAAGCCAAAGTTGTACAATGTAATAGGTATGGAAAGGTTGCCTAGTTTCCTATATGGAATCGCGGTTTCGAATCAAGTTTACAGTTAAATTTACATTGCCGAAGCCCGATGGATTAAAAGAAGTTGAAGTGTTCGTGTGTCGGTAGCATGTCAGGAATTATGTATATTCGTAAGACTAGGAAATCAAATCAAAAGGATCTTTTATGCGTAGTTATCACAAAGTAGCTAAATTCTGAGCTGATGCATCATGAGTACCTAGCTGCACTCACTGAGGAAGAGTTGGAGATGATAAACAAATAGAATGTGTATGAATCCTGGATGAAATACATATTGACTTTAAACTAGAAAGTTGTTCTTTATGCCGGAAGTATATTATGACTTATGTAGTTCTAGTAGCCAAAGATCCTATTCCAGTGAGCACCTGCATTTTTTAATAAATCGCACATGCTCTTCATATGCGTATGCCAGACGTTTTAACCAATTTGCATAAGATCGTCAAGATAGGCTAAACAAAAGTTAAATGCTTTGAAGGGTGGATGATATGACGCTGAGATGGAAAAATGTGGCTTGTATTTGCATGCGGCGAAGGCGCATTTTCAGGAATTTGCACAAAATTTTGGTTGATCATTATTGCTGAGAATGAACTTCAAATCAAATTGACTGCCTGCACGCAATGAATTAAATCGCAACACCAAGTTTGTGCCTGTCAATGGTGCGTCACTTTGATGCATTTTTAGCACATGCATTGTCTACCTTGCAGCCAAAACCGAATAGTTTTGTATGCAACTCTCCGGAAATACAAGGAATTGTCCACAAGCATTCATCAACATGTACTTAACATTTAATGTAGATCCACTGCCTACTCAATAGGTTCCGAAGCTAAAAATTGTCGTGGACAGGGGTGGAAATCCGTTGGCATAATGCTAAGCGTTAACACCAAATTCCGATTGGTTGGCAATGCTGCGGCGCATGCTGTGCGAGGATTTATCGCGCGTGCGAATAACTACAAACAACATGAAAAGGAAAAATTGGCTAACATATTGAATGGATATTGGTCATACACTAGGGAGGGACAACAAGCCGCTTCTTGCAAACTTTAAATCCAAATAGCCATACTGTAAAAATGAAATGCATGTGTTTAACTATATTGTTATATATATATATATATATATATATATTATATATACCCGCTGCGGATAGCGTCCTCCGGTCGGTTATTTTTGGCTGTGTGACAAGATCACTTTGTGTTAACTTTCTGCGTTTATTGGAAGTATTTCGTGGAAATTGA
>CALYDF020010356.1:0-10045 GCA_944474145.2 Dicrocoelium dendriticum | reverse complement strand
AGTAGAGGGTTGTCTTAGGGGGCCCTACCCCGAGTCTTTGATCAAGGATATAACCTACAAGGCAGCAGGGCGATATAAGGGTATCGCAACCCGCTGGGAGCCGTTGACCAAACGAGTGGTTCATACGCCTTTAGGACCGTATAGGACCAGGGGCCCAACACACCCTTGAATTACAATGCCACTCAGAAAGAGGCAACGGGCAAGGAAGGTCAAAAAATCTCAGGAGTCATTTGAGCGAATGATCTTCTTAAGGCCGCGGATTTTTGAGTGTTGCTTCTAGATTCTACTTCCGCTTCTGGATTACTGTGTTATTTGTGTTTCATCTGTGTAAATTGTGTACCAAAAAGTTTCGTTTTGGTGTAATCTTCAAGTCGTGAAAATTTGATGAACCTTCTCTCACTTTTTTCGGAGAGCCCGTTGAAAAATCAAATTATCGTCTGTGTCCGCCATCTTGCATTTGCTCCAACGTGTGATGCCGTGCCAATCTACTTGTGGCTCATGTTCGAAAGTTGTCGGACAAAAGGCCCATGCACTTCGCTGTTTCGGCTGTGATGTTCTGTTTCATATTTCGTGTATCGGCCTATCCGTGGAAGTTTTCCAAAAATCTGTTGACATCCGACATAGATTTTTCCAAGTTGTGTGTGATAAATGCCGCGGTTTACTACAACAAAATGCACGGAGACCACGACCGGCTCCGGGAAAAGCCATCTCCCAGACGAAACCACCTCATTCAGCTCGTGGGGTCAAACGCGCTCGTCAGAGTACCTCTGTGAACTCCCCTTCCCCTACAACTCCACGATCTGCACCACCGCCAGCATCTTCTACCCCAACCGATTCTCACAACCAATGTTCCCCACAGACTGACGACTCAGAGTCGGAGCCCCCTAATCTTTCAGCGCATACCTGTGAACATCTGAACACTGAAGATAAATGGATCCTTCAAAAACACAAAAGTTCACGCAACAACTTTCAGCCTCCCCCTTCAAATAGACGACCGTCCAAAACGACAAGCCCCTCCACTCCTGCTGCCTCAAGTTCGTCACCGACCTCACTGAGGCGTTATAATCTCATGGTGTTCCATGCACCAGAGTCGAAAGATGAAAACCCTCAGAAACGTTATGATCATGATGTTGAGTTCCTTCAGGGGCTCGTTGACAAACTGTTGGATGTGGGTGAAGGCAGCGTAACGATTAAACAAGTAGTCCGACTTGGTCAGCATACTAACCAATCATGTCGACCATTACGAATCACCTTTGCTGACCACAAAACGCCACAACTCATTCTGTCTCGTCTCTCCAGGCTTAAAGGCACCAGGGTTCACATCCGCCGAGACTTGGAACCCGAAGAGAGAAACCGCTTGAAGACTGCGGTCCTTGAGCTCAAACGCCGTACAGAAGAAGGCGAAACTGATTTACACATCGTAAATTTTCGAGTAATCAAGAAGGGTGCACGAACCCGTATAAGTCGGTTGATCAACCTCCAGGCACGTCCCGCGGTGCCTCTCAGGACCTCCGTGCTGCATTCACAAACATCTGTAGCCTTATGAACAAACGGGATGAGCTGTGTCGCTTCTTTGCCTCTGAGCGACCAGACGTCGTAGGACTGGCGGAGACATGGCTAACTTCTGAGGTAATGGCAGAGGAAGTCGATCTCAGTGGTTACACATGCTTTCGCTGCGATAGAATATCAAATCCTCGTGGTGGTGTCTTACTTTATATACGGTCTTCCCTGCGTGGGAGGCTAGTAAGCATGTACCGAAGTGGAGATGGACTGTGTGAACAGGTATGGTGCTCGATCAACCTCAGGCGCGGCAAGCTGACAGTAGGTGCATTCTACCGTAGCCCTCTGAACCGCTCTTTAGATTGGCTACCGCATCTTCGGAACAACATGAGTCGTCCATGTTTTCTACTCATGGGTGACTTCAATTGTCCCCACATTCAATGGCCTGAACTCCAACTCATGCCCGGGTGTTCTGAAGTCGAATCAAAGTTTGTTGATTTGTTGCTTGAAACTGGGGCATCGAAACACATATGCCAACCTACGCGCATGACGTCGCGTTCGAACCCATCGTGCCTTGATTTGATGGTGACGAATTGCGAACAGCGGTTGCATAACATACGAATCCAGGAGCCCCTAGCTAAAAGCGACCATTCCGTGCTGATAGCCACTATGGAACTGAACTTGCCGAGTGTATCTCCGGTAGAACCAGCTTACAACTACTGGAAAACTGATTTCGATGGATTAAATCGAGCAGCGATCCAAATGGATTGGTCTCTACCACATGTTACATCCGTGGAGGACGGTTGGACAGTAATAAAGGAAGGATTGGTTTCGCTTTGTTCTCAGTTTGTGCCGTTGAAATTTCAGAAAGTCGGACAAATGAAACCACACTGGTTAGACAAGGAATATGGTAGGCTGGCTCGATTACGGCGAAGAATGTGGGACGCATTTCGCCTCTCTGGCTCCGCCACTGATTACGAAGCATATAAAAGACAGCGAAATATTTGCAACAAAATGAAATTGATAAAGCGCCGGACTTTCGAAGAAAAGCTTGCAACTGACGCGAGGATGGCCCCAAAGAAGATCTTTGCTTACGTGAAACGCCGTTTGAAGCCAAAAGGTGACGTGTCATGTCTGGAAGACGCGGACGGACACCTGCTAACTTCCAGTTCCGATCCCGCGTCCGCACTGGCCGCTTACTTCGCTTCCGTGTTTGCAAACGACGCGGCGTCCATACCCATCTCAGCGAGTAACATTCCTGTAGAACTCAACAGTTTGGTTTGTGATGTCGACGAGGTGCGCCTGCTACTTGCGAACCTTGACGGTACTAAGCCTGCAGGGCCTGATGGGCTTCATCCGCTAATTATCAAATCACTAGCTGCCATTATCTCGCCTGCTGTTACGGATCTATTCAACAAATCATTGTCTGAAGGCTCATTGCCAAATGACTGGAAGCGCTCGGTGGTGAGGCCGATCCCGAAAGGTGGCGACCCCAGTAAGGTGGATAACTACAGGCCAATTTGTCTTACACCCGTTTTGGCCAAAGTGATCGAGAAGCTAGTAAAAAAGCGTCTAATACATCTGTTGCAATCGAAAGAACTTCTGACACCGGCACAACACGGATTCAGGATGGGATATTCTTGTGTTACCAACTTACTTGTGACGAGACAGGAATGGTTGCAAGCACTGAACCTGGGAAAATCCGTCGACGTAATCTATATCGACTTCAGCAAAGCATTCGACAAAGTTAATCATGAAGTGCTTCTAGACAGATTAAGGTTATGTGTTTTCGGAGGATCGTTACATCAATGGATCCATGAATTTCTCGTTGGAAGAAAGTGGAGGGTACAGGTGGATGGCCATCTAACCGATTGGTATCCCTCGACCAGTGGTGTACCTCAAGGTACGGTACTGGGACCCACTCTGTTTCTCATCCACATCAACGAGCTGCCCCAGCTTCTACGGTCGCCGTGTGCAATGTTTGCGGATGACCTCAAAATTTGGCGAGAAATTAGTACTCCCGATGACTGTGACATTCTCCAACAAGACCTCGACCGCCTCGCAGTATGGTCTGCTGAAGTCCACCTACCGGTCAACCCGGCAAAGTCCCTATTCATGAATCTCGGGAAGACTGTTCACGGCCGAACGTACACCCTAGACGGCCAACCACTACATCCCACACCTTCCATGAAAGACCTAGGTGTACTCTCACGCTGCGACTTGAAGTCCGTCGACAACACCAACAAATTGTATCGAAACGGACTGCGCATGCTTTGGGCGCTGAAGCGCAGCTTCTGCACTTGGTCTGAAGACGTCGCCACTCGCCTCTTCTCTTCCATCGTCAGACCAATGCTAGAGTACGGCTCGCCTGCATACTGTCCTATCACTCGCGGCGAAGCGCAAAAGATCGAACGAGTACAACACGTCGCCACCAAGCTGATCCCCGGCTTGAGAGGCTTATCGTATGAAAACCGGTGCATGAACCTTGGGCTCTACACCTTGTCGTATCGCCGTGTTCGAGTGGATCTTATCATGACCTACCGTATTTTACATCTCGGTCATTTCCCCATGCTGAGGTCGTTACTCCACTTGCGAGTACCATGCACCACACGTGGGCACAGGTACAAACTCGTGGTATCTGATCTGAAGAAAATCCCACACCGCCTGTGTTTCGAGCGGAGGGTTGTGCACGCCTGGAACAGTCTGCCAGAACACGTCGTCGAGGCCGAATCTGTGCAGAAATTCAAATCTTTGTTGGATTTGCACTTCGCTAACATACGTTTCAGAGAACGGTTGCCACTTGACAACGATATCACCCACTTGTGACTCACTGTGTGAACAAGCATTTTGTGTGCTACATAGGGAGTTGCTGAACTATCTCAGGATAACCACCGGACGTGTTTATTTTTTTTTTTAATGTTTTTGATTATCACCCGATGGAGTTGTACAGAATTATTTTCTACTTGCTCCAAAATACAGTATTCAGTATTCACCCACCAGTCTCCTTCCAGTGGCCATCTTCAACGTGTCCTGCGTTGTTCTAAGGTCAGGAGTCACGATAACCCCGAGATCTCTCTCGTGGGTGGTATTCCTGAGGAGAAAGCCACCAATGTGGTTCAGTGCTACCCATTGGGAGAACAGTGCATTTATCTCGGTTTACTGGCAGTTCCCACTTGATGGACCATTCGTGTAGCTGGTCTAGAGCCCCTTGTAATCTGCCTGCATCCTCAATGCTGGATACTGTTGACCATAGCTTGAGGTCATCGGCGTAGATCAAGCAGTCGGTTTGAAGTGCAGTAGGCAGATCGCTAATGTACAGTTTGAAGAGCTCCGGTCCAAGCACTGATCCTTGGGGAATGCCACTAGTCATAGGCACTGGAGTAGAGAGAGTTTGGTTCACTTGTACGCGCATTGTCCTACCTCTTAAGAAATCGGCAATCCAGGAGAGAAGATTTCCTGTAATGCCAATTCCCTGGAGTTTATGTAGTAGGCGTACGTGTGGAACCTTATCAAAGGCTTTGCTATGGTCAATGAATATTATGTCAACCTGTTTTCTGGCATCTATGGCTTCTGCCCATGTTTCCCTGGCGATGAGTAAGTTAGAGATGCATGAGCGCGCTCTCCGGAAGCCATGTTGAGCAGGTGAGATGAGGTTAAGATTCGCACAGTGTAGCTGGAGGGTGTATTTGACTATTCGTTCCATGGTTTTGCACACGATTGAGGTCGGACATATTGGCCGGTAGTTGGCTGAGTCTTGTTGGTTTCCCCCCTTGTATTTGGGCACGACGATACCTGCTTTCCAGCGTGTGGGTAGGCAGCCGACTTCGAGGGATTGCCGAAACACTTGGCAGAGAGGGGCGGCGACGTACTCAGCTATCGTTATGAGGAAGCTGGGGTGCAATCCGTCCGGGCCTGGGGAGTTCGGGTCCAGTTCGAGGAGTAGCTTAGTGACTACTTCGGGGTTAATTTCAACTTGATCCATAGAGGAGTAGTGTGCAGACAAACAGTTGTTGAGCAGTGGTGACTCCACTGAATAGACCGAGGAATATTGCGCAGCCAATAGGTTTGCTTTTTCATCATCGCCGTAGAGAACGGTACCTTCCTTAGAAGAGGATAGAGCGGGGATTCCACTACCAGTTTTGGTATTTCGCTTCAAGTAGGCAAAAAGTTTCTTGGGACAGTTTTGGGATTCCATGGCCAGTCCATGTTCATATTGTAGTCTTTTGTCTCGTTTTCTCAGGGTGTATAGGTTTCTGGCAGTTTCGTACTCTAAGTAGCTTGATGTCAGTCCTGTGCTCTTGAAATGATCCCATAGTTTTCGTCATTTTTTGTCAATCTTACTTCTTTATCAATCCATGGGGGTCCTTTGGATGGTGGTCTGCTCTTGCAGTTTGAAACAAACTGTTCAATGAGCCGCATCATCATAGATCGCAGGCGTTCCCATGCGTTATCAAGATCCAAGGATTGTGGAACACTCCAGTCCATGTTACTTGCAGTCGTCCTTAATCTGACCTGGTCAGTGCGCCAGAAATTTCGACGCAGTGTCACCTGATCGTGGATTGTGAGGCGTCGTGTCAACGAAAAGGAGACTGTACAGTGATCACTCTTCTCAAGAGGTTGAAAGATCGTTAGATCTGAGACATCAGATGATGCCGAAGTGAGAACCAGATCGAGAATGTTTGGTGTCTGACCAGGGACTATCCGCGCTGGAGTCAAGACATGCTGTGTCAGGTTGCGCTCGTGAACGGTATCAAGGAGATCAACTTCAAAATGGTCAGGTGAGAGATCACTGTGAAGGTCCCAGATTATGCCGGGGGCGTTGAAGTCACCCATAAGGAGACAGTTTGTTCCTCTGCTGTGGGTTCGCACGGAACGTAATAGGTGTGAGCCAGGTGCTGCAGGGGCTCTGTAGAACACGCCGACCATCAGCGATTGGTATCCGTCATGAATCCGACACCAGAGCATTTCCGACATCATCCTTGTCACAATCGGGTTCGGCAATGTGGGCCTTGAGGTGGTTCTTGTGTAGAGGATTACTCCGCCTCCAGACCTCCCAGCAAGGCGATCGCATCGAAGTAGCTGATATCCTGAAACATGAACCTCCGAGTCAGATATATCAGATGACAGCCAGGTTTCGGTGAACGCCATTAGGTCCGGTTCCTGTTTAGAGATAAGGAGTGGAATCTCATTTAGCTTGTTTCTGGGACTGCGCACATTCGCGAGTATTACCCGTAGTCCGTACTTTATGTTTGAAGTCCTGGAAGAAGGAGAATTGGCCTCCATCGAGCTCTCTGAGTCTTTTTGACTACGCGAAAATCCACTATGTGCAGATCTGTTTTATCATTTGCGCGTCGGATTCGCAGCTCGCAGACAGCTTGCCTCGTTCGGACTCGGTCCTCCGGGGAGAGGTCTTACAGAACGTAGGTTTCTCCCTTGAGGCGCGGGGTCCGTCTCAGGATGCGTTGGCATTCTTCTTCATCCTGACAGATGATTTTCAGAGGACGAAACTTGGCTGGGTCCTAATGTTTTCTGCCAAGGCGAAAAGCAGAAATTATGTTTATTCCTTGCTCGTGCTCATAAAACAACATGGAGACCATTCGTTTAAGGAAGGCTTGGTCGTCGAGTATCCTTTCAGCTGGAGTCTCTTTGTTGGATTCTGGGACGTTTGTGATTATCAGGCAGCGGTTGCGAGCAGGTAGCTTGTCTCGTGCCGGTGATGCTGGCTTTGGTGGGCATTTCTTTTCTCTGACAAGTTCCTCAAGCTGCGGGCGCGGTCGTGTTGTGGGTAAGACCTACTTCTCTATGTAAGTTAGCTTTCTAACAATCCTCCATTAAAAGCTTGGAATCTGTAAATTATGACTACACAGAGGAGCATTTATCCAGTTATAGCTAGGGCCATCCCTATAATGTAGCACTAATCCTATTGGCTCCTCAACCTCCAAGGAATTATGACAACAGCGAAAAGGTTAGGCAAATTGCAGATTAATGAGAAGCCGGCCTAACAAACATACTCTTTTGTGTAATAGGAAAGGTGATAAACTACAATTTTTAAGGCACACCGGTAATCTAAAGCGTGATAGCAGAATTTTAAGTTTCCGCCACTCTAGCACTTGACGAAACCACATAGCTTTACGGAAGTTTACTACGCGCGTATCGCGAAACAGTTTGTCCCAGCTTGTCATAACCACGTCTAACGCGTGTCTTTCATTGCACCATTGGATCCTTGGATGACAGAGAGCAGCAGGAAGTTCCTTTTCAGCTCCGCCACTTCCCGGTCGTTGCGGAGATAGCCTGGGCCACTGCGGAACAAGGTCCCACAGAGAACCACTGAAGCTGCTTTGGAAACAGCAGGATCCCCGCAAACAAAAATGAGAATCCAACAAATGCTTGGAAAGTTCCTCTTTCTCGGCGTCGACGATGGACTCCGGAAGGTGGTTCCAGTCATTCACAACGTGAGTGGATAAAGCCAGGCTGGGTCACATTCGAGGAACACTCGCTTTGAACAGTTTCAAACTGTGGCCGCTTGTCAAACTCTCTGCGTTGAGATGAAAATATTCCTGTAATGCCCTCCTCAACTCTCCTCTAAGCATACGTGGAGTCAAGATCAAGTCTCCGCAATGACGACGGTAATCCAGGGAAGAGGCTCAGTTGTATGAGTCGGAGAGAATAGGACAATTACCGCAACCTAGGAACAGATTTGGTTTCATGCCGTTGAACCTTCTCAATCGTATCACATTCAACTTTCGTCAAAGGGTAGGCGGCAGGTAGCCCGTATTCGAGGAGCGGGCGTCCATGTGAAGTAAACAGGAGTCGAAAGAGCCCCGAAATCAGGCGAGAAAAGGCTCTACTTATAGTATGAAATAGTTTGTAGGCCGCAGCGACCTTTTCCTTAATATCTCCCTTAGAGTTGAGGTCAGGCGAAAGTATTACTCCCAGATCCCCCTCCTGAGTGGCGTTCCTGAGGAAGGAACCACAAATATCATAGATTTCAAATGGGTCAGACGCACCAACTGGAAGAACAGAACATTTCTTACTATTCATTGGCAATTGCCACTTAATTGACCAATCATGTAGCAGGTCGAGTGTCGATTGTAACCTGTCAGCATCTTCCATATTGGATAACTCCATCCACAGCTTCAGGTCGTCTCTCTAGGTTAGGCAATCAGCCTGGAGTGTGGACTTTAAGTCATTGATGAAGACGTTGAAAAGCACGGGGCCGAGGACTGCACCCTCTGGGACTCCGCTAGTCATGAGAATAGGGGCGAAAATGTTACCTTTGCTTGCACCTGAATCGTGCGGTTGTGAAGGAAGTCAGAGATCCAAGAGAGAAGATTCGCGGCGATACCGACGCCTCGGAGTTTAAGCAAAAGTTGTTCGTCCGAGACTCTGTAGAAATGTTTGCTGAAATCAACAAGCACAACGTCCAGGCGTTTACCGGAATCCTGCGACTACGCCCAATTCGCCTTAGCAACTAGTAAGTTCGAGGTACACGAGTGTGCCCTACGAAAACCATGCAGTGCACAAGAGAAGACTCAGTTCCTCGAAGTAGAGACGAAGAGCCTACTTCAAGATCCGCTGCATAACTTTACACAATCGACGTTAAGCGAATTGGACGCTAGCTGGCTGGATCTTGCCTGTTCCCTCCTTTTTATATGGGTTTGACAATGTCCACTTTCCAAGCCGACGGCAGACGCCCAGCTTCAAAGGAACGACGGAAAACCTGACAGAGAGGTGGGCCGATGTAGTGCGTCACAGTCATTATGAACAGCGGTGCAAAACATCCGGGCCGGGTGAAGAATGCGGATCTAAATCAAGGAGAAGTTTAACCGCGGAATTGATGGTAATGTTTACTGGTTCCAACAGTTAAGGGAAACTGGACACAATGTTATCGCAACGGCCAGTTTCTTTCGCGAAGACAGGCGTAACGTTGGTTCAAAAGACTGGCTCTATCAGCCGTCTTCGCAAAGTAAATTTCGATGCTTAAAGGAACACAAGGTAGGGATGCCACTGCCAGCCCTGGTGCTTCTTTACAAATAAGAGAAAAGCATTTTTGGTACGTTCTTCAGTGTATTGCTAATGATAGTTCCCATTGCTGACGTTTCTGACGCTTCAACGTAACACAAAGATTCCTGATAGTCTTAAAGGGAGACTAAGCTGGCTCTGTCTGAGATTACCTGCAACGGTCCCACAATGTGCGTCTTCTGTTCATCAGGGATCTCAATGCACTGCCAATCCAAGGTGGACCCCTCTTGAAAAAGTTTCTATGGGAGAAAGAAACAACCTGCTCAATTAGGGACGTCATTTTGGAGAGCACAAGGTTCCACGCATCAACAAGAGGAATGTGATCAGAAATAATCCAGTCCATAGCCCTTGCGGCCGTTCGCATACGGAGTAGATCCGCATGCTAAATGTTCCTAAGACAACCACCTTAGCTATATATCTTGAGGCGACGTGTCCGTTTGAATGAACCGATACAATGATCACTTCTGCTGATGGGTTAAAGAATGGCAGCTTCGTGACATCTGACGGAGCTGGGGTGAGCACA
>CALYDF020010355.1:0-10041 GCA_944474145.2 Dicrocoelium dendriticum | reverse complement strand
ATGTGAGTTGATGGAAATTGGGTATTGCCCACCCGAAAACACTGCACAACCACGACGCGTTTCGATGTAATTTTTCATCTCATCAGGTGGAGACAGCAGGATTTGAACCCAGGACCATTGGAATAGCAGCCAACACTACTACCCCTTTGGCTACCGGGTCACGATGGGCAATGCTTTTTGTCACAACGGTAGATGACTAATTGGAGGGTCAAGTTTGGCTTACACGTTGTGTGATTGGATTGCGACACGCAACCTCAATTTAATAGACTGTGATTCACATTGAAATGAACCGTAGTCACTGCGATCGCTGGGACCGTATTCAAAGTAGATGGAAATTGGGTATTGCCCACCCGAAAACACTGCACAACCACGACGCGTTTCGATGTAATTTTTCATCTCATCAGGTGGGCAATACCCAATTTCCATCTACTTTGAATACGGTCCCAGCGATCGCAGTGACTACGGTTCATTTCAATGTGAATCACAGTCTATTAAATTGAGGTTGCGTGTCGCAATCCAAGCACACAACGTGTAATCCAAACTTGACCCTCCAATTAGTCATCTACCGTTGTGACAAAAAGCATTGCCCATCGTGACCCGGTAGCCAAAGGGGTAGTAGTGTTGGCTGCTATTCCAATGGTCCTGGGTTCAAATCCTGCTGTCTCCACCTGATGAGATGAAAAATTACATCGAAACGCGTCGTGGTTGTGCAGTGTTTTCGGGTGGGCAATACCCAATTTCCATCTACTTTGCATACGGTCCCACCGATCGCAGTGACTACGGTTCATTTCAATGTGAATCACAGTCTATTAAATTGAGGTTGCGTGTCGCAATCCAATCACACAACGTGTAATCCAAACTTGACCCTCCAATTAGTTGATGTGAGTTTTGGTAATGTTCCAATATCATACCGCTCGTGCACAACAGTCGTTTTGTTCTCCATACGTTGTATGCACAGTTGAAAGGTTCAAATGCCCTAACACCAAAACTCCTTCACTCGCTCCCTCGCTGGTGTGTGTTTTGCATGACGACTCAAAAAGGAAACGCTCATGAATCCTTTGTATTGGTCGGCTAGCCTCACATATACTCATCTTAAATGTCGGAGAAAAGGGGAATGTCGCTCTCATACACTCATATGTGGTGGCTACTTGGTGATTCGTAGTTGTTGATTCTCGGTGGTGATGTTAGAAGCGCTGATTGGTTAGTACCGATTATCCATAAGCGGTTAGCCGTTTTGATTCCGTTGGGACCGCATTGGCTTCGGGCTACTAAACGCTTGCTGCTTACAGTATTCAACAATCCTTCTTGCACTTGAATGAAGAGGTAGGTGTAGTAATCAACGTTTATACCTGGAGCCCAACTGCTCTACAACATCACCTCGCTATGGAATCCCGTTTAGGAATTTCGGGGTTCAAGGCTCAAAACTTCGGTGCAAGTGGCCACGTTAGAGGATCCACGTAAAGTGAACAAGTGTGGAATGTAAATGACTAGCGGTTTTCATGGTTTTGATATTACATCTGTTCCACATCTTTGTCAGGGTAGTGAGTGTAGCGAAATTTCTCGTTGTGCATCCTCCATACTGAATTTAGGTGCACCTAAGAAAACTCAGCAACTATAAAGGTTAGAGGCCGAAGGGCAAACATGCCTGCTAAGATTTGTATAACAAATAGTTAATTTTTTAGATTAACCTGGAAGTGGCTAAGTTTAAATGTGATGTTACGGTAGCGCCTTAAGATATTTTCTCGAAAAACACATTAGCGCACAGAAACAATTGTTTGTAGCGCAGAATGGTCGCAACCGAGTTGGATGATAGCAGATTGTTATTAAATAGCTTATTGTCACAGTAGAGTATACCGCTACATTTGCCTACGGTTGAGTACTTGCATGAGAACCAATCTACTTCGTGGAAATTTGCCACATGAGTTAGAATACTTCGGAAGCCGTGTTGCACAGGGACCAGAAGGATTTACTTGATTTAGTATTGCTGTGGTCGCGTCAAAGAAGCCATCACATAATGTATGACATCAGCGCCTTCCAAAGCTTAACTTCGAGTAAGGAAAGTCCCTCGGAAATCCTCGCATACCTCGAACAAGATAAGATCAGGTCGGTACAATCTTAGGCGGCGAGGACACTCAATGAGTACAGCTAACAATCCGTTGCATTTACACGCTGTGCGAGCACCATCAGCTCTGCAAGACTGACTTCACATATAGCAGTACACACTAACAATAAGTCATCACTGTTTTACTGTACCTCTTATTTGTGCATAGTTCCACCTGGTAACCGCGTCAATGGCATTTGCTTCCCTATCCTTGTATATGTCTCTCATCATCATTATCATCATACACGTTAGCTAGAGGTGGGGAACACCTCAGCTACTATGCCGCAATATATAAAAAAGGAGAGAAAAAAGTAACTGATGCAAACCGGCTGAGCTACCGGTAACGGATGGGCATCGTTCCGGTAAGCTACCAGCCGGCTGCTGTGCACCAAAAAAATTACTGTGCAAATTATATAAGGCTAAATAATGAGATCGTGGTTGGAGAGGGAGGCTAAGAAGGATGGGGTGGGACAAAGAAACTCACAGCACGAACGCCACTGCGGTCGGCTGCTAGCCATATCAGCAAGTGTGTCTAACCAAACGTGTTCATCGTCTTTCGGACCCCAACCAACTGAGGCCAGCTCAGAAGTGAGGGCCTTCATTCCTCTCGGCCAAGTCATCGCTTGGCCACCCCTCCTCTTCTTCCATCCCCACCACCGGCGCGCAAACAACACACGTCGCGGCAGTCGGTGGGCTAGCATGCGTAACCTTTGGTCGAGCCATCGGTGCCTGGTGCGTGAAATAACGGTGCTGAGCGGTTCAGTCCCTTTTGCTGTGCTGTAAACAAGGCGTCGAACACGCTGGTTGCTCACGCAGTGTTCCCACTAGATGTGAGCTAAATTATGAAGGCACCGGTGGTCGAACGTAACTAGTCTCTTCAGGTCCGCTGCTTTAAGCGGCCAGGTTTGACAACCGTACAGTAGAGTCGAAGGTACCGCCGTATTGTACACTCTACCCTTCAAGGCAAGAGTGATGTCGCGCCGACGCCATAAGTGGTGAAGGTTAGCAAAAGCGCCTCGAGCTTTTGCTATACGGTTCGTGATCTCATCTTCAACCCCACGGGCGCTTATACAACTTCCCAGGTAGTTGAATGTTTGAACGACTTCTAGCTGATCCCCACCAAAGGTCAGCGTAGGAGGCGGTCCAGACCAATCTTGGAGGAACGCTTTGCACTTCGAGGGTGCGAAGCAAAGCCCGAAGTGACGGACAGCTAGTGCTAATCTGTCTAGTGCCGCTTGGCACGTTTGTGTGCTGTTACAGATTAGAGCAATATCATCAGTATACTCTAAGTCAAGAAGTCGTTCTCCTGGGAGCAGATCCACACCTTCTAAGTCGTGTCATGTCTCTAGCTTTTGTTAATGCCCACACTTCTGACTAAATGTAAGGCTGCCATTTATGTTCACGTCTAAAGAGTAAGTAACCACCGACACTCATCCTGGTTGATTATTAATGCACGTGCGATTTTCCAGAACTAGAGGAATATAACTGTCATTCATATAGTCAATACTAACTCATACACGTTCGTAGCGTTATTGTTCAAAAGAGGTAATGTTTCTCCATTCGGTTTGTGGTAGTCCATACACAAGTGTGAACGAATGACCGCTAGCTAGACTGCAGAACTGTGTCTCGAAACAGGGACCGTTGGTATGTCAACTGATATCTCTACACGCAGGGGAGGGGTGCTCGTCCCCAAGTGATTGGCCAAGTGGAAACCATTTAGAAGCACTTGTAGGCACCACATTTCAGCTTGACAAACTGATCGCCTTTTCACACGCGTGCCACCATTATCCAGTGGCTCGATGTTTAATTGGCACTCGCCCAAATTACAGGTAGCGCTAACCTCTGCTCGTGCCTCGTTACGTTCCTAGTTGACAGATTGATCATATGACATTGCATCTCGTGTGACACTGTGACGTATTGCAGGTTGCAATATGAGGTCAATGTAGCCCATCTCAAGTGCCTCTCTACGATCACTTTTACTGATGTAGCATTCAGGCATACACACAGAGCTTCAGACAAGTCGTCGATTTTGATTCACGGACGGCGGCAACACGATGTGACATCCAAATCGAAACTCTTGGATACAGCTAGTATTCTCGGCACTGATGAATTTGTTGAGAAACGCTAGTGTCCAGAATGGGTGACTAGGGGGACGATAAATATTAACACACGACTGACTGCCTGGTGACTCTGCATACATGTGAAGTCTCGATTACCTCGGACTAGAGACGATCGGCTGGGCTCTAGTTTACCTTTCAACACGGATGGTATGCAGTTGGTATAGGAGAAGGCACAGACAGCACACACCGACAATAAGTCATCACTGCTCCACCGTTCTTTTAATTCTTCGTTAAAGTGAACATAGCTATAATTCAAATTCTTCATCCGCTGACTTTAACTGTGCTGAGCTTATGAAAGTCAGTGGACTTAAGTGCATCATTTCCTTGATAACTTGAAGGTTGCTTGCGCCATCCCCGTCATCCTCTTTGTGTCATACTTATTCTGTCGCCCAAATAACTCGTGCTTTGGCAACAGAGCTTTCTCGAACGATTAACTGCTGACATGGTGCAATGTAGTATCTTTATTGCATCTGTCTAAGAAGCAAGAGCCACATGTAACCCACTTTTATTGAGCTTACTTAATTAACTAGGCTGTATTTCTCGATTACTTCATGTCTTGTCTACTACACGGTAGTACTCATCGTGACCTATGCTATCCTTCTCAAGTGAATTCCAGTGTGCTGACATAGCAAGAAGTTGAGCTACGGCATCTTCCTTTTTGTATTATTATCCGGCCGCGATTCACATCATTAGGTAAGGTCCATGGTATTGGTCACCAGACTATGCGAGGCTACCACTGTTCCTACTGCTACGTACCTTCTGCTCCTTAAAATCGAGTTGTAGTTTATATGACCCCAGCTAGACCGGCTGCCAAATGCTAACTAATACGACACTTAGACAGCCGATGCATCGCAGAATAAATCTTCAGTCCATCCTTGAGCTATTCGTATTTGGCCTGCGCGCGGAGTTTCCGAGTAAATTGAATTGTTGATATTCTGCTAGGGTGACAAATTATTGCGCATGTTTGCAGTTCGGTGGATACGCTTGAATCATAGGTTACCAGCGCTTAGCGGCTTACAGTACGCATAAACTGTAGTTTGAAATTTGGTACACAACGCTCAACGAGTTGCCCTTGTGTGACCATGTTGGACCACGCATCCGAAAAGTCGCCCTGGAAAATCCATGGCAAGTGCCTAATCCCGACAATTAACTGACTACCGATTAGCATGATGTCGACAGTTCACGTTCCGCTCCACATGTTAGTGTTGAGAGTGAGCATAGCTGTATTCCCGTTTTTCATCAGCCATACTGAATTTACCTGCGCTTATGCAAACGCAGATACTATGCGGTTTGAAGGCAGAAGCGCAGAGGTGCCTACTGGAAGTTGTATTTGACAGGCCAATCTTCTGTGTACGTTAAGAAGAAGGTACTATCAACATTTTTGGTAATGGTAATGCTGTCTTCGTATGTCACATCCGAAAGGAATCGGCAAATGGCAACATTTCTTTTTGAGCGCCGTATGGCTGCGCTCGAGTCGTAGAATGCAAATAGTTACCGAATAGCTTATGACCACAGCAGAGTACACAGCGATATGTACAAACGGTTGAGTAACTGGATGGCAGACATGCTACTTCTTGGACATTATCAAAACAGTGTGAACGCGTTTTTGAAACTCGAATGTTTGACAGTGGGCAGCAGGAAAAAGTTGATGTAGTACTGCGGTTGTTGTCACGCTAAATACGCCATAACCAGAGAAGGTGTGATATTACCACCTGGCAATGCTAATGTTTTCACAAATATTGTTTTTTGAGAATCCCCACGCACTTCGGGTATCAAATGATCGAACCGATCCTGTCTTAAGGGGGGATCGGTGACACGGAGAGCCTGAAGTTAACACGGTATTGCATTTACACGCTGTGAGATCTTCAGCAGCTCCGCAAGCCTGGATTCACATATAGGAGGTAACAGCTCAATGTACCCAAACGGTAAATCGCTACTATTTTACTGTACCTACTATTTATTTATTATTCAAGCTGATAAACGCGTCGATGGCATTGGCTTCTCTATTCCTATTTCTTTTTCGATTAAATACTGATGCACAAGATGCTGGTTAACTTTAAGGCTGTCATTTAAGCCCACGTCTAAATGTAAAAAACGACAGTTCGTATTGAGTACTCTTTCTCATAGTGCGATTTCCCATAATTTGGCGAAAATATCTGTTAGGCTTATCTCAAAATCAAGTCCTTGCACGTTTGTACTACCATTGTGCATCCGGTTTGTAGTTGTTTATACCTACGTTCAGGACAAGGGCTTGTTCATATGTTATATTCGGAATGCTATTGGACACGGATGACGCCAATCCATGTCGATATTCAACGAGGATACACAAACGGCTTTTGTACGGCCAACTTAGTGCAGGGAAGCGGTACTGGGGCAAACCGAAAAGAACATTACCAGGACATGAAAAAGGTGAGTTTGTGATGAACTAATGTTGATTCTAGGTGTTGGGAATCAAAGACCGTGTTCATTGGTGCGTACATTGTGGGCTGCTCAAGAGAGCAGTTGCCCGGGTGCAGAAGAAGGCACTATTGCAAGCAGCGTAGATGCGCGATGCGTCCGCTCCTAGTCGACTTTCTAATCTAGGCCAATAAGGCGGCTGATGTCATACATTTGCCTACGTGATGAGTATTCTTACATTTCAGGGTTAAAGGTTGATTTAGCTCCCTGTTGTGGTTGCGCCTGATGTAAATGTTCACAAAAGGCATACCCGTATATTGTCCACCACCTCTTCCATACTGGCTTCTGGCGACAGTTGGTCGTTGCTGAGGGGGGGGGACGAGGTGCACCGTCTTCGTGACGTGGTTTGGTCTAAATACTGGTTCCATCCTGTGTGGAACGAGTTACACCCCAGCCCCCGCTTTGTGTTCGTCTGGCACGCACGTTACCTAAATAAGGAAGGAATGTTTCTGTTCTACTTGTTAAAGGAGTGTGGGCTGGCTCTGTTGATGAAATGTGGCTCCATCTGCATTCTTCTCGGTCTTATTGCTTCAGGTTTACGCCGGATATAAGATGTGCGGGTGGAATTGCGGATTGTGCAGCGCAAGCCATATATGGTCTCTCTGAAGGCGCAGACGTTCTGAGGCTGTCCCCGTGGAGGCCACAGTGGCAGATAAATCCGGAAACGTATGCCGCTAATTTATATATATATATATATATATATATATATATATATATATATATATATATATATGGCAACAGTCCAAGAAGTGGACACGGAACGATCGGAAAACAGGGGTAGCAAAAGGAAGTACAGTTTGGTCAAACATCGAAGGAAGCACTTTTTACAGAGAAGTAGTAGGGGGAGTTGAATGGTATAGGTAGAAATTCATCACATCGAGACTCACTCTGACAGCCATCACACGCCCGGCGAAGCACTGTATGCGCATATTATCCTTTCGGTCCTATATCACACCTAGTAACTTATTCACGATGGTCGTTGTCATCCCCTGTAGTTCAGTGGTCTTAACCACGGACTGGCAACAGTCGAGTTGCGGTTTCGAGCCCTACCAAGGTCCGATGGAATGCCCACTGCTGATGATTCCCAAAAGCATGAAACGCGCGTACAGTGCTTTTCCGGAAGCACTATTTGTTAGTTTTGCATGCTGCTTTTGTTCTTTTTTGCCATTTTCTGTGTTTAACGCGTTAAACACGTAAACCAGTACAATGCCGTACACAATTCTGCCACTGGTTCAGGTTGTGGTCCAGCTCTTCAAGCATGTTGGGCTACTGGCACTTCCCATCCTTGCGTCCTTATTCGCGAAGACTTACGGGCCCAATGGCGGATAGACATGACGTCGGCGATGTAATGTAATGTCGGCAAGGGGAAAGCTGACTAGTACGCGGTCGCCCCCCTCCCGATTCTGGACGAAGGAGTAGACCACGGTTCGGCAAACGTTTAGGCGGCATACGTAAGACATGACCAAAATGATCTCATGTAAGGCAGCCAAATCAGCTTGGTGAAAGGAATGCTTGCAGCCCCCAGGACACGATGTCTAACGTCATCTCTGTGAATTCGATGTTACCAGTACAAAAGAGCGATCCTACTCAAACAACCGTTGCTGTGGGCGAAAAGTCGGCGCACGTCATCCTTGAGAATTAGCTAGGACTTGACTTCATTCAACAACGCTGAAGAAACAGTGGCAGTGTACACGCGGCCTTCTATTGAGATAGAGATGTCCCAACGACGCTATAGGTGCCTCAGATTGACAAACGCAGTTTGGACTATTGCGATGCGAAGCGGAGCTTCCTTATTGGTAGCGCTGCCGTCAGAAAAGCTGTTGTCAAAGTAAAGGAAACTATTTACCTGTTCAAGTTGTATACCGTCAAGAATGGGCACTGGATCGGGTGTAGGCCCCTCATGTTGCAGTACATTACCTTTTTAGAGGGCGAATCACACCTAAAACTTAAATGCTTCAACCGTCAAAACGAGTTGCATACTCTGCGGATCGTAACCAAGTTAGAGGATAACATCAGCATAATCTAAGTCTTTTCGCTAGCTTATTCGAGTGAAGCTCTAGGGCAAATTGTTGGAAGCGTTCTGGAGCTATCTACAGGACGTCTTCGATTGAAAAGTTGAAGACAAACAGAACCAGAGGACAGTCTGGTCGCACACCGCTTTTGACAAGGCATGGCGAGGAGAGCTTGCCGTATACATCCAATCTGCAAGAGATAGGCAAAAAAGTGTGCCTAGGAAGACAGTATACCTATCTGGCACCCCGTTTTAAAACAAACACAGACATAGTGCAGGTCAATCAACCGTATCAAACGCAACGTTTAAGTTTGGGAATGAGACGATAGTGGGCGTGTTTTAAAGCTAGTGGTGTTCCAGTCGTTTGAAGCGCTTGAAGATTTGATCCATCAACGGCCGGGACAGAAATCAGCTTGTTCTTTACAGCATTATGTTTCACGCATTGGAGGTAGTCTATGAAGCAGAATATATACCAAACACTTTAAAATAAAGCAAAACTTTTCGATAGCTCTACGGTTGATACTACCCAGAGGAGTTCATTTGTTTGTGCAGCGAAAGACGTGGCTCAGGTATTTAACTTCACTATCGACTTAGACCCTAAAACGAGTTAGCACCATGTAATGGTTGGTTTCATCGTGCAAGTAAAAACTTTAACGCATGAACTATTTCGTAAACCTCTTGTATTACATGCACTGTCAGCGTCTTGGGGCTACGTGTTCTTGTTACGGAGTTGGCATAGCTACACCAGACTTGCGCAAGTTTTGCCAGGCTCACCTAAGACACATCATCACCGTACAGGGACTCAGACTGTACTAGTAATAACCAAGCCATCCATAGCACATAGATGTTTAGCAACAAGGAACGAACTGAGCTCAATCCAGAATACGTACATCTGTTGTGCAGGCTGCATTGAACCCACTGAACTCTCCTCATGATACCACTACGTCGTGTTAGGCCGCAACTTTCTCTATAGTTTCTGCTATCCTATTGAGCCATAAAAATGAGGGTGTACAAGACATGATTCCATTTGGCTGTCACCAAACGAACTCTTGCTAGCGGCCGATCTTCTTTCTCGTTCGGTTCTCAGCGCAGTCGTGCTCTGTTGCGAAAATTCGTCCCCAGCCTTGGCTCGCGTGTACGTCTGGCGGCTAGGTCTCGTTAGCTCGCCACGTTCCGAATTCTATTGGCTACTTTGCACGTGTACTATCTATGAAGAACGTACGTCAGTTCCGACTAAGAATCGAAACCCTGGGACGCGTCATAGCAGTTCTGATGTTTCCGTTAATATCTCTAATGTTACGGCGAATAGTGTCTTGCATGAGCCCATCATTTGAGTTGTCCCTTGTGAAACA
>CALYDF020010354.1:0-10028 GCA_944474145.2 Dicrocoelium dendriticum | reverse complement strand
GCTAGAAGGCACCTCCTGGCTGGTTCTGAACACAATGTGACCAGACGGGCTATTAGGCGTGAACTAAAGCGGAGCCTACGTGCTGACAAGGAAGCCTGGTGGACCAGTCGGGCTCAAGAAATGGAGGAGGCAGGAGCAGTAGGCAATTACCGGAAGCTCTTCCAGCTAATACGCACCACTGGTCCCAGAAAACCAGGCGTCAGTGAGACAATCAGGGACAGCGCGGGTGCGCCGATACACAATAAGCAGCGCCGTATGGCTCGTTGGGCTGAGCACTTTGGAGATCAGTTCAGCTGGCCCCCTGCTCCCAGACCTCTTCCTACTCAGGTGATAAAGGACGAGCCATGGACGGTTAGTTTAGAGCCTCCGTCGGAGGCCGAAGTCCGAAACGCGATCACAGCCCTCAATCGTTTTCGTGCCGCCGGCACGGATTCCCTACCACCTGCACTATTTAAGGATGGAGGTGAGGTCCTCTGCAGGGCACTGACCTCCCTATTCGAACGTATCTGGAACGAAGAGAGTGTGCCGGCTAATTGGAGCGAATCGATTATAGTGGCAATATACAAGAAGGGCAGTCGCACAGACTGTGCGAACCACAGGGATATTAGCCTAACGCCAGTTGCAACAAAATTACTGGCCTCGATTATCGTTCGTCGCCTCACTGCAGAACGGGAATCTCGGATTAGAGAAGAGCAGGCCGGTTTCCGCCCAGGACGTGGCTGTATAGACCATATATTTACTTTTCGGCAGGTGCTAGAGCAGCGCCACGCATACCGCAGACCGACAATAGCTGTGTTCCTCGATTTCAAGAGTGCGTTCGACTCAGTCGATCCATCGATTCTGTTCGAAATACTTGCGCGGAAAGGTGTTCCCACGAAATATGTGAACATCCTTCGTGCTCTATACTCGAACACTAGAGGCCGCGTCAGGGTCTATAGTGCCCTATCGGATAGCTTTTCGACTACAAGTGGCGTTCGACAGGGTTGCCCGATTTCCCCATTTTTGTTCAATTTCGTCGTGGATTCTATCAGGGAGTGTTCCCTTGCGGAATCTCACGATGTAGGTGTTGAAGTGCTGCCTGGTGAACGGTTAGTTGATCTAGATTATGCGGACGATATCGTCTTGCTTTTCGACAATGTTGAGGCGGCACAATCAACCCTGAATAGCCTATCCAGAGTGGTCCCATTATTTGGTATGCACTTCGCACCTTCAAAGTGCAAAGTGTTGCTGCAGGACCACCAGCCACTCGATGACCCCTTGACGCTTGCTAACGAGGAACTCGAGGTGGTTGATCAATTCACTTATCTTGGCAGCTGCATCCGCAATGATGGGCGCATAGAAACTGACGTGAGCTTACGCATTGCAAAGGCCAGGGCTGCCTTCTTGAACCTGCGTCATCTTTGGCGACAGAAGGGAGTTTCCCTTCGTCTAAAAGGCCGTGTATGCAAGGCCACATTGAGGGCCGTTCTGCTCTATGGTAGTGAAACTTGGCCCCTTCAGTCTGAAGATCTGAGGCGTCTTCAAGTCTTTGATCATCGTTGTTTGCGAAGCATTGCTGGTGTCGGATGGCACCAGCGTGTCCGCAACGATGATGTGCGTAGGCGAGTACTAGGGGGTGATGATCATGCTAGCTCCCTAGAACAACAGATAGCACTGAATAAGTTACGTTGGCTCGGGCACGTGCTACGCATGCCTGGTCACCGCTTACCTAGGAGGGCCTTGTTCAGTCTACCAGGTGTCGGATGGCGCAAGGCTCGAGGTGGACAGAAGTTGACTTGGCAGCGGGAAATGAAGTCACGGACGACCAAACTGGGTGCCGTTGGTCCGTCTCGCCTTCCGGGTTGGAGTCCACGTGACTCACCTTGTGCTTGGCTCGAGACTTTACAGGACATGGCTCGCAACCGACACCAGTGGCGCGTCTGCTGCCGTCTCCTAATCGGATTGTCTGTTTAAAGTGTGTTTGGTGCTGAGTTATCTACGGGGTAATGGCTGATTATGACGCGTGGCAGTGAAAGCCGCAAGGAAGCTGTCTCGCCGATGCCGCCTTATCTTTGCACGATAGCCAGCTGTTTGTGACGGTATGTTGTTAACACAAGGTGTAGGCGCCTTGACCCTGAATGTTTGCTTAGGGCATTAAGGTTTTCAGGTAAGTCCCCCTTCTCTCCCTCTTATTCTTTATTTCATAGGTCCTCATGGTTGTACGACAGCGAAGCATCAGTTCAAATGGCTGATGTACTGCTGTTGATGATGATGATGATGACGATATCGGAGGCCCCTTTTGAGGCATTCTGGACCGCTGAAACACACGACACGGTAGACATCACCTCAGTCGGATTTCCATCGACAGCAATTGAGGTTAGTTGCGTGTCTTCCTTCAATGAGCCGACATCAATAGAGACTCCCATATTTCTCATCAGTAACTCCACTTTCCGATCAAGAGATATGAGGAAAGACCACAACTGCTGGTTACCCAGCCCGATGTTGCTCGATGTCTCCTCAGTGACCTCAAGAGGCGTAGATCGACGGCGTCGGCATAGAAGACAATTGAACAGCATGCTATCGCTAGTTGAAAGCATTGCGTACTGATCAGGGCTCAAATCGGTGCAGGTCTCATGGTACCAGCAGTTGCATACATAGCACTGCATGCCACCAGACTCGTCCGTCACGGGCTTTGAGCAGCTCCCGCTGCCACATACAGCATTAAATTTGCTGATCAATGCAGCCGAAGATACATTAGCGTTGGTATTCAGTGAATCCGACATGACGCTTTCAAAGAGTGTGAAACAAGTATCAAAACGTAAAACCGACAAGCTATTACCTGCAGGGTGTAGTATACAAGCTTGGGAGAACTCCGGAGATTGGAACTGGAGATTTATTAAGCAACACGTAGCAAACTACAATAGAGGAAATGTTATAAAAAAGGAAGATAAACGTTACAGTCAATCTTCTTCTGCTTGCACTTCTTCCGTTAAAGCACACGACCAGGTTCCTGCAAGGCAAATGAAAGCGCAGCGTAAACACCAGTTCAAAGTCAAGCAGCGCGCCACGACAGTTTCCGTGCAACACTACACTACACCCTCCCTCCTTCGAGCGCCGTCCCCGGTGCTACCCCGTAGCCGCCCTCAGCCGGTACTTCAAGTTCACGAGCAACCACTGGTGGTGAATCTGCCCTCTCTGACTCAATTGACTCAGCTTCTCGTCTACATGGTTTGAGGCGATTGAAATGGACAACTATAGGTTGACTATTAGGGTTGTTACGATCCTTTATCATGCAGGTGGCCTCAGAGAGCACTCGTTCTACCGTATATGGACCCGTCCACTCTCTGTGAAACTTTGCCGGCACTCCTGATGCTTGAGGTTGGTGTAACCAAACTAAATCACCAACTTTCAGGGGTACGCCAAATACCTTCTTGTCGTAATATTCCTTCTGACGCCGGTGTGCATTCCCTAAATGCACTCGTGCTGACTGATGAGACTGCCAAAGGGAGTCTAACAACTTGCTAACATATTCCATAACCGATGACTGTAGCTGTTGTGTCATCGGTAGACGTAGATCCGAAGGTAATCGTGCCTCTCTTCCTGTCCACATAAGGAATGGTGTCTGTCCCGTCGATGAATGTACTGTGCTCCTGTATGCAAGTAGGCATCTGGGCAACACGTTGTCCCACTCATTGATATTCCTGTCCGCGAAGGCCTTCAGCAACGATTTAAGAGAACGATTTGTTCTTTCCACTTGCCCATTTCCTTGAGGATGATACGCTGTGGTTCGAGTTTTGTCTATCCCAAGTAACCGACAAACTTCAATTACCAGTGAGCTCTCAAAGCACGATCCCTTATCCGAGTGTAACTGCCCTGGTGCACCCCAGTGGCAGACCCAATGATTTACCAGAGCTGTTGCCACAGTGGACGTATCCGCCTGCCTTATCGGTATAGCCTCGCACCATTTAGTAAAGTAATCGATCATGACCAAAATAAAGCGATTACCTCTTGGCGTCTCAGGTAAAGGGCCTATGAGATCCACTCCTACTCACGCTGGCCCTGATTAGGCTTCTAGCTGCGCCAGTATCCACTAGCCCAGTAAGCAAATCCCAGCTATCGATAATTCTAGTGTTAGCGACGTCACAATCGAGTTGCAAGTAAGAGATGGTATCACAAATGATGTCATGGTATGCTCACCTGGCGTGTTCCTGTAGCGAGACGATCCGCGGTATGACGTTTGTCTGCGGGGCCAACGAAAACCTGATTGTGCCGGTCGTCGTGGGGCAGGATATCTCTGAAAACGGCCGGGATTTCCCGTCATTCTTTCAGGTCGGACGCCTCTATGTCGTGTGTTTCCTCTTACCGCAAAACAGCCAGATGTAGGCGTACCCATGGCTGCATCTATGTCTTCCAAATGGTCACTTGTTTCCAATGCCTCGTCCAAACGGCGTGGAGGGTATCGCAGGAACTCCCTTTTAATAGACGGCGTTTGAACGCCCTCTAGGAGTTGTCCTAAGACCAGCTCTTCACGTTCATCTGGCGTTTCGTTCTCGTATGCGATATCGGCCATCCTCTGCAGTTCGCGAACGTATGTGCGGATGGTTTCCGCCGGATATTGGTAACGAGCATGGAATGCCCTTGACTTATGAATCCTTGCATGCTGTCCAGATCTATTGGGATGCTGATCATCGGTATCACTCAGACAGAGTTTCACATGGTGCGTTCATACCGCTGTGCTTCACACCATACACCCATATATCATGCAACTCCAACTTGGTGAAGACTTTCGGGAGGGGCAGAGGTAATATGAAGGTAGTCTTTCAAAGTTTGTACATAGCATTTTCTACATCTGTATTGATGTTCCACCAATACGGACATTCCAGAACAAAAGCCTACCATGTTCATCCAAATTGCCGCTCATGTTGGGTTGAGACAGACGATTTTATGACAACCTCCCCTTGTATCTTTGAAAGCTGGCCTACTATTCCAGCGGAATCTCGCAATTCATCGTCCTTCTTTTGCTTGTCGAATGAGTTGACTCTTTTCACAACACCCACTGCGTCCCTGAGAATAGAGATTTTCGAAAATATAAGTGTGGACGACCTGCTGGTAGCCAAATACTTCCATGCCGGGATATATATAGCCAGCCAGGCAGCATTTTTGACGAATCTAGCAGCCTACAGAGAACGATTGGTTGAGATTTCATTCATGTCATCTGTCTCACTGTCAAAGCTTGCCAGTTTTGTCACTCTCGGATTATTCCTCATTGGGGGAATCAACCTATTACTCCGGTATCCAGAACCACTGGACAATCTAAGAGTGAAGCTAAGGAGACGTATCCTTAACTTATGGCAAACAACCATCTTGAGTGAAGAAAATGGTCGCTGTTTGAATGCGATCCCAATAATAGATCAGCTCGGTCATGCCGGATATCTTTGGAGCTCTTCGAATCCAGTGAGAAATCACGAACTTGCTGCTGGATTACATAGTTGGATATCAAAGGATCTTCAAGAGCGAGGTCTTGATGACACCATTGGGGAATGCGTTGCTATAGAGACCTTGATCTTCCCCATGGATTTGAGAGCAGCATCATACGTTGGCTCTGTTGTTTGTGGTCTGGAGGTACTACGTCCAGGTGGGGTTGATTTCACTACGTGGGCAACACTTAGAGACTGGTTAATAAACAGGCCGAGTAGAATCCCTTGGACCACACTGTCTACCTTTTCCGTTCAATTCCCAGACAGCAAAATTGATCTGATAGGATGCAAGGCTTTATGGAGAGATATTGCCAGAGTCTCTGAAGGTATGGACCAGATAACTCACCTACCTGGAAAAGAAGAGATAGCACCAAACTGCAAAAAGGCAATCGCTCTTGAAGAGGAAAATTCCAGGGACATGCTTGATCCTGGCAGGGTCGCCAATATTGTAGTATACAAGCTTGGGAGAACTCCGGAGATTGGATCATTGGATGATAGAAAGCAGAAGGAAGATCCTTTGTCAGCTCCTTCACTTCCCGATCATTGCGGAGATGGCGTGGTTCATTGCGGTAGAAGTTTCCGCAGAGGACCACTGTAGCTGCCTTAGAGGCAGCAGAATCCCAGCGCGCTCAGGTGAGAATCTAACAGTTGTTTGAAACGTTCCTCTGTCTCAGCATCAACAACAGGATCCGGCAACCGGTTCCAATCATTGACCACGCGAGTTGATAAGGCCAAATTGAGCCGCACACGGAGATTCCTCGGTTTGAACAGTTTCATGCGGTGGCCTCGTGTCGAACTCTCAGTGTTGAGTTGAAAGAAGTCCTGTAACTCGCAACCCAGTTCTCCTCTGAGAATACGTCGAGTGAAAATCAAATCTCCTCGGTGACGGCGGTAGCCTAGAGAGAACAAGTTCAGTCGTTGAAGTCGGTGTGGATACGACAGGTCTCGCAACTCAGGGACGGATTTGGATCCACGCCGTTGAACCTTCTCTATCATATCACATTCGGATTTGGTGAGAGGGTAGGCAGCGGGTAGTCCGTATTCGAGAATCGGGCGTACATGCGAGCCAAAGAGGAGTCGGAAAAGTCCCGGGGTCAGGAGAGAAAAGCCTCTACGTATAGAATGCAACATCCTGTAGGCCGCGGCGACCCTCTTCTGAGTGTCTTGGATAGATTTGAGGTCTGATGACACTATCACTCCAAGATCCCTCTCTTCGGTTGCGCTTCTGAGCAAGAAACCACCAAAATGGTAAGTTCAAAATGGGTTTGATGAGCCAACGGGGAGAACAGAGCATTTATCACGATTTACTGGCAACTGCCACTTATTCGACCAGTCATGTAGTAGATTGAGCGTAGTTTGTAATCGGTCGGCGTCTTCAAGGCTTGATACTTCCATCCATAGCTTTAGGTCGTCAGCGTAGATTAGGCAATCCGTCTGAAGAGTGGATGGTAAGTCGTTGATGAAAATATTGAAAAGTACGGGACCGAGGACAGAGCCCTGTGGGACCCCGCTCGTCATGAGAACAGGAGCAGATAATGTGTTATTCACCTTCACTTGCATAGAGCGGTCGTTTAGGAAGTCGGAGATCCAAGACAGGAGGTTCCCAGAAATACCGATTCCTTGGAGCTTAAACAGGAGCCGTTCATGCGGGACTTTGTCAAAAGCTTTGCTGAAGTCAACAAACACAACGTCCAAGCATTTGCCGGAGTCTAGCGACCTTGCCCAGGTCTCCTTAGCAACGAGCAAGTTCGAAGTACAGGAGCGTGCTTTTCTGAACCCATGCTGGGCAGAAGAAATGACATTCTGTCCCCCAAGATGAAGAGTAACAGCTTGTTTTAGGATCCGTTCCATAACTTTACACACTATTGACGTCAAACAGATTGGACGATAATTGGCCGGATCATGTCGACTTCCTCCTTTGTAAATGGGTTTGACAATACCCACTTTCCAAGCTGAGGGAAGACGGCCAGCTTCTAGTGAGCGACGAAAGACTTGACATATAGGTGAAGCTATGTACTCCGCCACAGTCCTGAGGAACAAGGGATGCAATCCATCAGGGCCGGGTGAGCTATACGGATCTAACTGAAGAAGACGTTTCATTACAGAATCAGTGTTAATATCTACTTGGGCCAACGAAGATGGAAATGTGGATACGGCTCTGTCACTAAATGGCGTTTCTTTCGCGTAAACAGAAGCGTATTGTTTAGCCAAGTGACTAGCTTTCTCAGCGTCCTCGTGAAGTAAAACTTGATGATCACAGGAACACAAAGCAGGGATGCCATTACCAGCTCTAGTGCTTCTTTTCAAATAAGAGTAGAGCATTTTAGGCGCGATGCTGGAGTGTTTTGCCAAGTATAGCTCATATCGTTGGCGTTTCTGGCGCTTCATTGAGACACAAACATTTCTGACTGTCTTGTAGTGAGAGAAGTCGAGTTCTGAATGAGATTGCCTATAGCGGTCCCATAATTTACGCCTTCTATTCATGTTTGACCTCAACTCTCGATCCATCCAAGGTGGACCTCTAGCGAAGGGCTTTCGATGGGAGGAAGGAACGACCTGCTCAATTAGCGACGTCATTTTGGAGAGTACGAGATTCCATGCGTCATCGAGGTGAATGTGTTCAGGGATACCCCAATCCGTAGCGCTTGCGGCCGTTTTCAGACGGAGTGGGTCGGCACGCCAAAAATTTCGACGGTGACCACCGTGGCTATGGATCGTGAGACGGCGAGTCCAGTGAAATGAAACAACACAATGATCGCTCTTGCCTATGGGTTGAAGAACGGTTAGGTTCGTGACATCCGAATCGGCCGGGGAGAGCACGAGATCCAAGATGTGCGGGGTCTGGTCTGGGAAAATACGAGTAGGCGTCAAGACATGTTGAACGAGGCTGCAATCGAGAGCGGTTTTAAGCAGTGTGGCGTCGAAGGAGTCAGATCGGCGATCACAAAGAAGTAGGTCCCAATTGATATCCGGTGCATTGAAATCCCCCAAGATTAAACAGTCTTTGTGCCCACCATACATTCTTATCGAGTCCAATAAGCGTGCTCCGGGACCCGATGGCGCTCTGTAGACGACACCGACCAAGAGAGATCTGCATCCGTCATGAACACGGCACCAGAGGGCTTCGAAATTGTCATCCTGGTCACTGATTGCTTCAACTAGATGTACTTTGAGATCCGTCTTCCAGTAGAGAATTACTCCACCACCTGACCTCACCGCGTGGCGATCGGACCGAGAGTGGTGATATCCAAGGATAGACACTTCCGAGTCCGTGATATCTGAGAATAGCCAGGTTTCGGTGAAGGCCATCAGATCTGGACGAGTCTCCGAAGTAAGCAACTGAATTTCGTCTAGTTTATTCCTTAGACTGCGTACGTTGGCAGATAGCACGCGTAGTCCGTTTTTATGCTTTACTGTCTGGGGGTGACAAGAATCGGCCTCCAGCGCACTCTTGTGCTCTTCCGAACTACGCAAAAATCCAGGATATGTAGGTCGGTTTCACCACTCGCCCGGCGTGTTCGGAGCTCCTCTACAGCCTTCTTCATTTTAATTCGGTCCTCGGGAGAGAGGTCTCGTAACACGTAGAAAGGTTCGCCTTTGAGACGTGGCGTCCGTCGAAGGATGCGCGCGCACTCCTCTTCGTTTCCGCATACAATCTTGAGGGGTCGAACCTTGGAGGAATTTTCCTGCTTTTACCGAGGAGGAAGGCAGAGACAATGTTTATTCCCTGTTCGCCTGCATCAAACAGTAGAGAAATCATCCTCTCGAGCAGTATTTGATCATCCAACATTCGTTCCGCCGAGGTAGCCTTTTCCGATTCCGCCGCGTTGGAACTGGAGATTTATTAAGCAACACGTAGCAAACTACAATAGAGGAAATAATGTTATAAAAAAGGAAGATAAACGTTACAGTCAATCTTCTTCTGCTTGCACTTCTTCCGTTAAAGCACACGACCAGGTTCCTGCAAGGCAAATGAAAGCGCAGCGTAAACACCAGTTCAAAGTCAAGCAGCGCGCCACGACAGTTTCCGTGCAAAACTACAAGGGCAGTCAACAGAAACAGTTATGGGTTAAACAAGGTGCAAAACGGATTACAAAACACAAAAATACCGGAAAAATAGCCAGAGGCTGAACCCGAAAAAGATGGACGACGTTGGTATGTACCCGAAAACGGGTACGACGTAATCCGGGGAAAACGATGATCCAAAATTCTTTGGATCAAGCGAAATTAGACAAAAGTCAAATTTTTTGCACGACACTTGTAAACACTGTTCCGGAACTGTCCTTTGAAAGTAAAACCTCAAAAAGACACCACGCTCAAAAATTTCAATTAACCGCCAAGGAGGAGGAAACCGAAGCAATGGCGGTTTGTATATATATATATATATATATATATATATATATATAGTATACACATGTTAACTTGGTGTATGTTTTCAAGTTCAAGTTCAAGTGGGACTGGAACGATAGGATGAATCCCGTAAGTGTTCCTTCTTGAGCGGGTCGTCGATCCAGGAGTTGCTAAGGGTGCTCCGACTTCTTGACGGGGCTAAAAGGAAAACACCCGAGAAAC
>CALYDF020010353.1:0-10029 GCA_944474145.2 Dicrocoelium dendriticum | reverse complement strand
GAGTTACTTGTAGAGACTTCCTGACAAACTTACTTCCACCCTCCATATAACAACCAACTTCAATTGTAGTGAATGCTGCATTCGTTTTTGACGCCAGCACGTCGATTTCTGCATTTCGACTTATCTCTTAGATTAAATTTTCACACCGGATCATTTCCTATTCACTGAGGTTTACTTTAATAAAAACGATGTCAATGAGAGCAAATTTCAAAATGTTAGGAAATGAGTTGAGAGTTAACATGAACTTGATGACGTTATGCATACAAGCAGCTTACACCAACATAGTAGTACTGGAGTGAACGCTTGCTTATGTCTTAATAGTTAAAGTCTTGGAGGTTCCCACAATCGAAAGCAGGGGCCTTACAAACAAACGGTCTAATCACGGTACACATAAATCCACACTTAACTGCCGAATAAACATGTGCGCGATTAGGAACGGTGAACGTACAAAAGAAGCTTGATAATACAGTTAACTGAGAAAATACCTAGTAAAATGATACTGAAAGACCAGTTCTGCATTTTACAGAACTTGTGTCTATACCATCCGGTCGTAGCTGTTTAAGGGTGGAACTCTGGAGAAGGACGTCAGAAGACATGGCTGTTGCTAATTGCATTGCGTTAACCGCGATGATTAGAGCAAGGAATTCAACTTATTTGGTCACCACTCAGAAGTTCCATTGGAAGCAATTGCTCAAGTTGTTGAGTGCAAGAGAACCTCTGATTAAGTGCGTATGTCGAAGTAGTTGGCATAAAGTAAATCGATCAATAACTGAGTAAGCAAACGAGTGGGTAGTTCTGGGTTGTCCAATCTTCAACCAGTTTCGTGGATACAGTGAATTTATTATTACTGGCTCTTCACGGAATAGTCTGTGATAAGCTTTTACAAGATATAGAATTTCATCTGACTTTACTTGATGCCATTATGTTAGATAAGGGCATTTTGAATATTATTTGCAGAATACTGTATTTGCTTTCTTTCCAGTGCTCACATAGGTGCAACTAGACTGTATGATTTCAGCAGACCAATCAGTTGATTTGTCGAAAGATAGATAGTAACAATCCCAGATCGCCCAGGGTAGTAAATTGCCAGCCTGGAACCCGGTTCCGTTTTCAGAAAGACAACAAATCCTAGCATACACTCATTCACTTCGGGTTATAGAAGCAAGTAGCAATGCCCGATTTGTCATGCGACGGCCACGATAATTTCACACATGAAGGGAACTATTATAGCCAAAGAACAGCTGCTTGTAGAGGGAAAAGTGTCTACCAACAAATTATTGTACAGGACAATAGTGTTTAGAAAAATATGTCGAGTAAACTTATTTTCTACTAACAAAAAGGTTGTCATATTGTAATTGTTTGCACAGTCTCATGCTGCTTTTTTGAACAAGCCAAATGGTGAATATAAAAGCAGATTATTTAATTTTGACAGAAGTGTTTTGCAATTCTGAGTGAGCAGCAAAGCGTTCTGTTTCATCAAGTCAAGGGGTAGAAAAGCGCACTATCTATCGAGACCAGACGTGCTGGGGGAACTCATTATTATTACCTAAGACAATAATTTATCATCACTAGGAATGCATGAATTGTATTACGAAAAACGTCCCTTACGTCAAGCCAACCTGAGTAAACTATCGTTTTACGAGTTAAAGGAGAATGCTGATGGGATGGACAAATATGGCCTTATCTGCTAACACAAAACACAAAAGCCCGGAAACAAAGGTACACTGTTTTATTTTTATATGATCGAATATCAAGTAGCATATATTGATAATAAGTCAAGTGCTCACCAGTCTGTCGCATAAGGGGTTTTGAGCGTGACTGAAAACAACTGGTAGCTCAATGAAGACAGCATAAGCACACCCACGGTGGTAAATTGATTGTAGTCAAGAACGCATGACGATATGACATGCGTAGCAAGGATGTAAAGGTGTATGTTGGACGGTACAGCAAACTTGTCGTCCATGTACCTTGACGGCCTCTTGTGGCGTTTGTGTAAGTCCACATGCTCTCTGTGGACTAGGAATTCGGTGCTTGACTCTATGATGTTTATTCACATGTCTATGAAACAGCTCGGGGTTAGAGCAACATCTTGTCACAAGGTACTATTGGTACTTTATCTTCCCGGACGTGTTTGACGCAACGGTACTTGTGTTGTATAGAGAGCCTAGTTGTTCTCTCTTGCCGTGGCTATGTTGGCGCACCAAGTCCCTCAGGCCCCTGCATTTCCTAGTCATGTTGATTCGTAATAGCTTCCTTTTGCTCGAGTGGTGGAGTTTGGTCACTGATTTACTTACCACTAACTCATTCGATCCTTTGGCCAACTCCTTCCTGGCCATTCGGCTAGGAAAGACCAGCTTGTTGTGTCAATGGGGTCAGACAGACTATAAGAATTCCTTACTACGTGGGATACCTCGGTGACGTCTATAAGATATTCCGCCTAGCACATGTAATTGAACTTTGGTGTCGCATAATCGTTGTGACCCAAATGAGTACGCGTTGTTGCTACCTCAATCGTAAGATTCTCGTCGGTAAAACTGTACACAAGATGGCGTAGTTGTTTTCTCTCCTGAAACACAGTTAAAGCTTAGCTTGTCACCGGCACAAAACAAAGCCACAGGTATCCCAAAGTGCATGTTATCTGACCTTTTAACACAATTACGGCTAACATTTTCCCGTGCATTGCTAGCACTTCGGGAAAACACATTTGCCTTTGAGTACAAATATCGGGTTGCCATTAAGTGTTAAATTAGGACATGTTGAACTCAATTCATTAAAGCCGAAAAAGATAAGTGTCGCGATATATAGGCAATTTGCTTGCTCTCAATTGTCGCGGACACGATACGTACCAGAACTAAACGGATGCTTAAACGAGAAACAAACCTACATGATCAAAGATCAGGGAGATAATCAGGGCCACGGCAATGCAACTGCTTAGTTCAATCGCTCTTGTGTACAGCGTTCTGGACGAGAGCAATCGCCATGTTAAAATATCGCTATGATTGTCTTCTTACTGCTTTAAGGAAATTATCAAATTTGCTGTTCGTAAGTTTAATCCAGGTCTGGTCACTTCAGCTATCATACATGTAACACTGCTTGAACGATTAAAACATTAGCTATAGGTGGTTGACCTGCTTAAAAGCGCCCCACCCACCATAAAGTCCGATGTACTCATGAGTAGGGGGTTTTGATGTGATTACTTGAGGTTCTTCTCAGCCAGTTTCCAAATCAGATAGTCATCCACATGCCCGGAAAACCACTAGACCAGTTTCAGCCTGTTGGGCATCATCAGTAGCGTCAATCCATCGGATCCATCAGGATTCGAACCCATGACCACCAGCGGCTTACACAGCCAGTCAGCAGCTTATGCCAGTAGGTCACGGGGACAGCTTCGGACCGTCATAATTTGTAAGCTACCTGTCTTATCTTCCACTGTCACGCAAGTTGCGAGCGTTGCAGAGGACAGGGCTGACCCCGAAAAGCACGACTTCCACTGACAGTAGCGATGTACGATGTGATGTCTAGAAACTGTAATGGCCTATATACTTGATGTACGCTTCGGTCCGAATCTGTCCCTCGTGGCCCAGGGACATAAGCTGATGACTGGCGGTGCAAAGCGTTGGTGGTCAAGGATTCGAATCCTGATGCATCAGATGGATGGGCACTACTGAGGATGCCAAAGAAGTTGAAAATGCAGTCTAGTGCTTTTAGGGCATGTGCACAACTATCTGATTAACAACTGGTTGCGATGAACCCTCAATTAACTACCTTAATGTTGTTTAATGTTCACCATACACGTGCTACATGGCAACCCTAATTAACTTCAATGTTGACAATTGGACAGGGCCTTCAAAATTGATCATGCTTTCCTGTTCCATCCGCGGAATTACTTACGTTCATGCTTTCGGCAACTCTCTGCTTTGATTTTCTGCATCAAGCCACACAATAATCAAGGTTATGTTAACCAACACTCGCATTATTTTAAAAGCCCTCCTTGTTTCTACTTCCCCGAACGTCCAAAGATTTCATGGTCAAGCCATAAACAGTTAACTGAAGCTAATCTACAACAAGAAGAATCACTCTATTTAAAAGCATCGTGCTGATGGAGGGTTGCAGTACGGGACAAAACATTGCGGAGCTTAAGTATACCCATCATACTTAGCTCAAATATTCGATCACTTGTGAGCAAATTGGATGAGATTAAATCCACAGGCGTTCCTCGTGAATACTCGAAGCTAGGCGTAATTATGCTTCAAGAGACCTGTCTCCATGAGAAAGCGGATGGTACGGTTGTAGCGATCGAGGGATTCATTTGCCATCATGCAGACCGGAAATGCACACACCGAAACTGTGGCAGAGGAGTAATTACGTGTATCAATCCGTCGTGCTGCAGGTTATTAAAGTGTACGTTTCGCTTCTCTTCATCACTTACTAACTGTATGATTTGGAAATGTAAGCCAATATGCTTAAGCGACTACCAATTGATTTTATGGGCAAATATCTAAATTTCCCCTAGCTGCGCCACTTCTGAAACAAAGGAATTTTACTATCAATTCACTTCAACTGTCATCGACCAAGTTGATTATTCTCTGCATTTTTGTTGGTGATTTTAACGGAGTTGACTTTACTTTTCTCACTGATCTCGGGTTAGAAAATGTTGTAAACGCTCCCACTAGACTTGAAGCAACCCTAAATCTGATATTTTTAAATAATGCAACGTTGTTGTTTGCAATCAGGCGCCGATTGGTAGCTCTGATAACTCAAAGGTCATGTTATCTGTCATCTAGAGCAAAATAAATCACATGGAGCTTACGCGCCGTAAAAATCGTAAGCTTAAAGGAAGAGAATGTTTACCTCAGCACATATTTCAACTATGATGAATGTTTGCGTCTACGGATTTTAGTATATTTCTTGATAGTGATTTATATATGTACTGTGAACATTTAACCAGCTATCTCAACTTCTGTTTTGATACCTACTGTCCACTGGAAACGACTTAGATCCGTACTGATAGGTTTTCATCTCCGTGTCTAAACCCCTGCGAAGACTCAAAGAAAAATCGTTTCTACAGTATGACCACCTTGAGATAAAGTCTGTTTCCATTTCTATCAACTTAGGGTTACGCCGTCTAAACCATCTATGGATTCAGACTAATCTCGGAAACATTATCTGCCGAAAGGTCAGGCGGATGCTGAAACAACTTAGTGGTTTCTCTCATCGGATATCAAATCCAGATGTAGACCTTGAAGATTTGAACCTAAAATTTTTGTTCCTTTGATAACTTTATTTCTAACTCTACCCCCGAATGGGCAGTCCCACAATCTCTTCATCTACCATTGACAGGAATACACAACTCAATCAACTGCTGAAGCTAAATTCCAACAAAGCAAGTGGCCCGTAGGGATTACGTTCTGTTGTCCACAAGGTACGTGTTAATTCATTGGTCCAGCATCTCGCGGACCTGTACATGCCTTTCGTAAAGGAATAAAAGATTGCCGACTGTAGGAGAAATAATAGAATTACACCGGTACCAAAGAAAGGCTCAGATAAATACTGGCAGATTGTTTGCAACTCCGTAAACCTGAAGGTCTTCGAGAGGTTATTCTTGAAAGGATGATGACTCACACTCTTCCAGTTGATCCGCCTCAGTTTGCTTATTGTAGACTGAGGTCTAATGAATACATACTAGCCTATCGTGTACATTCAGTGCTTGCGTCAGTGGAGAATAAAATCAAAGCCATACGAATGTTTTTCTGCTAATATAGCCATGTTTTCGGCAGTGTAAACCGTGGACTTGTTTTGAGAGTCCTCTGTAATACCGGAATCCAATCTTCCACTGTCCACCCGCTGAGGGTTTACTTCTCCGAATGTGCCCAATTTACTCGACTTGGGGGCGAAAATTCCTCATTACTCACTACAGTCATGGGGAATCTTCAAGGAGCCATATTGTCACCATACAATTTTTCCAAGTATGTCGACTCATTGCCGGCTGCTGACTAAGCGATATCACTGAAATATGCAAACGACGTGGTCTTAGGTATCCAGCATCCGAATTTGGCCTCAGCAATCAATTTACAAGCCTAGCTAGACTACCTCGTATTGTGATCCAGACCTCACCTTTTATTGGTAAATGAATTAAAGGTCAATGACGTTCTTTTTCCTTTCACAATGCCCATCGATATCAGCAAATTTTAGCAAATTTTAGATGTTGAGCTGTTGCACTCCACCGTGTCTGTTGAACTTCTAAATGCTACACACAATCGTGATGTATCGTTATCACTCCATGTGAATGAAGTTTTTAGAAAAGTGAGAAGGCTTTTCTTTTACTCTTTTCTTTTGTGATGCTCCTCTGTCCCCCGTTATTTAATACAGTCATTTAGTACCGCATCTGTCTTACCTCATTAAACCTATTTCTCCCATGTGCCATTCTCCAGTTTCTTAAAGAAGTATCTCAGAATCCTAGCTAGGTCAGTGACCCAACAGTCCCAATGTAGAGGCATTCTAAAGCCGACCACTGTTAGCATTATTGAGTCTACTCATTCTAGTTCGTGCAAAAGTCTTGCTTCAAATGTACTCGCTGATGCAAGTCACACCATTTTTGGGTATCGTTTGAATGTATTTTAACTTTCTCAACTAGACAAAAGTAGAGATCCATTTATTCCTGTGCAAGGGTTTATCACTCATCCGTAATCCCATATTGGGAGGGCATTTTTACAACCAGACCACAGTTGTCGTGGAGCTTACAAGCAAATTTGTGTTGTAACACCATTGCTGCTCTTGCCGTTTTTTGTATATTTTTGGTGCATTCCTCTTACAATGAACAAGGCGTGGGTGTAACAGCTGAATATCTACTTCCGGGGTGCGTAAAGCTCTTTCTTGAACTGAAATTGAATTGAATTGCATGGACCACTGCAGTCACGAACATCCACACGATTGGTGTTGAGATCAAAAATCGGTAGACTACACCGACCACGGCAACGTGACACCGATCATATGAATACTTTAAATTTTTATTTCTCGGCTGTGCGAGACTCGGCCCGGTATGTTACTCCGAGTGAATTGTACATAGGTTTCGCAAGTTTGTTGAGGATACAGATAAATGGAAAAAAGAACACGTGGAGAACGCGTCATTTAACATGGTCAGTTAGACTTTTTAGAAGAACAGTGTCAAGCACATGTCGATTGGTAGTTGGCCAAGCTATTGCAATATAAGGTTTTTACTCATTCATATGCTTGCATATACTTGGTACGCAAGAGGTAAGCTATCATAACCTTGCAGTCGGGAGCGGCTTATACTAGCTTGTTTCGTCATGTAGTAGTACGCAATCAATACGCCAAGCTAGAGAAGGACGTCTACGACAATGTGTTGTGCGGCCTCAGAGAGAGAATATAAGGTATTCAGTGATAGATTAATTGTCACTTAGCTATATCTCGAGTGGGCACAATTCCCAAAAACCAGGCCCACGTGATCCCGGTGCTTTTGACAACAAACAGAAAAAATGAGGAAATACTGCTCGATGCAGTGTTCAGTTCATAGGTAATCATTTATTAAATCTAATACTTGGATATCATCTATAAATAAAGCTTTATTTCACGGTTATTTATCTTAAGCACACAATGCCGAAAACTGTCTGATAGCGTGCACACATGACACAATTTCATTACAATCCACCTGACTACACGAATCTCGAGGCGAAGCAAAAAACCTACCACTGATCAACTTAAAAATTTCCAATAGAATAATAAACACCATTTTGCACACAGCTGTAAAGACCTCGGCATAGATTTAGCCAGTGAATACCAACAGGAGCAATTCAATATACATAAAAGCCGTAGGCAGACTGCAGATATTTGATTTCTTCGACCGAAGAACACGAGCCGCATACTGAAGCTGTAGCAAAAGATAAGTGGCTTCTGGAGATACTACCGTCCACGTGACTCAATAGAGGAAAAAGTTAGCAAATAGATCCACTTAATCGCTCGAATAGCCTCGATCACACGGTTCTATGTATCGGTAACCTAGGCAATACTTGAATGAAGATGAATATACCAGGGTCAAAAATAAGCGAATGTAACCTAAATCATGTGTTTTGTTCCGTTACAATTCGATGTAAAAGTTAATGTGTTAGAAAATTGACACGTCTCCTCTAAAGAAAATGCTGTTGGCTGACGCATTGGGTATAAAAACTGTAACTATGTTAACTACCACCTTGGTATTGTAGCAGATTTCACCCATGGGCTCAGGAACTGGTCCAGACACTTGCACTGCCGGAAACAACCATGGGTTTCAAGAGTATGTACCGCGTGGATAAGCTTAGTTAACGTATTCTACAACGGGACGTTCAAGAGAATTCTTACTATGGGGACCGCTTTTTCCAGAACGTTTTGTTTTTTTAATTTTAAACGAACGCTTTTTATCTCAAGCTCTCCGAGGCAGCGTCAGAGTTAACAAAGTGATTCGGCGTTGGTCTCAATAACTTTCCTGAACGGGGTCTCAACAGTTCCACCAAACACACTTACGTTTAGGATAGTTAGGGCGTTCAGAAGGTAACTGCATTGTTACGAGACGATAGATGGGCATATTTAACGTGAAAATCCGCAAATCTTCTTGCTGAACTACCCCCAACTTCTATTGCTCTTCTAACCTTAGCTGGTTCACATAAAGCAATTGAGTACGGTATTGATAGTGTGCTTCCGATTTGTGTAGGTAGATGTAAGCAGTTTACTGGCTAAGAGGGATCAAAAGTGTCACACTTGCTACACTGCTCGAATGTTTCGAACCAATGACCCAATCAAATGCAGTCGACACATCCACGTAGGGCACATGTACACCTCGTCAGCGCTCATTGATTTCTGAGGTGTAGGGGAACCTGGATGAAAAACAGAAGACATTTTACACTTTCTGAAACTAGCATCTAAGTATAAATGGTGCTTTGACAAAAGTCATTCATGCTTGTCAGAAAACTAAAAGGTGAACATTTGAGAATTAAAATCAATCTAACAGACAGCTACAGGTGATTTTCGGAAAAAAAGAAAATTGTTATATCAGGAAAGAAACTAAACGTCTGACAAGTTCTGATGAGCAGTCTGGGGTTCGAGCACGGACTGTAATTGACACCTCACGCTACGTGTACTTGCGAAAATGTTATGTTGTGTGTATAAATACGGAGGTCATAAGATGAATTGTTGGCTCAGCATCAAATACTTATGATGAAATGTAACGAGACCGGCGAGATTCTTTGGTGCTTTTTAAGGCCATTTTACTGAACACCATCTACGTTTCGGCTACACTCTGCTGTTGCCGGGCTCTACCAAACTGTACCAATAGCCTGTTAATTAGATATGATGGGGCTAATGTGTTTAATGTACTGTCAAAAGAGTAAAAACAAAAGATGTTCGTAGGGTAGACCTTCATTAATAATCAAGTGGCGTTCAGAGACACAAGTAGCATTATTTGTTAAGGTTTGAGGACACAGCAGGATGGTAGTCAAATCAATTGCTGCAGCAACTGGGAAGTTTTACTGAAATACAAAACTAGAGGGCGTAGAAGGTCTGCTGAATGATATCGGGTAAAGACAAAAAAGGGATCCACGGAACCCACTTCATTGGGTGCTCACCAGTGAAGCTGGGATCTCTAGCGCATATTCAGTTAAGTAATACTGCCAATATTCGACCACAAATACCCAGCTTGCAGTGTCACTCTCGGGTAAAATACTGCAACGTGTATTGCATGTAATATGATCATACGGCATTTTATTGTACATCAAGACGATTAAGCCTAAGTCCACGCACAAAATATGGCGTCGGTGCTCACAGTCAGGTTTCGATTGTGGGACCACATTTTTCCGTATGCTTCTAAATGTTTATCTTGACCCATCTTGTTAGAATGAATTGCATTAGCGTATTAGCTACACAAGTTGCTTTGCTTTGCATACTGGTAGTTAGGGCTCCATGCGAACCACCAGACAAGTAAAATAAGTGTGTCAATATAAAGTGCCACCAGGTGTGAGCAAATGCTGTTTCTGGACAGCT
>CALYDF020010352.1:0-10041 GCA_944474145.2 Dicrocoelium dendriticum | reverse complement strand
TTCAGGCCGTCTCCTTTCTTGGTTTTCTTCTTACCTTTCTAATCGGACGCAGTCAGTGCTACTGGGTGATGCCACGTCTAAAAAGGCACCCGTAACCAGCGGAGTGTTCCAAGGCAGCGTCCTAGGTCCTCTGCTGTTTTTGCTGTACAGCAATGACGTATTCCCGGTCTTCCAACAAGGCACTCCCTACCTCTTTGCTGATGATTTAATAGTCGTATTCTCATTTGATCCTAGCTGCCTACGTAATGGCCTCTCCAGCATTCAAAGAGATCTCCGTGCTCTTGAAACATGGTGTGACCTGTGGAAACTAGAATTCTCACCAACAAAATGTAACGTCCTTTCATACAGGTGCTCTGTACCGCCAAACATATTAACTCTTAACGCAACACCACTAGATAACAGCATTACCGTGCGCGACCGCGGTGTGCACTACTCAAGCTCATTGAATTTTGCGGAACAAGCGAGCTATAGCTCTGCAAAAGCCAGGTCTATCGTTGGCTATATACTAAAGTCAATGAGCCTGTTAGAGTCGCGACTCATTCGCTACAAGTTGTGTGCCCGACCTATAGTAGAGTACTGCTCGATAGTGGTTACTAATTCACGCAAATGTGATAGGATGATCATTGAGAAAATCCAGCGTTCGTTCACTAAGCGCCTTCTAAGATCAGCTACGCTCAGTTATAAAAGCCGCTGTAAGCAGATTGGTCTAGAACCACTTTGGCTGCGGAGACTGAAAACCAACCTAGCTTTTCTTTATAAGCTAATCAAAACATCCGACAAGTATTGAAAGATATTTTCAACCGCTGGGCGACACACGTTATCCTCTACGCAAAAAGCCACACTCATTCGCACTACCCAAAACTCGTTGCTCTATACGTTTTAACTTCTTCCTCTATAGATATGCGCATGTGCGGAATAAGTTACCAGAACCCATCAGAGCATCTGATAGTATCCTGCGATTCTCCACGGCCATAAATAGACTACTAAATGTCCCTAAGGTAGCAGATATCTTGGGCACTTGCATCCCTGAGGACGAGCTGTGGGAGAACGGCCCCGATCACATATAGAATGTCATACAAAGCCTTAATTGGGCGGAATAATACCGATGCGCAAAGAGCCTTGTTGGCCTATACACCCAGCACCAATAAGGCTCCTTTCCAAAGCGAGCATGTCCTCTCCTTATCACGCTATTAGCTTTTAATCCCTCTGCTAGCGGACTTCGTTCGTCAGTGCCCTGCCTTGCCCGAATCTCATCTGACTGACCTGCTACGCTTTGACTTACTCCAGACTACCAGCACGATTAAGTATCCTTCTGGCTATACCCCCTCTTCCCGAGGGCCTGCTTGTCTTGCTCACCCTTTTTTAACATAGCCACCTCCATCTCTAACCTGTCCATTTCTGCGGACCCTCTAAATATTTTGACAGTGCCGGTCATTGATCGGAAGACCGAACACTCTGTTCCCATCACTAGTTGCCTTTCCACACCTTATCAGTAACCCAGCGTAGTCTGCTGATCTGGTTTCCTCTGACCAGTCTCCTGCTTTCTGACTGCCTGCAGAGCACTAAGCTCTAAACGGTATAGGTTCGGCGCAACCAAAACACTATTTCCCTCAGCCCGATTGCTTATACCTAAATAACTAATGTAAACTCCCCCATATCTAACATGTCCATTTATGCTGACACTCTCCATTTGTCATCCCAACGTAACTGTACTATTAAATCTCAATGCGCCGACTAATACAGTCTCGTGTATTTCGGCTCCTGCTTTCTGACTCCTGTGACGATACTGGCCAATATTAAGAAGACCAACTACCCTGTCCACAGTACCTTAGAGAGTCTCGTTGGCTCCGCTACTACAAACCAGTAAAGCTTTCTTCACTCTGAACCTCCTCTTTCCTTACTTCGTTGTATTCATTCCTTCCATCGGACTGCTAACTCTCAGACCCGTGCCCTGACCGAGACTCATCTGACCAGTCTATTTTCTTCTGGCTGCCTTCAAAACTACGAAGATACAAACAGGCTAGGCTCTGTCGACTCAATGCTTTGTTCCCCTCACCTGAGATGCCTGCAAGATATGGTCAATCGTATTTGCGATGTCCTCAGCAGATTTAATTTATGCATGCACTCCGACCGTTTGATGTCCTTCCATATGGGCTTTACAGCATTTACTAGCACTCCTTCCAAATTTCAAGTCGATGCTCAGCCGTTACTTAGCCTCTCTACTCTAGACGTTCTCATATCTCTTAATTATTGTAACGCCTTCGACATTTTCACCGGTAAGCGACCAGCTATTGGACTAGCTTTTACAGGCTCTTGCAAAAAGTAGTAATATCCCAGTACCATAGCATGCATTGTGAACTTATACACCGCCGTGGTTCAGCATCATATAATATGATTCCCTCAATCAACTCACTGTATGCTTGCATTCTTCTTGTCTGTTGTCCTTTCTTTATTCGACCTTCTTAGCTCTCGTCTGGCGATTTTCTTTACCTCATCCGGTCAGTGCACAGCCGCACCTTGCTAGATGCACAGCTGTCACTCGTCTGTGACAGATAATTACTTGCAATTCAGCCCTCTCACCAGCTTCTCCCTGCTAGGCTCCCCTACTTTTATTACATTAGCACCAGGGCATGATATCATCCACTGCGCTTCGCCACGTCTTCGCCTTTTATGCTCCGAACTACTTAACAGCCATATCGTATGTTTGCACTTCATCCGTTCGCTGTCCTCTCTTCATGAAACCTTTCTTAATTCTCTTCTGTGAAGCAAACATAATTCATGTGGCCTGCCCACAGTTGCTCTATTGCCTCTCACCTGAACGTCCATTTATCCGTTGCTTGCTGAAACGTCTGCTCATGTAGGATTCCAGATATTTCTCTGGCCTTCTCCAGTCCAGTCTACCTTAGTACTAAATTCTTAGTACCATAACCGGACTCAGTATCTGCGCGCCTCTGACTCATATGCTGCGATGTCCTCAGCAGACTTAATTTATGCACGCACTCCGACTGTTTGATGTCCTTCCATATAAGCTTTTCAGCTTTCACTAGCACTCCTTCCGACTCTTCAAGTCGGTGCTCAGCCGCTCCTTAAGCTCTTTATTCTAGACGTTCTCAAATTTCTTAATTGTTGTAACGTCTTCGTCATTTTCACCGGTAAGCGACCAGCTATTGGACTAGCTTTCCCAGGCCGTTTCCAAAGTAGTAATATCCCAACACCATAGCATGCATTGTGAACTTATACACCGCCGTGGTTCAGCATTATATGATATGACCCCCTCAATCAACTCACTGTATGCTTGCATTCCTCTTGTCTGTTGTCCTTTGTTTATTCGACCTTCTTAGCTCTCGTCTGGCGACCTTCTTTACCTCATCCGGTCAGTGCACAGTCGACCCTTGCTAGATGCACAGCTGTCACTCTTCTATGACACCTAATTAATAGTAGTTCAGCATTCTCACTGGCATCTCCCGGCTCAGACTTCTTTCGTTTTATTCCTTTCGCACTACAGCATGATCCTATTATATGCGCATCGCCTATTTTTGCTCTAAACTAGTTAAGAACCTTAACGTATGCCTGGGATTCATCCGTTCGTTGTCGTTTCTTTATGAAGCCTTTCTCTGCTCCCTTCTGTCTTGCAGGCATATCTATATATTCTTCGCAAGCCGCTGTTTTGCCTCACCCTTCTTACTGTTCATTTATCGCTTACTTGATGTATTGTCTTAGACCTTATTACCTGCATTCATCCAACTCTCGGTCTAGCATTCGCTGGCACTATCCAGCTTGGTACTATTATATTAGCACCTTAGCTTCTGCGGTTAGGCCTCACTGCTCCGATACTCTAAGCAACCTTACTCTACGCTTGCATTTCGGCTATTCCCTGCTCTTCCGTCAATTAATGTTTCTTAGCCTCTTAGTTCTTCCCTCCTCTCATTTGGTCAGCACGCATAAGCCCGTTAGCTTCACATTTCTAGGTGTTCATTTCTCACCATTTTCTTAGCACCCTAGTATGACTTGTTTCCCTGCGCGACGCTACATATATATTTGTTCCGCGCGTGCGCTTTCTTTTAACTGATCTATAATGCTTCACGTCTATCGATCAATCCTTTCTCACCTAGTAATCTGGGTCCGTTCTTGCAGCAAAGGTTTCGACACTTACCTTTGTAGGAGGTTAGCTCTCATAGACTTTTCCTATTTCAATAGGCCATAGCACTATACTTCTAGTACCCTCGTGTCGTCTTTCTGCCTTGATCACCCGATAATTTCTACTCTGCGCTTGAGTCCTATCTATCCGCTGACTTACCATCTCTTTCGATGTAGGCTGGCCACTAACCGTCCATCCACCATTCAAACGCCGCTGGTCCCCGAACTCTGCTTTCTGTCTTTCCACGCAATAGTCGCATCATAGTAAACTGATACTGCGTTTTTGCTTAATGGCGCAACGCTCTGTGTTCCTTGTAGATAGTAGCAACCAACTTATAGGGCCACTGCTTTCGAAAAACATTCAAAAGACACTTTCAGCACAATCATTGCTGCACATTGTACATCATTTGTCTCCACGCTAAATGTTATAACATAGGAGTTTAATAATGTTTGTATCCACGCCTGTTCGTTGCGGCCTTGGTTGTCTCTCACCTTCCCTTTTCTCCGAGGTCCGGAACTTCGTGGGGATCTGGGATAGTACCGAGAAACCGCTTTTGTCCGGGACAGAATAACCAATAAGGACCTATGAAGCACATGGCTGTACAAGAAACGGATACAACTGCACTCACTACCATGACCGTCGTCCAGTGATGATAGCTGGACTCGAGAACTTCACACACCTGAAAGAATACATACTCCTGAAACATCCAGACGCAAGAAACTGACGTTTCGCCCACCTGGATACCCACAAAGACGAATCTTTGTGTAGCCCACATCCTCGATTCGTCTCAGCCATTATGGCGGCCTTGCGCAAGATACCTGATCAAATAACAGAGGAAATTGTAGGTCATTTGACTGCGGATATCTTAGTGTGAAATCAGTCGAAAACCTGGTCTGCCAGTTTTATATTAGTGCACTGACAAATTTCTGACAGTATTCCAGGATGTGGTGGGTTTTCGCCTGGCAAGCGTTCTCCCTATAAAAAGCCACAAATGTCCGTGTAACAACACTGCGACTTGGCGGATGTGACTCGCCACCGAATAAAGTCACTGCCCTGAACTACCTACTGGCAAGTCGACCAGAATCATAATTTAATATTGCCATGACACTTTCAATAATAAGTTACACGGTGCTTATATGTATCGTCTTCATTACACATATAGTGCCCTGACTGTTTCCACTACGCACGCTAGAATTCAACGTTTTGTCATTCATTGAAGACTCTATCCCGTGACTACTTACACAATTTCCGCAGACTGTACAACCTTCGGCTTACTTCCGACTACACTCATAGCAACGTGTTTGTTGCGAAACAATTTTGTATGTAAATATTTATCATGCCTTGCTTGGTGTGTCCCGACAAATTCGAGAATAAACCATTTATTTATTTATTTATAATGCATCAACATGCCAGCGAATGTAGGTGATACTGTCATTCCAAGAGAAATTATGATAGGGAGACGAGCAGTGAATCCTAGCGAGCGCAGGATATGTGCGGCGATGTTTGGAGGCTAAAACGAAGCGCCGCAAAAAATGATGAACACGACAAGATGAACGACACAAAATGGGGCTAAGGGAGAGTATCGGTGGCCAGCAAGGCATTCGGTTATCCTTCTAATAACTAGTGGGTAGCTACAGTGACAGAATAATTCAACGAACCAGCGAAGGTATGTGGTGAAACAATCCAACAGTAAGAGTATGATAAGGGGTGGCTTCTAGCGCAAAGCCCCATGCTACCTACAATGAACGGCTGCAGCCGAAAAGTGGTGACGGAGCTAAGAGGAAGCGCGGATAATTTCGCGGCGTTAGAGAGTATCGGTGGCTTGCAGTGGTATTTGGTTGAAGCCTTCTAGTTGTTGGTGGATACCTACAGCGTCCCAGAATGAGCCAACAAACAGCAAACGCATGGGACGGAGAAAGTCCAAGAGATCAAAGGTTGGAGGAATAAAAGAGTGGCTATTAGCAAGCTCCGGATTTGCCCAAAGACGCATGGAGCCTAAGAAGAACAGCTGCTGCTAAACATAGGTGCCAGGGTTAAGACAAAGAACTGATAATGGCGCTGGGGTGTTGGTGTAGCGGTGGCGAGCAATGTCGTTTGAATGAAGCATTTTAGTTACTAGTGTATACCTATCGTGTCTCAGAATAAGTCAACAAACAGCAAATGTACAATAGACAGACTCTTCAATAGAATAAAGGCTGGAGGGGTAAAAGGGTGGCTCTAAGCATGCTCCGAATATGCGCAGAGATGTTTAGAACCCACGAAGAATAGCCGCTTCTAAACAGAAGTAAGACGAAGAACAGATAATGGCGCTAGGAGTAGCAGTGATCAGCAATGGCATTTGGATGAAGCCATCTAAGTGCTAGTGGATGCCTACAGCGACAGAATAAGTCAACAAACAGGCGAAGGTATGTGATGCAAACGACCCGAGAATAAACGTTGGAGAGATAAGGAGTGGCTGCTAGCGCAAAGATGCATGCTACCTACATTGACTCGCTACAGCTAAAAAGGTGCGCCATTTAAGACGAGGAACTGATAATGTCGCTAGAGTAGAGAGTATCGGTGGCAGCAAAGACAATCTGATTAGGGCTTCTAATGGCCAGTGGATACCCACAGTGACAGAATAAGTCAACAAACCAGCGACGGTATGTGATGCAAACAACCCAAGAGCGTTGGAGGGTTAAGGAGTGACTCCCAGCGCCAAGATGTATGCTACCTACTAGGACTCGCTGCAGCTGCAATATGGTGATGTAGGTGACACGAAGAACTGATAATGGTACTAAGGGAGAGAGTATCGACGGCTAGCAATGGTATTTGTGTGAAGCCTTCTAGTTGCTAGTGGATACCTACGGTGTCCCAGCATAAATCAAGAAACAGCAAATGTATGTGATGCAGAAAGTGCCAGCGAGTAAAAGAGAGTTAATGGTTTGGGCCTGCGTCCGATATGTCGGGTTTTCGGATTTAGAGGTGCTCTGGGACACGTTCCCAAGGTTAATCCTCCTGTATATTGGTGGTAAAGAGCTCGCAGGTCGGCAACGAAGCAAGGTGTCTCTGTAGGGATGATCGGAACTGTGCAGTATTCTCGGCTGCCCTAACTTTTAATGGTAGCCTGTTCCAGACGCGAGCGAATCTGTAGAGAAAGTTGCAAAGTTGGTGCGGGCTGTAGGTAGGGTAATAGTTAAGGGTCTATGGCGGAGTGGATACCGAGGGTCAACGTTTTGTTGAATAAGTCTTACAGGGTTCGTATTTGCGTTGTTTATCGTCTGGAATAAGAAAGTGAGTTTGAGTCGTATTCTTCATAACCATAGGGGTTCAAGACCAAGAAGTTTACAGCGCTCACGGTAGTTGAGAGTAGAAGGGCAGAGCAGGCGCTTTGTGAATGAGCGTTGTACTTTCTCAAGTGCTATTCGGTCACTCTTTCTGGAGTTGGTAAATATTATTGAGCAGTATTCCAAAAGAGGTCTAGCGCATACCTTGTATAGAGTGAGTCTGGATTCGGTTACGAGCATTCTCTTGCAGATATGACCAATGAGAGATCTGTCTTTCGCTACACTATAGCTAACTTGTTCCGAGAAATTTAGTGAGCTTGAATAGTGCACGCCGAGATCCCTTACGGTTTGACAGTTGGCTAGTGAGACGCCATTCAGGGTTAGCGCACTAGGCGGTACAGTGCATCTACGCGACAGGGCGCTGCATTTTGCAGGGGAGAAGTCAAAAGTCCATGGGTTACACCAAGAGTCTAATTCTTTAAGGTCATTTTGAATGCTGAGCAGATCGATCCTTAGGACACTCTGGTCAGAGGAGAATACGACATTGATATCCTCGGCGAACTGGTACGCCTTTCCATATTCAGACTTGAAATATGTCGTTCATGTAAAGTAGGAAGAGTATAGGGCCCAGTTCCCTTCTCTGGAACACTCCAATCGTAACTGGTTTTGGTGAGGATTCGAAGTCTCCTAGTCTCACCGGCTATGTTCGACAGGAGAGATAGGAAGAGAACCAAGAATGCAACTGGTCCGATATACCGCAAGAAGCCAATTTAGTTGGCAGTCCATCGCGAGGGACTCGGTCGAACGCTTTTTCATATCCAAGGGGATGATGCTCAGAGCTTTCCTGCAATCAATCATGGCAGTAAAATTGTTCAGCAACTCCAGCTGGCATGTTTGACAGGATGTAGACTAGAGAACTGCATGTTCGGATTTGGTGATGAGATTACGGTGAGCCAAGAACCGTAGGAGCTCTTCCTTGATGATCCTCTCCATCACACGTGAAGCGAATAGTGTGTGACTAATGGGTCGGTAGTTTTCAAAGTTTTGACGGCTTCCCCTTTTGTGTCTTGGAGTAATTGCTGCATGGTTCCAAGCAGCGGGAAAGGTTCCATGTTTCATGGAAAGGGTAAAGAGGTTAAGAAGGAGGACGGTGATATCCAGGCCACCTAAAATTAGCAGAACGGATGGGAGGCCATCAGGTCCGGCATGGAAGGATAAGTTGAGGGCTTGAATTTCCCGGGTAATGGTAAGCAGGTCAAATGGTACTGCGCTTGAAGATTCATTGGTGCAAGTAGGAACAGTAAGAGACAGGGTCAGGTTAGCAGAGGTGAAAGAGTCGCAGCAGTAGCGGTTCATGACCTCACCTATTTCAGTTTGATTACTGGTAACAGAGTTGTCTGGAAGAATAAGCGAGTCAACCGAATTCGAGGCGGCGTTACTTCTGCGCCTCATCAGAAAATTGTGGGCTTTGATACGGTTGATAGGGTTTAGGTCAGTGTGCTCTTCGGACAGATATGCGGTAGTTAGTGAATTTCTCCGCTCCAACAGGAGTTCATTGATGCGAATAAGGAGGAAAAAGTCTTGGGTCCTGCTGTACTTTGAACGTAGATTTTGAGCTTGACGAGTAGTTTGCGAGAGGGAGCTGCATCCTGCGGTGGCTCCATTGCATTTTGTTTCGTTATGGGTGCAAGTATATCCAGACAGTAAGTGAGATTTCTATATAGTACAGAAGAGGCAGTGCCCGCAACTGTAGCCAGAAGGAATACATCCCAGCTGCTGGATCTCAGAAGTAGAAAAAAGTTTGTCCAGTTGATGCGTTTGTAGGGCCGAACAGCACACGCTGGTCTAGCCACTGGGGACGAGTGATGGGTAGTCGAAAAGAGAGCTTTACTATTTTGTGCTCGCATCCAGGGAGATTGTCAAGCACACTAGCAGGTGCGTGCGGAACTCCGTTTGTAAAAGTAAATCTAAGAAGTTATTGTGCCTATTGGGTGCATGCACGTGCTACGTCCACCCAAATGCATATGTGGTGTCCACAAAGGCACGGTGTTTGGATGGCGCAGATTGCGTTTGCCAGGCCACTTTTGGCATGCTGAAACCACCACCAAATATCTTATAGTTGGTGGGCCATAGGGATACTTCTGTGAAGAGTTACACTAGACTGGGTATACCGATTGTGCTAGTGTGTGGAGGTTATACAGACAGCCAATTAAGAGATCTTGCTATCCCCTACTGGTCTGAATCCAATTCGAGTCTTCCAGTGGCCGAGTAAAACTCCTTGAAATGATGGCGCCCCGAAGTCGTCACGCATTTAAATGAGGCATCCGCCACCACTGTGGTTGATACGTCCATAGCTGAAGGAGGTGTAGCCCGGGATTCGCAGCTGTGCATTGGGAGTGTTAGCATCATGCCACGTTCCTGTGCTGAGCACTAACTGGGAATCGGATAGGATAATAACGGGGTTGATAAGGTGCACCTTACGTTTTGATGGACCTTGCGTTAATGGGAAGTAGAGGGAGTGCCTTGTTGCAGGAGTGAGCATCTGCTGCGATATCAGAAACAGAAGTAATCTGAGTCGTTTGCGTTGGTATAGTTGCTGTTGTCTCAGAGGAAGTGATAAGAGTTATTAGGTTACAG
>CALYDF020010351.1:0-10054 GCA_944474145.2 Dicrocoelium dendriticum | reverse complement strand
TAACTTTTTGGCGGGGCTTAACTGGAAAAGATCCCTACTTTGTTTGCTTCCGCAAGCATTTACAAGGAGGTCAAAATTCTGAAGTCAAACAAGGCTAGTGAACCAGATGCTCTATCAACAGCCTCTCTGAAATAATGTGTAGATGTTTTAACAACATCTGTGACAGAAGTCTTTAATCGGAGCTTAAGGACTGGTACCTATCACGACATTTGGTAACCAGCCAGAATAACACCAGTGCCGAAAAATATAATCTCGGAAATGTCGACCAATTTCGTGCACTTCCGTGCTGCTAATGGTACTGGAAAAACGGTTGATCCCCGCATTTACACAGGCAATCATACTGATGATGTCGAACAGTAAACGCCTTTTCTCATCTGGTGCATTCCATTACGTTAGCGTTGATTAATAAATGCAAGAGCTCGCGAACAGTGACGAGCGGGTTTTGTTATATTTAGTTGGTTTTAACCACCAGGTCAATACGTACCAATGTTTTCAGCCCATATACCGCGGACCTGGATGCTACACACGAGCGGTAAGATATCACTTATTAGCAACAGCAGAAGCGATCACCATCCGCCTCCAGAACCCAGACCTATGTGCAAAAAACGATTCGTTCAGATTCTCTCTCTTTCCTGGACTCATGTCCCAGTAACCCCTGTTGAGGAACATGCCACTTACATGTCTTTGGCCGTTTGTGAAACAACCAGTTGATCTTGTCACGTAGATGACTCAGACCTTTTGATTTTACCGTTTGCACTTTACCCTTGTCTGGTGTTTTAACACATTTTATTTGTATCGGTTGTGGTGTGCGAGCCTGACGAGATCTACCGAAAACGAGCATGTTCGCTGACTCTGATTCAAGGGCAAGAGCGTACGGCTCCTATTTCTTGATTACACCAACCTTTTTAGGAGAGTTGCTGGATCACTCTACTGCTCAACAGTTTGTTTGAGAACGGCGTCCCTCCATATCTGTGTAGTGTACTGCGTGATTACTTCACAAATCACACCCACTTCACGTTGCTGTGCGGCAAACGATCTTCTGTACTCCCAGCCAAATGTGGTGTTTTACAGCGAGTCATCCTGTTCCCATTTCCATTCACTACCTACATTGAAAACCTCCCTATTCCATCGAATTGTCTAAGCTGTAAATACGCTGACAACATCGTCCTGGGATGCATAGCATCAATCATCGAGGACTCTTTGAAACTCCAACTGGGGTTAGATGAACTAGTGAAATGGTCCAGCTCCCGGTCCCTCTCACTCAACGCTTTCAAGTAATGTGACGTAACGTTATGGTTTCTATATCCCAACAGATTGCAGTCCTTTGTACATATCTTTACCCCAATGATTGTTGTTGACCAAAGCATACCTCGTACATCTACCGTAAAATATATAGGTGTTTTGCTATCTCACAATTTTTCTTAGTTTACCCATATTCTTGAAACATTTAAAAATAGTTAGCTCTTTTTTAAGCCTTCAAACTTAAAGTACTTTCCGCTCCCCTTGTTTTAATTCTACGCTTTGCGACTGCATATATTCTCCCTCACAGGTTATACTCTCCCCCGCTATTTTCCCAGGACCGCTTCAGAAAGATTATGTCCTTCGTGTCCGTTCGATAAAATTTATTTCTCCTTCTTCCGGTTTAGGGAAAGAAACGCTCATAAATTTTATTGTTAACAAAACATTTCTTTGCATGCATCAACTTTGTATCCAAGATTTTAAACGACTCGTCACATCCTTTACACGATGTCTTAGCCAGTCCTATATCTTTTCCATCCACACGGATACAAATTAAAGTTTTACATTCTCGTAACTCGTCGTATCGAAATTCTATCCGACCTGTTCTCTCACGCCTACTAATCGACCCAAAAGGAGTGAAGCGCAGCTTTCGTGTCCACATTCTGTTGATTGTTATTTCTCAGTGATATACTGTTGTATACTAATCCACGGTGTTGGCGTGAAAATGCTGCAATTGCACCCAATAGGTGGCTAGAGCTAAGTTTGACTAACTTAACTAATAAAGGCGAACATAAAAGATTGTTAACAGACGGCAAAACAGTAATATAACTGTAAGTCAAACATGATAGTGCACACCAGATTAATTGATATCTCCAAAAACTACCTAGATAAGGGTTGACAGAGGAGTTATGTTGGGGCGTAAATGCATTTGTACTTCTATCTGACCGATGAAACTAACATACTCATACACTGCACTTTGAAGAGGCTGGCTTGCAACCGTGTTTCTGATGCTCAAAGCGAACTACCCATGTCCCAACCGCTTCACGTGACTTCAGGTCACTGAAAGTGGGCTAAAAAGTTGTTTCTGCCTTTGGAGTTCTAAAGAAATTGTACGGCCCATTTAAAGGAGCGACGGAAATAAACATCCACAATTAATCAAGCAACTCACTGTAGTACAGCAAGTAGGGTGCGACCTAAAATACTTTAGCTTGTCCCGAAAATCGCAAGAAAAAAATAACATTTAAACGAAAGGTTGTCCCCGTTCAATCAGTTCTGGTGGCCAGCCGTACCAATGAGATGAGATTCCTAGTTAAAAACACTTAAATATGGAACATTTAGTCCCCTACAACCACTTAATTAACGCAGTAAGAAGACATAGGTTGCGATATGTTAACATGTGTGGCAAATTCAGTTGGTCACAAGCTCAGGTCCGCTCTAATGCGCACCTACTCTACCGCACAACTACGAGTTATCCACACTACACGAAGGATTCCTCTCCACAGCCGTCCGAGTCGCTCGCCAATCAGTTCGGTCTCTAACATCATCTACCAGTTCACTTGCAGTTGCGGTGACACTTACATAGGCAAGACTGGTCGCCGGCTGGCTCAAATGGTGGTGGAACACTTCCCATTGTGGCTAAGGCAGTTGCTGTTTCACTAAGGAGGAGCAGAGCAAAGAATGAACCGGAACCCTGCCTCGTCTATCATCAAACACCAAATGACGACTCGCCACCAGGTGAACCAATTCGATTCATTCAAGGTGCTATTGCGCTACAGGAATCCGACGTCTTTGCCAACTGGCGAGCCGCTACTGATAAGCTTGAATTGTCCTGTGCTATGTGCCCACCAACAACTGAGGCAACCAATTGGATTTACTTGGACATGATTACGTCATTCACATCAATTTTTCTACTAATCTATGTTACTAAGTGTGGACCGTATTTATTGCGTGTTTTGTTCTGCCTGTATTGCGGACCGACTGAAAACAGCAATCGAAATATTAATATATCGCAACCTATGTCTTTTATGTTTTTCCAGGCCAAATCAAGGTAGCTTTATGTACCCAAATACGTTCAGTTTCAGCATTTTCCATTATCATTTTCCATTAAATTGGCACAATTAACAAAATCGAATTTTAAGAAAGGGTAGACAGAAGAAGTAGGGTACACTGTCGTCACTTGATCCAACAATAATCGCAAACTGAAGTTTCGCGATTCGCATCAGATTAATAAAACGTTTCTTTCTAAGTCGTCTCGGTTGACGTAAAATGTTGTGTCCAAAGGCAACATGAATCGGGGATTGTGCGCGATATATCTTCGTTTATATTCAACAGTTGAAGATTAGTCTCAGCGATCTTGAAAATTAAATGTTTTCAGCTTATTCTTACGAAATTGATATAACTGTAGTAGATAAACTAAAAAAATTAAGTTCGACGAAAAGATCACGGCCGATTTAAACGCCTCACCATTTGTCTTGCAGTAAGTACAGTAATTAAACATTCATAATTACAACGAAACATTCCTGCTTTAGGACACCAAGGCAGACGGTAATCACATATCAGTGGTTTACTGTTCTTATTGTGGGACAGGAATAATATCATGCCTTTATGCCTTACCCAAAAGATATTAGGATGGCGCGTGCAACCACTGTCACGCTTCTGCTTCAGTTGGTTCGTACCCAGAACCGATTTTGTTGTGGAGAACTTCACACAAACCAGCACTATCCAATTCCTACAATTGAAAACGATTACGGTAACATCACGTGGGGTATAAAGCATAATGCAGCTGCGGATACGTGTGGTTCCTTTGTCACTAAGATGGCACGTGTCTTCGCACAACTTCCCGCGTGTCAACGAGTGCACAAGAGATATTAAATAAAGTGTGATCAGCTGATGTCACCTGGTATACTACAAGTCAATTTCGAAGCACATGTAGAAATTAAGTAAATTTTTGAAGCATAAATATGTTAAAGAGGCAATATATTCACCTAACGTGGTTCAAAAAACAGCCCATCAAATTGCTATTGCAACTATTTCAAAATATTACAAAAGGCGGTTGCAAATATATCGCTTATCGTCACATTACCTCAGGCAAATGTTTTGCAAGGCTGACTCAGATAAAGACAAGCTAAATAAAGCTAAAGTGAAAATAGTTGAGCGTCTAAACTCACTCAGGTAATTTGAATAGGAGCCAAATCTAAAGCAGTTATTTCTCCCCAACAATTTGAAAAGCACGGAAAGAAGACGAAGGCTGGTAGATTTCATATTGTCTCCTCAGTACCATTAACAATAACCGATATGCATAGATATACCTAACAGTGGGTGAAACCAGACAAGCTTAAGGTGCAGAACGAATGACGGAAGTTCACCCCTGCGTCCAAGGCAGCTTTAAGCCGACTAAGAAGCCAAATCAATCTAATCAGGTGGTAAGTGTTTGACAAATCTTGCTGACCTCTTCAATAGACAAACGGGGTCACCATCGGTGTCCCGTGCGATTGGATTCTCGTTATGACAACGGGGACCTAAGAGATGGCAACAGCATCCTCTGCATGTAGGTAGAGAATTTCAAAGTGTATTTCTCTAACCAATTAATGCTTTTGGATACTGAGGCGATATTAAAAGGTGCATCGGTCCGTTACTTGCTAGCAAAATCCGGCGCTGAATGCAATCAGTAGGGAAACAGGAACAAATGGAAAAACCCGCTGCTTATAATTCAGCAGGCTGCTGCCCGTAGATATAAGGAGGCATACAGAATTGTACACCCTTTATGTACTTGTGCTCGCGACTTCTAGTGTACGAACGACTACATACCCAGCTCCATAAGAGCAACAGTTAGCTTCAGGGAATTGCATGAAATGCTTGTCTTTAACAACGTAAATATGGCTAGTTTATTAACAAAGTCAAGGCTAGACATGAATGCCGGGTTAAAAGTTCCTTAGAACTAAATGCATCGACCATAGAAGAGTATATCCCAAAGGGATTCTGAACACAACACTTAATATTGGTCTTGATTTTTTGTAATGAAACGATTGGCCTCAATTGGGGATATACCAGCATTTGAAGTGGGATTAAGTAGTTGGAGATTGTCCGTTACAACTGAGCTTCAATGTAACCTACCGACGAGGTTCCGAGTTGACAGTCCGATTTCTGTCACAAACCAATGTCTCACCCAACGTCAGATTAATCGCTTATCGGACGACTATCGGACACTTGTGTCGATAGGCAAGCATTGTAACCTCGTTGGCAAATTGATGGGGGTCAAGTTCTTCTGACGCTTCTTGGCATTCTTTTGAGTGGAACGTAGCCAGCAGCCTTACCTTTTATAAGGCTGACTCCGAACTCAATTTTTATACCTAACATATTTCAGCCACCTAATCCCAGTGGCTTTGTCCAACTGAAGCAAACAGGTGCCTCTCTCCCTTGATTTGACTAAAGGATTCAATCGGGTTTCGAACACGGAACTGTCTGTGCCACATTCAGATTGCGCATCGTAACCTATTCAAGCGACGAGTGCGTCAATGTGACCGCTCCCACTAACCAATCAGCAACCGTTATGACAAGCGCTGCCCAGCGTGGCTCAATGGCCTAGGGGTAGAGGCTCCAACTAACATACCAATGTCCCCGGGTTCATTGCCTGCTATCTCCACCTGATGAGGTCGAACAACTTCGAAGCCAGCCGTGAAGTGCTGCATTTTCGGGTACACAATAAAACATATCCATCTGCTTCATCAATTCCGTCGCAACAAGACTGGACCTTAACGTGGTGCGACGGTTTGCGTACCTCATTGACCCATTGAGCTATACTGGGTGATGCCTCCGAGCATCTTGAAAGCTACTCCTACCAGGTTGGTCAATGGTGAGAGGTCAGACAAACTCAGTCTCCTGGTCCTCCAGGTTGGGGGTTTGAAATGGGATGGCGTCCATTTCTGTACAACTAAATCACTGCCACCCCGCTGCCTTGCGGACAGGCTTTTGAGCCAAAGGCTTTGGATGAGGACCCTAATCGTCCTCCTGTCTAGGTCTGGGCGCCCTGGCAGTATCCCAGCCCACATACAACCATGACATTTTCTTCAAACATAAACTTCATCCTGCATCGGCCGTCGCGCAGGTTATCAAGGGTCGCTTTATCTGCTGCATACAGCAGGGCGGATAAGCGAAAACATGCTACTGCTGACGCCTCCCTTCTTTCTTTTCCACCTTTTTCTCTTACTCCCATCCCGACCCCCATTACTAACCTTCCTTCTATAATTCCCAACTTAATTGACAGCAACCGAAGTGCTACTGGAGTAGTACCGTCTGCAGCCACCATCCCACAGCACCTATCGGACGCCTATCGGCAAAAGTCCCTTATAAGACCACGCTGTCCCGTTTCCATGGCGACATTCAACGTCCGCACTCTAAGGCAAACAGGTCAGCAGGCTGCACTCGCACGCACCTTGGATACACTGGGTGTTGATGTGTGTTGTGTGTCCGAAACTAGGATTAATGACCCTAACGGGGTTATTGAATTGACTGCACCCGACTTATCCTCTCGTTATTGGTTGCACGCATCCGGAGACGCCGATGCGGCACTCACGGGTCAAGCTGGTGTAGGTATCATCCTCAGCTCCAAGGCTGAGTCATCGTTGGTTGATTGGATTCCGGTGAACAACCGTTTATGTGCAGCCCGTTTGACGACATCAGCTAAGGTAAATTCGCGAAGTAGTACAAAACGCTGTTTGTTTGTGATTTCTGCTTATGCTCCCACCGACTGCAATTCCAATACAGCCAAGGACACTTTCTATCACGAACTGAACGCCCTACTACGCAGTGCTACTAGTTCAGATGTTATAGTACTTGCAGGGGATATGAACGCACAAATAGGGCGTCTGAGCTCTTCAGAAGCTCAGCTGGGTGGTAAGTATGGACTTAAGTCCGAACGGACTGACAACGGCGAGCGTCTGCTGCAACTGTGTGCGGAGCACCAGTTGTTTCTTACTAGCACTGCTTTTAGACACAGTGGGCGCCGAAGTGCCACTTGGCGTCCACCTGTAGCTGGCCAGCGATGGACCCAAATTGACCACATAGCCATAAGTTACAGGTGGCGTGGTTCCATTTTGGATTGACTCTCGTACTGGAGTACCTGCGTCGACTCTGATCACGCCTTGGTGCGCTGTCGTTTCTCCATGAACTTTACCGGAAGGCGCACAAACCGTCTCCTCCGATTGGCAACGGAGAAATCGTCCCAGCCCTCGGTCAGGCAAGCCTATCAAGAAGCTCTGCATAGCGAACTCTCGCTGTCTTGTCCTAATGACACTGAACTTCAGTGGAATAGGATCTCGGCCGCTGTGCATGACGCAGGAGCATCTGCTTGTGGCACTATCAGTCGTCACCGCACCAGTCACTGGATATCCCAGAGGTCCGTGAACCTGTTGGAATCTAGAAGACACCTCCCGGCTGGTTCTGAACACAATGTGACCAGACGGGCTATTAGGCGTGAACTAAAGCGGAGCCTACGGGCTGACAAGAAAGCCTGGTGGACCAGTCGGGCTCAAGAAATGGAGGAGGCAGGAGCAGTAGGCAACTACCGCAAGCTCTTCCAGCTAATCCGCACCACTGGTCCCAGAAAACCAGGCGTCAGTGAGACAATCAGAGACAGCGCGGGTGCGCTGATACACAATAAGGAGCGCCGTATGGCTCGCTGGGCTGAACACTTTCAAGATCAGTTCAGCTGGCCCCCTGCCCTCGGACCTCTTCCTACTCAGGTGATGCAGGATGTGCCATGGACGGTTAGCTTATAGGCTCCGTCGGAGGCCGGGGTCCGAAACGCGATCACAGCCCTCAATCGTTTTCGTGCCGCTGGCCCGGATTCCCTACCACCTGCACTATTTAAGGATGGAGGTGAGGTCCTCTGCAGGGCACTGACATCCCTATTCGAACGTATCTGGAACGAAGAGAGTGTGCCGGCTAATTGGAGCGAATCGATTATAATCGATATATACAAAAAGGGCAGTCGCACAGGCTGTGCGAACCACAGGGGTATTAGCCTAACGCCAGTTGTGACAAAATTACTGGCCTCTATTATCGTTCGTCGCCTCACTGCAGAACGGGAATCTCGGATTAAGGAAGAGCAGGCCGGTTTTCGCCCAGGACGTGGCTGTATAGACTATATATTTACTTTGCGGCAGGTGCTAGAGCAGCGCCACGCATACCGCAGACCGACAATAGCTGTGTTCCTCGATTTCAAGAGTGCGTTCGATTCAATCGATCGATCGATTCTGTTCGAAATACTTGCGAGAAAAGGTGTTCCCACGAAATATGTGAACATCCTTCGTGCTCTATACTCGAACACTACAGGCCGCGTCAGGGTCTATGGTGCCCTATCGGATAGTTTTTCGACTACAAGTGGCGTTCGACAGGGTTGCCCGATTTTCCCGTTTTTGTTCAATTTCGTCGTGGATTCTATCATGGAGTGTTCACTTGCGGAATCTCACGATGTAGGTGTTGAAGTGCTGCCTGGTGAGCGGTTAGTTGATCTAGATTATGTGGAGGATATCGTCTTGCTTTTCGACAATGTTGAAGCGGCACAATCAACCCTGAATAGCCTATCCAGAGTGGTCCCATTATTTGGTATGCACTTCGCACCTTCAAAGTGCAAAGTGTTGCTGCAGGACCACCAGCCACTCGATGACCCCTTGACGCTCGCTAACGAGGAACTCGATGTGGTTGATCAATTCACTTATCTTGGCAGCTGCATCAGCAATGATGGGCACATAGAAACTGACGTGAGCTCACGTATTGCAAAGGCCAGAGCTGCCTCCTTGAACCTGCGTCATCTTTGGCGACAGAAGGGTTTTCCTCCGTCTGAAAGGCCGTGTATACAAGGCCACAGTGAGGGCCGTTCTGCTGTATGGTAGTGAAACTTGGCCCCTTCGGTCTGAAGATCTGAGGCGTCTTCAAGTCTTTGATCATCGTTGTTTGCGAAGCATTGCTGGTGTCGGATGTCACCAGTGTGTCCGCAACGATGATGTGCGTAGGCGAGTACTAGGTGGTGATAATCATGCTAGCTCCCTAGAACAACAGATAGCACTGAATAAGTTGCGTTGGCTTGGGCACGTGCTACGCATGCCTGGTCACCGCTTACCTAGGAGGGCCTTGTTCAGTCTCTCAGATGTGGGAAGGCGCAAGGCTCGAGGTGGACAGAAGTTGACTTGGCAGCGGGAAATGAAGTCACTGACGACCAAACTGGGTGCCGTTGGTCCGTCTCGCCTTCCGGGTTGGAGTCCACGTGACTCACCTTGTGCTTGGCTCGAGACTTTATATGACATGGCTCGCAACCGACGCCTGTGGCGCGTCTGATGCTGTCTCCTAATCGGCTTGCCTGTTTAAAGTGTGTTTGGTGCTGAGTTATCCGTTATATTGAAACGGAGCTTGGCTAACGTATTGCTCCTTTGAGCCCTGGTCAGACGACAAGGCAAGGCGACAAGCCATTGTTTCCAGATTAGAAGGGTCAAATCGGGCGATTAGTGTTCACCACTTATCGATACAGATTGGTGAAGTTATCATGCAGGAACGACTTGGAATGGAGGAAAGCAACACGTGAGAAGGCACTGATATCTATTCATGTTTGATCATGAATCACACACGAAAGGGTCATATGATGCCTTGAATGGAGATAACAGCAGGCGTTTGAAGGGCGCTGAACACCGCGTTTTGGGTCACAAAAAAGACAGAATCAGTGGGTTGGACGCCAGTGACCAATGGGTATTGGGTTGATCACATTCATCAACAGTTGTTTTTGACAAAAATCCATAGCTGGTGAGTGATTTAATTCATTGGT
>CALYDF020010350.1:0-10038 GCA_944474145.2 Dicrocoelium dendriticum | reverse complement strand
ACTGCTGTTACTGAGGATAAAAGATTGAAGCTGCTTCGTCATTTACTCGGAGATGAGGGACAGCGACAATTCGATGATTTGGGTCTCCAAGGATGCAAATCGGTTATGGACGCCTTCAATGCTCTCGATCGTGCATGGAGTTACCAAATGAACGTGTTTACCGCGCGATATATTTTCTCCCGAATACACCAAGAAGCAGGCGAACCCTTGAATGATTTCATTGCTCGGCTGAGTCGTGCAGTACGACCGTGTGCCTACTCGTCTATTCCACAGAAAAAGATAGAAGGCTGTATGCTCACTCAGCAACTGATCACTGGAATCGCTGACAATCGCATACGTGAGGGGCTATTGCAGGAAGACGCTTGCACACTAACGTGGGATCGAGCTTGCGAATTAGCCCGAGTAAAGACAGAAATTTCATTGCAATCGAAGCAGTTTTGTTCCACCAGCTTAGCTGAAGTGGCGCGAGTACAATCTTTCCGGCAACGTCCGACAGACAAACTTTCTTGCTATCGTTGTGGGAGCACGTCTCACAAAGCTAATTTTGCCGGTTGTCCCGCACGCAGCCTCAAATGTAAAAACTGTGGTAAAATTGGTCACTATGCCCGCTGTTGTCGATCGCAGGCTGTCGCGCTCATTAAAGATGATGATACACCGGAATGCCATGTTACCGATCCAACTCAAGACAATATCTATTCAATCACCGCTGACTCCATACCTTCAGGTTGTGTAACCATATCCGTTGTTGAACCGAAGTTTCCCGCTGCTGACATTCGTACTGTATTGTTCCTTACTGTTAAAGGTGCTGTTCCATTGGAAATGGAACTTGATTCTGCTTCTCCAGTTACTATCGTGCCTTTCCAATTTTATGAACGCTACCTATCACAGCATACTTTACATCCCACCTCACATTCATTCTGGAGTTATAGTGGGAACACACTAACCATATTGGGATTTATTATCGTGCCTTTGCAGTTGCATTCTGTGATTGCCGATGTCGCAGTGTATATTTCTTCGGACAACAGACGACCCTTGCTTGGGAGGAATGCTATGGTGGCTTTGCACATTGTACCATCATTCGACCGCATGCTTATCTCTTCCGTCAACGTAGCACACTGGCAGGAACATTATCCGCAGCTCTTCCAGAAGTCCATCGGCCGTATTCCATGTGGTGTGCATCGAATTCAGCTGAAACCGAATGCGAAACCGGTCGCCATTGGTCAACCTCGACCCATTCCGCTAGCGAAACGTGAAGCGGTCTCTGCAGCCCTGCAAGCGATGCTAGCAAATGATTTGATTGAACCCATCGATTGCTCTGAGTGGGTGCATCCAATGGTTTGTGTCATGAAAAAAGACGGTACTGTCCGGATATGCAACGATTTGCAGGCGCTGAACAAACAGATCGTCGTAGAACGCTTTGTTTTGCCATCTAATGATGAACTCACTGTACGTTTAGCTGGTGCAACTGTTTTTTTCCAAGCTAGATTTGAAAAGTGCGTTTTTCCATATGCCATTGGCCGATGATTCCAAACACCTAACTGCCTTCCTTGCTCCTGATGGCCTATTTCAGTACAAAGTCTTACCCATGGGTTTGAGTTCCGCGCCCGCCGCCTGGCAAAAGTTCATGACTCACGCCCTGGCAGGTATCGATGGGCAGGTTGCCTACATGGATGATATTTGTGTTTTCGGCCGCTCACAGGAAGAACATGATGCAAGGTTACACAAAGTCCTCCAGCGCCTCAGTGATCTCAATTTGCGTCTGAACGCAGAAAAATGTCTCTTCAGTGCACCAGAAATTCAGTTTTTGGGACACGTCATTTCACGCAGTGGCATTCGACCAAGTGATGAAAATATCAGGGCCATCTCTGAAGCGCCAACACCCAAAAATTTGACAGAACTAAAGTCCTTTTTAGGAATGTGCTCTTACAACCTGCGCTATCTGCCGGATTTTGCGACTGTGGCAGATCCATTACGACAGTTAACAAAGAAAGGATCGTCGTTCGTTTGGGGCAGCAATCATCAAAATGCCTTTGATGAACTGAAAAGGAGAGTTGCGTCTGCTCCCTTAGTTGCCATTTTTGACGAATCTTGCCGCACCTTTGTGTCCACTGACGCGTCTGATGTCGGTCTCGGAGCTGTCCTCTCACAAATACAAAACGGAGAGGAGAAAGTTATTGCCTACGCATCACGAAAGCTATCAGATTCCGAACGTCATTATTCAGTTGGGGAAAAAGAAGCCCTTGCATGTGTGTGGGCCTGTGAAAAGTGGCATTTATTTCTGTTCGGTCGTCGTTTTATTCTGCGTACTGATCATTCAGCCCTAACAGCTCTTCTCAGCAATGGATCTAAAGGATCTCGCCCAATGCGAATCGATCGCTGGTATGCCAGGCTCCTTAACTACGATTTTGAAATTGTGTACCGGCCAGGTTTGCAAAATCAGATTGCTGACGGCCTATCTCGCTTACCCGTGGGGTTGGAGGATGAAAAAGAGAGACTCAGAGAGGCGGTACTAGTTTCCAGTCTCGGAGCTAACCTGTCTGCCTTGACGATCGAGGAACTACGAAGGGAAAATTCTAACGATTCTTTACTGCATGAGATTATTGAATATGTGCAGCAGGGCTGGCCCAAGAATAACAAAATCCCCGGTGAGTTCATTCCGTATTATGCAATTCGACATGAACTATCAGTGGTAGACGGTTGCCTGATGCGCGGTTCGGTGTTTGTAGCTCCGCCCCAGTTGATAGCCAAGATAATAGCTTGCGCACATGAGGGACATCCAGGTATAGTTCGGACCAAAAATCGAGTGAGACTCTATTTCTGGTGGCCACGAATGGCATCTAGCATTGAGACATTTGTGGTCAATTGCAATGCTTGCCGATTAGCGGACAAAAGTTCTTTGCCCGTTAAAGCCCCGACACAGCCAATTGCTTACCCGATGAAACCATGGACCAAAATCGCCATTGATATTATGGGCCCTTTCGCTACTGCTCCTACGAATAAGCGAAATCTACTTGTTGCTACATGTTTTTACAGTAGATGGCCTGAAGTACACATGTGCGACCAAGTTACTACTTCGGTTGTGTTACGTTGGCTTAAACACTTGTTCAGCCGTTTCGGTTTACCGCATGAAATAGTAACGGATAACGGGCCACAATTTTGTAGCCGCGAATTCGCAGATTTTCTACATTGCCATAACATTAAGCACTCCAGAACTGCGCCCTACAATCCTGCAGCCAACGGCATGGTCGAACGTTTAAACCGGTCTCTAAAAGAAGCTATACAAGCCATACACATAGGAGGTTCGGACTGGGAGGATGCAGTTTTAACTGCGGTTTTTTCCTACAGAACATGTGACCACAGAGCCACCGGAAGAACGCCAGCGGAGCTGATGCTAGGAAGGCCCTTACGCACAAAGTTAAATGCTGCACATAACGTTTTATCAGCGAGAGATGCCGAAGTTTCAAATCGCATAGCATCTTACCAAAATTCCTACGCTAAATTATCAACATCAATGCAGCCCGGGACATACGTTCGCGTCAAAAGCAGAGCAACAAAGAAAGGCACACCTTCGCTTTCCGCTCCACTGCGCATCGACCGTACGCTTGGCCCGGGCACCTATCGATTGGAGAACGGCCTAATTGTCAACGCGCGTCGACTCCACACAGCTCACGGACCAGCTACTCAGCCCGACCGATCCGCGCGCGAAGACCCGGCTGAGTTACCATTACCACGAAGTCAGCTGCGTCGGTCCGCGAGAACGGTGAAACCTATTGATCGCTACGAACCCGGTTGAGGCAGCTTTTCGGAGGGGGAACGATAATGTGGTAACCATGTCAGCAACATCGATTGGCTCGATCTCATTGGTTGGCTTGCTGACTCATTCCTATTGGTTGTGTGTGTCTGCCGCTTGACTCTCCGTTTAACAAGGGATTGACTCAGTTGTACTTGGTTAATTTTGCGAGATACATTTTACCTTTTCTACGGCTTTCTTGATACAACACACATATGACCGATATATAAATAGGTATATATATATATAGCACTATCTGTGTACAGATATTGTGCCATCGGGACCATTTCGGAATGGGAAAACATGGTTAGAATCAAAGGAGAAAGAAGACAATCAATTTTTGTTCACTGTTCCATTCACAGTTTTTGAGTTGGTTTTGTTATTTTTTATTGGTGAAGAAAAGGGAAATCTCCGCAGCAAGCAGAGGTTCACGCCCGTCACTTAGTTCGTTTTCTAGCAATCACTTTTAAGTTTTCCAATCAACTGCTCCCAGCATCCTTGGGACCCCATCCGATGAGTCGGGCGGAACCAATCTTTGCCAACTGTTGTGTCAACTTTTCCATCCTGCTTCTCCTAGTTGTAGGCTGTCCAGCACACCATCCCTCCAAACCGTTCCAGCCACCGCGGACGAATTATGACGCGGAAGACGCTGAATTGGCATACACAGTGCGTGTCCGAGCCATCGCAGTTGGCGCAGCGAGACAAGCACCTCGAGGGTGAGTCTATCTCCACCCAACCCACGCTGTTGGACTTCAACGTTGGTTACGTGGTTCTGCCACCAAACACGAGCGATGGACCGCAAGCAACGGTTCTCGAAAACAGACAGTCGATGTAGGTCATCGGTACGAGCAGGCCAAATCTCGCAACCCTACAACAGTACAGCACGGACAGTAGTATTATCAACTCCTCCTTCTCGAAAGCCAGTCTAGCGTCGTCTGCAAAATGGAAGACCGTTGTTACCGCGGAGCAAGTCAGTCATTGGTTGAACAATGCTCGCGCAGTTAGAGATAAAGCGTCGATAATAGTTGACCAGGCCAAGAAAGCGGCGTAACTGTTTGAAGAAACTGGGAGTAGGATAGACCTTCGGTGCCTGGATTTTGTCTGTCAGAGCTTTAAATCCGGAGGCTTGTATGCGGTGGCCAAGAAAGTCGATGGAGCTTTGACCAAGCTCGCATTTATCGTGTTGACGGTAACCCCATGCTGTGTTAAGCGTTGGAAAAGAGCGTCGAGGTGATGAAGATGCTCCTCGTCAGAAGAGCTGGCGATGAGAATGTCATCTAGATAAGGATAAACGCCTTCGAGTCTTCTTGTTACCTCATGAATGAAACGCTGAAAAGTTTTGAGCAGCGTTGCTGAGGCCGCAAGGCATTCTGAGGTACTCGAATAGGCCGAATGGCGTGAATACTGCTGTTTTAGCAATGTCCTCTGGCGCGACAGGTATCTGATGGTGGGCGCGAACTAGGCCGACTTTGCTAAAAATAGACTCGCCAGCTGGAGCTGAGGTCAAGTCGTGCATGTACGGAATAGGGTATTTATCCGGGACGGTAACTTTGTTAAGTGCCCTGTAATCACTGCAGGGTCGCCAGCTGGAAAAGGCGAGACGAGTTCTTGAGATACACATCGAAATCTTGTTTCCAACAGACCCACCAGCAGTTATGCAGCTTCCCAGGTAGACAATACTGTACCACTTTAACGTTTCCCATCGATGGTGAGTGCAGGAAGGGGTGTATACCAGACTTGAAAACTCGATTTGCTCTTGGATGGTGAAAAGTGCATACCATACTTCAACGCTTGAAGCGCTAGACCGTTAAGTGCAAGTTGAATGGCCTACGGATCTTCACCCAACAAAACGATATCATCAGCATAATCCGATTCAACCACCCGACTACCTGGGAGGAGCTCAATGCCGGCGTTCAACAAGTCTACTAGAGCATTTTTGAGGACATCCTCAATGGCAACATTGAGGAGGAATGGAGAGATGTGACATCCTTGTCGAACGCCACTGGTGACAAAAAGGAAGGCGAAAGCTTGCCATAAGCCCTAACTCTACCTGAAGTCAGACTACACAAAGCACGCAAAAAGGAAAGGAACTTCCTAGGAATGCCATTTCTGAGCAGACAGTGCCACGATGCACCCTGTCGACAGAATCGCAGGCAGCAAGGATATCTAGGAAACCAACAATCGTTGGCTTTTGATACACATGGCGGAGTGTGAAAACCTGGTCGACGCAGCCACTACCAGTGCGGAACCCAGCCTGTTCTTCTGGTTGTAGTGAATCACACGTTGAGGATAGCCTGCGAAGAATGATGGACACCAGCATCTTGCTAAAGACGGGAAACAAACTTATGCCCCTGTACTTAGAGCAACTATACGCAGGCTGGCTTGCCGAACAACCTCCTCGTGGTGCCAGCTGGGTGGTTCGGGATCATCCCGTTCCAGCGAATGGTTCGGCGGCAGTGTTCCAGGACGTGGTGGGTTTTCGCCTGGCAAGCGTTCTCCCTATAAAAAGCCACATATGTCCGCTTAACAACACTGTGACGTGGCGGATGTGACTCGCCACTAAATAAAGTCACTGCCCCTTGCCTCTCTCTGAGTGGCATTGTAATTCAAGGGTGCGTTGGGCCCCTGGTCCTATGCGGTCCTAAAGGCGTATGAACCATTTGTTTGGTCACCGGCTCCCAACGGGTTGCGATACCCTCATATCGCCCTGCTGCCTTGTAGGTTAGATCCTTGATCAAAGGCTCGGGGTGGGGCCCCCTAAGACAACCCTCTACTTCGGCCTGGGCAACCGGGTAGTATCTCGCCCACTGACGAACCATGGACTTACAACACAACCATTCACCCGCTGTCTTGCTGCTATTATGCTATTCACTCATGTTACTATGCCAACTGCACAAGCACACGCCACCATTTTACCTACCCTTCCCGTGTACCATTCACACCCATTTTTACCTGATTCCTCTACAACGATCAATCCCACCTACACTGATGAACCTGTTCCCGTGACATCTGCCAACTCAACCACACAGTACTCAACAGAGAGTTGCCGGTCCCAAAGTCGCCCATCTTCGCTCCTGCAACCCGGAACGCAGTTCAAACTTGCAGCTTTTAACGTACGCACATTACTGCAGATCGGTCAGCAAGCTGGAGTTGCACGCACGCTAGAGACCCTTGGAATTGATATCTGCTGCCTGACTGAAACACGACTCCAGGACTCTAACTCGGTCTACCAGCTGGTGTCACCGCTCCACCCACGCACCCGGTTCCATCTCCGCCTCTCTGGTGACGCCGAGTCTGCCGCATCTGGGCAAGCTGGTGTTGGAATCGCCCTCAGTGCTAGAGCCGAGACTGCTTTGATTGATTGGATTCCGATCAATAGTCGCCTTTGTGCGATGAGGCTCCATGGCTCTTGTAAGGTCAGCAGACGTCGAGTCGAAAAGCGTGCTCTCTTCGTGATCTCTGCCTACGCGCCCACTGACTGTAGCTCAGACATCGTCAAAGACCAGTTCTACCAGAACCTTCATGAGCTGCTCCTAAGGGCTCCTAAAACAGACATCATTGTTTTGGCAGGTGACTTCAACGCGCGTGTCGGTCGTCTGCTGCCATGTGAGCGCCACCTCGGAGGACCGCATGGATATGATGATGTTCGCTCAGACAATGGAGAGAGACTGCTCAGTCTTTGTGCTGATCATCAACTATTCCTCTCCAGCACCAGCTTTCGTCATCCTGGACGCCAGTACGCCACTTGGCGCCCCCCATCATCAACCCAGCGCTGGTCACAGATTGACCACATAGCTATAAGTCGCAGGTGGCGCGGCAGTGTACGCGACTGCCGATCATTTTGGTCAACATGCGTCGACACCGATCATGCACTGGTGTGTGCGACCGTTTGCATGCGTTTTGGTGGTTCGCCTAGGTCAAAACACACCCGACTGAACGCCTACAAGTTGGAGGACCCAATGGTGAAGAGAGATTATCAACAAAAGCTTCGCGAAAAGCTCCCTCTCTCTCACACTCTGGATGTTGATCAACACTGGTCAAGTCTCCAGCAAGCCTTGTTGTCGGCCGGTTTGTCCAGCTGTGGCCTCACTCGCTCCACTCCCAAATGCTGGATCTCGGGAAGATCATCAGAATTGCTGGATCGTCGACGGGCGGTGCCTGCTGGCGCAGAGTACAACGAACACCGCCGGTCTATTACGCAACAGCTGAAAGCAAGCCTTCGCTCTGATCGTGAATCTTGGTGGTCAAAACAAGCTGGTGAGATGGAAGCCGCTGCATCAGCTGGCAACTTCCGCCGTCTGTTTTACATCATCAGGGCCACTGGTTGCAATTTCCATGCTATCAGCCAGACGATTTGCGAGGCAGACGGCACGAAGATCACCAACCTTCACAGACGATTGGGTCGCTGGGCAGAGCATTTCGCTCTTCAATTCAACCACCCAACACAGTCCCCTGCGACACCTCCAGCCCCAATGTATGATGCCTGGCCTGTCTCCACAGCCCCCCCCCAAATGAAGCAGAGATTCGAAATGTAGTCCAATCTTTGAAACGCCACAAAGCTTCGGGTCCCGACAACCTACCACCAGCTCTATTCAAAGATGGTGGGGGTGTACTTATCAGCGAAATCCTATCGCTGTTCACGAAAGTTTGGACTGAGGAGAAGGTTCCGAGCTCATGGGGAGAATCGGTCATTGTCCCGATTCACAAGAAGGGTTCCCGCGCCGATTGCTGCAACTACCGCGGAATCTCCCTAATCTCTGTCGCATCCAAAATCTTCGTGTCGGTCCTACTTGGCAGGCTTTCAACGACTAGAGAGGAGTTTTCCCGAGAAGAACAAGCCGGATTTCGTCCAGGCCGCGGCTGCATCGACCAAATCTTCACGCTTCGGCAAGTTCTCGAACTTCGTCACATCCACCGACGGCCAACAATCGTAGTGTTTTTGGACATCCGAGCGGCATTTGATTCAGTAGATAGATCTGCGTTGTGGAACTGTTTACTGAAGAAAGGTGTGCCCGACAAGTTTGTAACCATCCTGAAAGTACTTTACAGTCACACGTCGGGCAAAGTTAGGGCTTACGGCACGCACTCCTCTTCATTCGCTGTGACCAGCGGTGTTCGCCAAGGTTGCCCTATTTCACCTTTCCTCTTCAATTTCGCCATCGAAGATGTTCTCCAAAGAGCACTGGAAGGTGTCCAGGACTGCGGTGTTGAGCTTCTCCCTGGAGACAGACTCACGGACTTGGACTACGCCGATGATATCGCCTTGCTGGGGGACGACCCACAATCCGTCCAGAACGCTCTGGACCGCTTGGCGATGGAGGCGTCTAAGTACGGCCTATGCTTCACTCCGGGAAAATGTAAAACGCTGCTCCAGGATTGGCAGGTGCCTGAACCCGCGCTCACCATTGCTGGACATGTTCTGGAGCAAGTCCCTTGCTTTACTTACCTAGGGAGTTGCATCACGGCTGGTGGCGGTGTTGGAGATGAAGTCTCACAACGGATTGCAAAGGCCCGCCTTGCATTCATCAAACTGAGACATCTATGGCGTCGTCGTGATGTCAGTCTCAAGCTCAAGGGCAGGGTGTACAATGCTTCCGTCCGTGCAGTACTCTTGTACGGCTGTGAGACTTGGCCTATTCGCTCGGAAGATATGAAGCGGCTATCAGTCTTTGATAATCGCTGTCTACGAAGGATTGCTAGGGTGTGGTGGCAACACCACGTAAGCAACACAGAGGTGAGAGACCGCGTGCTTGGAGCGAATAGTGCCAGTCTTCAAGACGTTATTCTCCGACATCGCATGCGCTGGCTCGGGCATGTTCTGCGCATGCCAGCCCATCGCCTTCCACGTCGAGCGCTATTTGCACTCCCAGGGAGCGATTGGAAAAAGTGCCGCGGTGGACAGCCGATGACGTGGAGAAGGAGTATGAAGAAGGCGACCTCAAGTTTGGCAGCAGTCGGACCAGTCCGCCTTCCAGGTTGGGGACCACGAGATGCTGAATTGCAGTGGTTGGAAACATTGGACGTCATGGCCCGCAACAGACATCAGTGGCGGCAATGTTGTTCCGCAATTTCATCATCCCTTTGATACACACAAAAACTCACAAAACAAAAAATACAAAATGGCGTGTGTAAAACCAAAAAAAATCGTTTCCCATATTTTTTAATCGCATTAGTGTTCCCATCTTCTTTACCTTTTTCTTCTACCATGGTTCTGATGGCACAATGTCTGTTAACAGACTGTGAATAAA
>CALYDF020010349.1:0-10048 GCA_944474145.2 Dicrocoelium dendriticum | reverse complement strand
CTTTCCTTGCGGCAGCCTAACGGCTTCCTTGCTGGGCTGGCACCGCACGTGCGTTCGAGTGTATACTCCCATCACATCCTCCCTTTTTTCATGTTCTTTCTGCTGTACTTTGCTAAATAGTCCATACACTTTGCCACTTCGCGTCCTCTTTGTTGGATCTGCCGATGTCGCCTCATTGCCGCACGCAGTATAACGCTCTCTCCCTGATTCATGCTGTCGCCTCGGACATCTCCGCAGCTGTACTCGGTTTCTTCTCAGCTTCTTCCCTCCAACATTTACTTCGTATGACCTTTCACCGACTTTCGCAGCCACGACTCCTTTTCTCCACCGCTCCTGTCCATCGGGAATTGCTTCCGCCCACACTTCTTCCCCCACTGTCAGCTCAGGTAATTCCCGTGCGTCGTTGTCGTAGTATCGTTTCTGAGTAGCCATTCGCCTTTTCAAACCGTTCTGTACTTTCTCAAGTTGTGGCGTGACAGGGCGCAGAAGTGTTGAGGATGCAGGCATCACAGTTCCGGTCCTTCGACTGTATAGGCGCTGCACTGGGCTCTGGCCGATATCCGTTGAAGGAGTGTTGCGACTCTCCAGTAGCATGAGATATGGGTCCTCCCGAGTATCCCTAGCTTTCGCTAATAGTCGCTTGGCTTGCTTCACTGCCGATTCTGCCTTCCCATTTGATTGATTGTGATAGGGACTGGTTTGCCGGTGTGCGAATTCCCATTTGGTTGCGAAAGCCTGGAATGCCCTGCTGCTGAACTGGGGACCGTTGTCCGAGACTAGCTCCTCCGGTATCCCGTGCCGTGCGAATTGACATCTGAGTTTGTTGATTACTGCCTCCGTGGTCGTGGTGGTGAGTAAATCGATTTCAAAGTAATCACTATAGTAGTCCACCGTGAGTAAGTAATCCTTTCCGTTGGCCCAGAATAGATCCACTGCTACCTTTTGCCACGGTCGGTCCGGAACATCATGCAGCATCATCGGTTCCTTCGTTTGCCGAATGTTGTGTGAACGGCACGCTTCACAATTAGACACATGATCCTTGATCTGACCTGTCATTCCTGGCCAGAACATCAGTTCTCTTGCTCGATTAATGGTGTAATTTGCACCCAGGTGAGCGCGATGGACATGCTCCAGCATCTCCTTTCGAAGAGAAGAAGGGATTAGGATTCGACTTCCCTTGAACAACAGACCGTCACAGACAGCGAGTTCGTCCCGAAAATTGAAGTAGGGTGTTAATGCTTTCGGGAGCTGCTTCTTTGTTTCTGGCCACCCATTGAGGATAACGTCTCGCAAAGCTGCAAAAGTTTGGTCTTCCTCCGTGAAATGCCTTATGTCTTTCAAACGGTTTTCTGTCACAGCCAGATGCTGCACCATGCTAACTGTCTCGATCTCTTCTAGATGATGTTCGGCCACTGGCCGATGTGCTCTCGACAGGATGTCCGCGATGAACATCTGTGTGCCAGGTGTGTACACAATGTCAATGTCATACTTTTGGAGCCGGATAAGCATATGCTGCAGACGGCGAGGAACGTTATTCAGTGGTTTAGTGGCTATCGACACCAGTGACTTATGATCAGTGTACACGGTTGTCTTTCTTCCAAAAGTATAATCATTGAAACGCTCCATAGCATAGACCACTGCCAGCATCTCTTTCTCTATCTGTGCGTACCGCTTCTCGGCCTCTGTGAGTGCTCGACTGCGGAAATCCAAAGGTCTTCCGTTCTGCAACAGAACAGCACCTATTCCACTCTGGCTACTATCACACTGTACCTCCAATGGTTGTGCTGGATCGTAATATCCGAGTACGGGCGCATTACTGATGAGGTTCTTAATGGTTGCGAAAGCCAAATCCTGTTCCTTCCCCAGCTCCAATTTACTCCTTTGTGAGTTAACTGCCCAATCGGAGTCATGACATCAGCGAGTCCTGGTAGGAACCGGCTTAAATAATTCACCATACCGTTTAGGCGATGGACTGCCTTCACATCGTTAGGGGACGGCATCTCTTGTATCGCCTTAATCTTCCCTGGGTCAACCCTGATTCCGTCGGATGTTAACACATGCCCATGGAAAATCACCTCCTCTTTCCGCAGCTCTAATTTCTCGCGTTTTAGCTTGATGTTCTTTTGCACGCAACGCCTCAGGAACCGGTGTAGCTTAGTGTCATGCTCTTCTTCGGTAGAACCGTAAATCAGAACGTCATCTGCCACACAAGTTACGCCATCTAAATCATCTATTGATTGCACCAAACGCTTTTGGAAAATTTCGCTAGACACCTTCAGACCAAACGGTAATCGCAGCCAATGATAACGTCCGAACGGTGTAGCAAATGTGGTGAGGAAACTGGATTCGTCGTTTAGAACAACGTGCCAGAATGCGGAAGAATGGTCTACTTTCGTGAAAAACTTAGCTTTTGTCAAATGTGGTAAAACATCTTCTAACGTCGGTAGCGCATAATGTTCTCTACGCAGAGCCTCATTCAGTGGCTTCGGGTCTATACATACGCGTAGTTCACCATTTTTCTTCGTAATGATTGCGACCTGGCTAACCCAGTCTGTTGGCTCATCAACCTTTGCAATCACACCCTGCATAACCAGCTTGTTCAATTCCACGGAAAGTCGGTCATGTAGCGCAAATGGGACTCTCCTAGCAGGTAACGCAATCGGGCGCACCAAAGGATCTAACGACAGGTGAGCGGTACCCTCAAATTCCCCTGAACCCGGGCTAAACACAGACGGATACAGGTTACTAACATCGGCTTTCCTCTGACAAGCGTACACAAAACGATCATGGTTAAAAATGACAAAGCCAAGAGATAACATCGAATCAATGCCGAGAATCGGCGTGAGATCCTCATCCACGATCACGAACTGCAGACGATGCGAAACACCGTCTCTCGGATTGACCACTTCAATTGCCGCTGAGCCCTTTGGCTTGAGTCTAGAACCATTCCACATGCGCAAATAATCTTGATCCGATTGAATTTGTACGCCGCGGCAGTGCTTTCTGGGCAAAATATTGATCGTCGCGCCTGTGTCTAACTGGAATCGCACAGACCCTCCCTCGATCAGAAGACTTGCATAGACACACTTCTGCGACGCTTTCCGAGACACATTACCAATCGATTGTTCGGTGTCTTCTGTTGATTTGTCTGGATCGAGTGCACTGACATCTGTCGACTGGCAGCAGCGGGCGAAGTGATTGCGCTTCCCACATTTGACACAAATGTGGCCTGTAGGACTAGTTAATACTAGTCCGAGACGATGCGCGGAATTAAGCGCGGATATCAGAAGGCAATGGGAGTCGGACACAGCGGACTGTATTCGATGGGCTACAACAAGAAGCGGACGGATGAAGCAAGGCAAGAGCGTACACGTGAGCGCGGGAACTTACAAGGCAGTTGTGTGTCGAGCCGGTTGTAAGATTAAAACAAGGAGTAATGTACAATCGGCCAACAAGTAAATTGTACACGAAAGAAAAGAGTTATCTTTTCGGGCGCTACAGAGCTCCCCCCTAGAAGGCTGAACATAGAAAGCCTTCGAAATCGAAAAGGAATGTTGAAACGAGGTTCGTAAGGCGAAATCGTGCCGAGTAAAAATGGGCGTGCGTTCGTGTAAATGGGGGTTCGTCGGAAGTCGGAGTCCGCTGTGCCGTTTATGATTTGTTATTTATTGAATGCAGGGCAGGGTGCATTTCGGCGAGCCGTTGGAGCGGGCTTGTCGGACTACAAAAAACTGGCTAGCCCAGAAAAAGGCCGACAGGACCTCAACCTCCGCTGCTGCCAAACGGTGCGCTTGAGAGTGGTCTCTCCCCCCGCCGCACCCCGCCCCGCGCCAAAACGACCCTCGTCCCACGAAGAAACGACCATGGTCCCACGGAGAAGCGACCCTCGTCTCGCGGAGAAGCGATCCTCGTCCCGCGGAGAAGCGATCAGTGTTCGCGTCAGGGTCCTCGAAAACATTCCTCGTGTGGGCCAGTCGATCGAAGGGGAGGGTTGGGGCATGTAGAGACGAGAAAATAGAAAAACACGCGCAGAAAACGCTAAAAAGAACAAACGAATGAGCTGCGTGTTTAAATATTTTTTGGTTTTTGAATATTTTTTTTCGAAAAAGGTTTTTCGGGGTTTTTGATATTTTTGTTTGTTTCAAAACGTTAATCGACCAAAAATGAGGCAAATATATACAATATCTACAAAGTTAAAAGTATTTACACTGTACATAGTCGGAGAAGCGAACGGGCTTACGTACCTCCCGACCACGGCGATTGGTCGTGGGAGGCGGCGGACTAGGTTCGGGTGATGTCGGGACTGCTGAAGCTTGTAGACCGTGATCGTGGTCTGGTTGGACTTCATTAGCATGCGGAAAACTGGTACGGTGAGTTGTGACGTCGCACGAGGCACTACTAGACGAAGTAGGCGAGGTAGTTTCTTCCATAAAGGCGGGTTTCAGACGGTCGATTGTGACGACTTCGTGTCGACCACCGCGGTCAATAGTGTACGCCTTACTCGCACGATGCAGCACCTTGAAGGGTCCTATGTACGGCGACTGAAGAGGCTGTCGAACACCGTCTGCGCGAAGAAGGACGTGTGAACACGTAGACAGCTTCTCGGGCACGTACACTGGTGTCTTCTGCGATCGAGGAGCGGGTGGACGTAGCTCACGCATCTGGTGAGCCAATCGATCAGTGTAACTTCCGTAGTCAAAAGTGGAAGTACATGGGGCTGGTGCTACCAGCTGTCCGGGCAACCGCAGCGTGCAACCGTAGACTAGCTGCGCTGGTGTGGCGTCGAAGTCGGTCTTAACCGTGTTTCTTAAGCCTAGGAGAACGAGGGGAAGCGTTTCAGACCATGAAGGATCTGCGTGCGCACGTAGCGCTGCCTTCAACTGGCGGTGAAAACGCTCCACCATGCCGTTAGCGGCCGGATGATACGCCTCTCGTCTGAACGTGGCGACAGCCTAAATCCTTAAGCAACATGGCAAATGTCGACGAGAAATGTGACCCTCGATCGGTGGTCACGATGGCGGGACAGCCGTATTGAGCTACCCAGCGCTCCATAAAAGCTTTCGCTACCTATTTCCGAGGAGCAATTTGGGATAGGGACGGCCTCAGGCCATCTAGTAAATCGATCGATGCAGGTCAGTAGATATACAGAGCCTTTGGAAGGCGGCAGAGGACCTACGAGGTCGACGTGCACGTGATGAAAGCGTGCGTCTGGCGTCGGAAAAGTGCCTAATGGGCTTCTCGTGTGCTTGTGCACCTTCGCGCGTTGACACGGAAGGCAAGCAGCTGCCCAGGTACGGACGTCCCGATTAACATTGCGCCAAACGAATCGTGCGGTTACGAGTTTAACCGATGCACGAACGCCTGGATGAGACAAGCCGTGCAACGCGTCGAACACGGTCTGCCGAAACTCGCGTGGGACGACTGGGCGCGGCGTGCCCAGAGATAAATCGCAGAGTATAGTGCCGTCTGATGATGTCAGCGGAACGGGTCGTATGTCCAATGAGGGAGACCTGCGTAGTAGATCAACCTCAGGGTCGTTAAGTTGCGCTGTGGCCATGGCTGCCAAGTCGATAGCAGTGCCGGCGTCAGCGGAGATAGCTTGGATAGCGAGAAAGTGCATCGGCGACGGCGTTGTGCACACCTGAGACATGCCGTATATCGGTCGTAAACTGAGCGATATAGTCAAGGTGGCGCGACTCTCTAGGAGAGTATCGGTCGGTAGTCGAGCCGAGCACGTAAGTCAGGGGTTTGTGGTCGGTGAAGACGACAAAGGAGCGGCCTTCTAGGATGTGTCGAAAGTGACGTATCGCTAGATATACGGCTAGTAGTTCCCTACCGAACGTGCTGTAGCGAGATTCGGTAGGTTGTAGGCGTTTGGAGAAAAAGGCTAAGGGTTGCCACGTGTCGGCTACGCGTTGCTGCAAAACAGCGCCGACTGCCACGTCCGAGGCGTCAGTACTGAGGGACAGTGGGGCGGCCGGATCGTGATGCGCTATAGAAGCTATGTTGGCGATAGCCTCTTTCAGCGACTTAAATGCGGCGCATGCTGAGGAAGATAAAATCGAACTTCTTGAGTTTCCCTCGGAGAAGATTCTTGAGGGGATGCATCAGGAGGCGCAGTTGGGTATAAATCGTCGGTAAAAGTTAACAAGGCCATCAAAACGCCTGAGCTGTTTGAAAGAATGAGGCTCGGGGTAGTCGATGATGGCTTGAATTTTATCCTGCAGTGGCACGACGCCTGCAGAAGAGATACGATGGCCCAGGAAATTGACTGAATCGACACCAAACGAACACTTTTCTGCGTTGATCGTCACCCCGTGTTGAGATAAACGATCAAAAAGTGTTCGCACGTGGCGTATGTGCTCTTCTCGTGAAGAGCTTGCGATTAAAATGTCGTCAAGATACGCGTAAGCGAAGTCTAAACCGCGACAAACTTGGTCGATGAAACGCTGAAAAGTTTGCGCGGCGTTCTTTAGGCCAAATGGCATGCGCAGAAACTCGAACAAACCAAATGGAGTCGTCACGGCAGTTTTAGCGATGTCCGCTTCGGCTACCGGAATTTGGTTGTATGCGCGTACCAAGTCGATTTTGCTGAAGATATTTTTACCCGCCAGACTGGCGGTGAGATCCACTATGTGTGGGATCGGATAGCGATCAGGCGTGGTTACCGTATTCAAGGATCGATAGTCGCCGCAAGGACGCCAGTCCCCCACAACCTTCTTCGGGACCATGTGCAGAGGCGACGCCCATGGGCTGTTGGACGGTCTGACGATACCAAGTTGAAGCATGTGGTCAAATTCGGCTCGTGCTGCCCGTAGTTTGTCTGGAGCAAGCCGTCTTGGTCGTGCGCTAACTGGTTGACCGCGCGTAACTATGTGGTGAGCGACCTCTGTCGTGACTGGTGGAAGCTCTGCAGCCGGTCGAACCAGTCGCGGGTATTCGGAGAGGAGGCTCAAGTAGTCGGACGGTGCGTCTGCGATCCGAAATACAGGGCTGATTACCGGGGCATCTGAAAGGACACCATCAACACCTAGTTTCGTACGGTCGTCTAAAAGTCTGTGGCGACCAGCATCAACAAGCAACCCAAAATGTCGGAGGAAGTCGATACCGATAATTGCGAAAGGTACAGACGCAACCATGAAGACCCACTGAAAATCTCGGCGAAGATTGAGGTCCAGGTTCATCATGCGCTGACCGAATGAAGCTATCGGAGAACCGTTGGCCGCACGCAAATTGTACGTAGGCTTCGAGTGCTTGTCGCTAGCGGTCGCTGGGATGACGCTGACTTCCGCTCCCGTGTCGATGAGGAACGTGATGGAAGAACGTCGATCCTTAACGTAAAACAGTCGGTTTGCTTGGTTATTGAATGATACGTTTGTAGTGCTAGTATGCGGGCTATTCGTTTTCCCTGGGTCGTGCCTAATGCAGGGAGCCCGACAACGTCTAGCTCTTCCACCGTATTGGCGGTGATACCAACATACTTCTTCGACGGGTTTGACATTATCTGACTGAGAACTTGTAAGGAAAATGTTGCGCTTTCGTGCCGAACGTGACGTACTCGGTGCAGGCACAGACGAGCCGCAATGAACGGTAGCCAAAACGTGGTCAGCATTTGACCGTGGCACACGCTGCTTCGAAGCCTTCATTGCTGCTATCCTGCTGCGAAGTAGCGCAATTTCCTCGTCTTTAGAGTCAGATCGGTCTAGCGACTGGGAACAAACATGGGATTCGGTTTTCATCGGTGAGAATACGTCACCGGAGTTACTGTCGTCTGCTGCGGAAAACGTTCGAACGCAGCGTCTGCCTTGGTAGCTAAGTCTTTCAAGGGTGCATCTATAAACATGGACAGCATTATCGGCAATGGCTCTGGGAGACGTGCAAACCACAGCTCCTTTATCCCTTCTTCGCTCAAGAATAAGGGACCAGCGATGCGCTGAAGTTCGCGGAGCAATGCCGACGGCTTGCGATCTCCAAGCTTGAGACCATTGAGCTGCTCAAATCGTGTTCGTGCGCTGGGTCGTAACTCTTTCAAAATCGCTTGCTTCATCGTTTCATACTTTGCCTCATTCGATGGGCAGAGTAGAATGTCCTCAATCAGCGTCACTACCGACGGAGGAAGGCGTGGGACGAGCTGATTGTACCTTGGACGGTCCGCCGTTATGCCCTTATTTTCTAGTTCGATCTCGAATATCTTAAACCAAACTTCTGGACTGTGTTCCATGAAACTTGGAACAGCCAAAGGAAGCATGGTTACGCTGTGAAACGACTCAGATGCAACTCTCGAAATGTGAGTCGAAAGATAAAGAACGAACAAAATACGATAAAAGTACCAAAATTACGCAAGAAACAAATGAATATAGGTATATAATCGAGAAAAAGGAACGAACTCACCAAAAAATACAAACGAGAAAAAATGTTGAATTCGCGCGTGCGAATCGGGGTCACCAATTTGTAGGACTAGTTAATACTAGTCCGAGACGATGCGCGGAATTAAGCGCGGATATCAGAAGGCAATTGGAGTCGGACACAGCGGACTGTATTCGATGGGCTACAACAAGAAGCGGACGGATGAAGCGAGGCAAGAGCGTACACGTGAGCGCGGGAACTTACAAGGCAGTTGTGTGTCGAGCCGGTTGTAAGATTAAAACAAGGAGTAATGTACAATCGGCCAACAAGTAAATTGTACACGAAAGATAAGAGTTATCTTTTCGGGCGCTACAGGCCCCACGCCGGACACTGTTCGCGGTTCCTCGGATGTCGGGTTGCACAGAAGTTGCAGGGCTCCTGTCGCGGTCGTGGCCCTCGTAGTTTTGCTCCTGGAAACGGCGCACAACTCTGAATCACCTGTGATTGTCATCTGCTGGAACTGATAGGCAGTGGAGGACTCACTGTTACAGATGTCGATACGTTGCTGCAGAGATAGGTTGCGCTTTCGTAATAGTCGCTTCGTCAAACCTTCGTCATTGATCCCAAGAACAATGCGGTCCCGTATGAGACTGTCCGCCATGCATTTACAGCAACTGCAGGATCGGGCCAAAATCTTTAGCTCAGTAACGTACGTGTCAACGGATTCACCTGGCCGCCTGTTCCGCGAAAAGTAGAGGTAGCGTTGAAAGGTTTCGTTTGTTTGGCCTTCGCAGTATTCAGTGAACTTCTCAAGAACTGTCTCCAGATTGTTGACATCTTCGCTCTTGTCGTAACACAATGTCTCTAGCACGCTGTGCGCATCATCTCCTGCTGCGTGTCGAAACATGGCCAAGCGGTACGCCATCGGTTGTTTGTCCAGACGCGATAAAGTGCAGAAATCCATCCATTTGCTCTTCCACAAACGCCAGTTGCTTGCCAAACTGCGTTCATCCATGTTCAGCGGGGTAGCCATTTGAATAGCCGGTGCAGCTCCAATCATCGTCTGGGTGGTACTAATGTTCTTCTCCTTCTCTGACACCATGTAAAAAGTCGGTCCTTCACGGACAAAACGTATATTCTGCACACAAAGGGACCAGGCGAAAACGCAGGCAGAGGGCGAGTGAAACATATCGGTATATACAGCTAGTTGGATCCAAAATTAACGACCTTTGTGAATGCATGACATTTTTCCTTTGATTCAGTCAAACAAACTCACTCCAATGCGTCCGACTGTTGGCCAATCAGCGTGCATGCGAGAAACGTGTGGACGTCCAATTAGCTGCCGCCTTTCCTTGCGGCAGCCTAACGGCTTCCTTGCTGGGCTGGCACCGCACGTGCGTTCGAGTGTACACGCCCATCACACGAGGCTAGACCTACTTTTTCCAGACCCTCGTCAGACCAGGCGTTGCCAGCAACAACGTATGCATGAAAGGCACACGAAGCCAAATCGAATGATAGTACGTAGGTCTCTGTGAGAATATATCCGAAGAGTTAAGGGCGAATAACGCAGGAAGGCGTCCGGACCAATGGGCATCAGATAAACTAGCCATAATGGCAGCTTCTTTGGTCGATTAAATCGTTCGACAAGGTCATTGGCAGCAGGATGATAGGCAGTCGTCTAACAATGAGTACAATCGACTCA
>CALYDF020010348.1:0-10059 GCA_944474145.2 Dicrocoelium dendriticum | reverse complement strand
AACAATGAACAGGTGCTTGACATGTCCCGTAGGGGGTTATAGTGATAAAAGATAGATCAAAGGATACTGAAAACGTCAGTTCGGGAGATCACAGATTTAACTGCACTGTCGTAGAAAGGGAGTTTGCAATGCGAACGTACGCACAAAAGCAATAAGGGAAGTGGTTATTGATTACATAATAGGCGAGAAAAAAACAAATAGTAAGGATAACGCTTACTCGTGTGCCACAATCTTGGGTTGACAGGATACAGAAAGCGAGTTTCTATAGTAGTAGCGTTTATCAAATTTCGTGCAACGCTTTTGGAGTGAGTCATTCTCGCTTAGGGTTATGGCACTATCCCCCGTCTGTTGTGCATTAGTGCCAGCATTTGGTGGCCATGAGCTATAGCAAGTAGTGTAAATGTGGCAGGGTATCGTCGAGGCGTTTTTTGAAAAGGGATAGGGTGGATGCATTAATTACATGTTCCGGGAGGGCGGTCCAAGTCTGTGCCACTCGAAGGGAGAAATGGTTTCGCCGACATTCCAGGCGGCTGTACTGCGTGACTAAAACTGGTGACCTCTTAGCGAGGTGTTTTGACAGAGTATCAGAAGGGAATGGCATGGGTGGTTGAGGTTTCTCAGGATCTGGTGATGATGATCGTATGAACTAGACTACGTCATCGGTTGGCCGTCGGGGTGGGCTGGTCGGACTGCATAAAAACTGGCTAATCCAGAAAAAGGCCGGCCGAAGATTTCCTCCACTGCAGATCCGACGGCGCACTTGGGAGGTGTCGCTCACCACCGCACTCAAGTCCACTGTCCTCGTCCCACGAAGAAATCCGGCGTTCTCATTGACAACGCATAGCTAGGCGATTGGGGACCAGCGCGCTCGGACCGTCCGCGGCAGAGGGCAACTAACTGTTCCAAGTGTCAGGAAGGAGCGTTGAGCCGGCTGGTGAGTCACTCGAGGGTTGCCTTAGCAGTTCCGGTGGTTGAATTTCTGGAAGGTAGTACTCAGAAAGGGTGGAGTACGGTCGGGGGAGTGACTTGACGCCGGAGAGGGAATCTGACATGCGTGATAAAAGCAAATATGCTTTGTAAGTTTTCATAATGTCAGCGTTTTGTCAATTTTGCAAAACGTTGGTGGACGTGACGCACAGTAACCACTAAGGAAGAAAAAGCCGTGTTGATGGAAATAGTAAGCGTTTACAAACGCTATAAAACGGACCGGACGTTTGACCTGTCTACCGCGTCGGTCAGTTGCTTGGGGTTGAGGCGGGGCAGTTTGAGAGTCAAAGGGAACGGAGCGTTTCGGGATAAATAGTGCTCGGAAAGTCCCCGCAAGTGCGGTTGCTTGTGTGATAGCATCAGGATGGGTTGTCAGTGGTTCGTCAAAGAAAGTCACTTTAAGGCGGTCTATCGACACCGTGTTTTGTGACCATTCTGGTCTAAAGTGAAGTCTTTTGGAGTCCGTTGCGGGGCTCTGAAAGAGCCAGTGTAGGGATGATGGAGAGGGTGCCGCACTGCGTCGGTGCGAAGGAAGAGGTGAGTGCAGGTAGAGAGTTTGCTGTGCATTTGCACATCTCTAGTCTGCTCACGGGGCAAAGTCGGGCGTAGTGAACGCATGCGTTGAGCTATGGAAGACGCAAAGTTAGGCGGAGGCATACCGGACGATGCGGGGGGCAAAACGAATTCCCCTGGCAACTTGAGCGGTGTGCCTAACACCACCTCTGCTGGTGCACGTTGCAATTCAGCTTTGATGCTGCTGTGAATGCCAAAGAGTACGAGCGAAATGTTTTCGCTCAAGCAAGGGTCACATAAGGCGCAGAGGGACTTTCTTAGCTGTCTATGGAATTGTTCAAATAATTCGCTGGCCACTGGGTGACACGCTGTGGTATTAATGATGCGGCAGCCTAAAAAGTTGCAGAACGTGTCGAATTGTGAAGATTGGATGGGCGTTTCACGGTCAGTTGTAATGGTGGACGAGCATCCGTAGTGTGACACCCGGTCTAGGAAGGCCCGGATAAAGTCTCAGCTGTGCAGTCTGTCATGAGAATGGCTTTTGGCCAACTGGTGAATCGGTCGACACATGTAAGAATGTATACGAATCCGCGTGAAAGAGGCAGGGAACCTAGTATGTCTGACAGTACCTGCACGAATCGATATGCCGGGGCGGGAAATGAGATAAGAGAACTGCTGGTGTGACAATGTAGTTTGGAACACTGGCATTGAAGGCAATCGCGAGCCCAGATACGAATATCCGTGCCAGCTTGAGATAGTAGCCTCTCAAATCGCACTTAGTGATGAGCTCTAGCAAATGGCGGCACATGTGCTTGGGATCTCTCAAAATATGCTAAGCCAAAATGCGTTCCCTGCGTCATCGTTGATATTGTCCATTAAAGACCCCGAGCACTCGAAGCCTTGGTTCATGCGGAAAATTGTACAGACTCCTGACGTTTTTGTTGCCTGGCGTTGGAGTATCCCCAAGATTGTCAGATTTCTCCTCAGCCTTGGCTGTCAAACATTTATTGCGTATTCCGCATGCGGCCGAATGTATGAGCAGAAACGTTGTGGCAAAATCGAAGGGTCGAATCGTCCTAGTGCAGGCTTCTGATGGCCCGTGTGTTGGATGACTCTACCTGACGCCGTTTCAGTCTAATTCGAACAACCAAGGTCAACTTGGACAAAACTCCCAGATTCTTATCGCCAGAAGACGTTTGAAGCTCCTGGTTGCCTTATTTGCAGAAATGTACCAGCTTGTGCAGTAGATGCAGCGATCCACATTTGTCCACAGTGAATCGATGAAGATTTTCTACAACTCAGCTTAGCGTTTACACAGTGAAAGGGATATTTATGGTGAAATGCAGCTCTGAGAACAAGAGCGCCGGGTATCCGTGCGAACGGCTTCACGATATGCTGATGCAGCGCCCAGACCTCCTATGAAATAATACATTCATCTGGCTAGCCGACCAACCTCCTCGTGGTGTCACCTGGTTGGTTCGGGTTTACCCACTTCCAGTAAATACTTCGACGACAGTGTTTCAGAACCTGTTGGGTTTTCGCCTGGCAAGCGTTTTTTTATAGAACGCCACAAATGTCCGTTTAATAACACTGTGACTTGGCCGATGTGACTCGCCACTAACTAAAGTCACTGCTTCCTAGGTATTTAGATGATCTGAATTAATCCACGGACATGAGTCATGCAATACGAAGATTTCAGTACGCCTAACAAAAAACAATCACAACTACGGCGTCAAATTCACAAATTCAAGCAACACAGCTTGGTTAGCGGCATCCGGTTTCGGATTCGCCTGTCACTGTGGCAAACCACAGGACGCGTGCGCCTACAGAGGGATCATGGATGGCTTGCTCTGCACCACCCATAACTCCATCCACACAATTCATATCCAGTGTAAACCCGAAGATATAAGATTGGGAGGCAAGCGGATGGCAGCCAAGTTTCATCAACGGAGCCGGCCCACACTCCTTCACAGGCAAACACAAGCATGCTGTATTTGGGGAACCAAGCACCTACAGGGCGGTGGCTGGACCGTGGTCCGCTCCACAATGAGTGTATGCAACCACTCTTCAAGTTTCATACGGCCACAAGGACTGTGCACCCCGTCCCCTCCAGAAACGACTAAGTGTCTCCTAGAGACAATATGGACGAGGTAGTGGGTAATAGACAGGTAGGCACCTTGTCAACATGCATATCCAGTGCAGCCATGCCGGGGAAGTCAAACAGCAGCCAATCACATGAAATGACATGATCAACTAAAATATATCTGTTAAAGAATACGGCGGTGCCGATATGACTCTTCCATAAATTAGTATATTACTTAAGTTGGTTATCAACGAATCAGCGATAAGTGCAAAATGTCCACAGGTTCCTCAAAATGTGCTACAAAGGTAATAAAGATAACGAAGATGACCACAGCTAGCGTAAGCAACGTGGCCAGTTAATAGAAGATTATTCAGGTAGGCAGAAGAAATCAAACAAAGTGGCATGAAATTTATCCAGCTTGAAAAGACCTAGTGTAAGTAAAAGTTGATTTAGCCCAACTGCTGTGAAGAAGTTCTATGAATGCGACTTCAGCTTCAAGCAACATAACAACACACGTGTGCATCCACACCCTTAACACGTGGATCTATATGTTACTTATAAACCTGTGTCGCTTTTACATTAACCAGTCCTTGTTGTATCACCATGACCATGCCTATGTAGGCGGTTCTCGCACTGTTGTGAATAAAACAGTTATTTATTTAAGTATTGCTCGAGAACAGTGGTTTCAGATAATATTATGCCAAGCAGCACATCGACTTTTAATCGGAAACATTTGTACCGACATTTTACTTTGGCTCCTGTGCTCATGAAACCATGGATTACAACATGGCGAAATCACGCCGAACCTTGGCCATTGCCCCCATAATAGTAATCATGATTTTTTCGCGAACCAGCGCCATAATGATTCTGAATCCCACTACTATCCTAAGAACTTCTCAACTGTATAAACTAAGAAAACATTGGTTTTACTTTCTTTAAGGAGCATGTTTTAATATTCCAAAGCCGCTGTACTTGCAGGTATGTTTGATCATGCCTTCCCTTGTGTGCCTCCTTCAATCGAGAATATACCATTTATATATCTATTTTAAGTTCAGTAGCGCAGCCATTGTACTGACTAAGAACCTAAGTACTTTTTGTTATTGCACTGGAGCAATACATGTAGGTTATAATCTTTCCAATTTGTACGGATAGCATATGTAGAAACAAAGGAGGATAGGTTAAGTGTCCCGGTTTGGTGCGCAAGAAATCTGGAAGTGTCTCGCTTTGGCTCACGAATAATCTGGTCACCTTACATGCACTGTGCCTAACACGTGCGTAGCCACCGCTGCATCTCACAGTAGAGCATCATACTTAGACGTCGCCGTGACATGCGCCACAGATGTTCTAGCAGCGTTGGGCGCAGTTTGCTCGCGGTATGGCCTATATACACATGTTCACAGTTGTTGCGAATACCTTGGTGAACGCAGTTAGTCATCCTACCTACGAGAAGTGTCTTTCAGATACGTCAGTGTTGAACAGATACCGAATGTTATACCTTGGTTAGTGCCATCGGAAAGGAAAAGAATGTTCCTTCTACCTAAAGTAATCTTATCGTAATAATCCATTCCGCCGTATATTTTTAATGTAGTTTTAGAATATTGTGAAACCGGTGTTTCACTAATGGTCTTCGGTCTCCACTATTTAGCACTTACATTACTATCTACTTGCAAGCGGCTTTCCCAACTTCCTTCTCTGTGCACATGGCGTTATCTCTGTGAAATACAGAGACCGACATTGGTGTTGTGTCCCATCTGTGTCCGCCGTTTGACGAAAAATCGGTTTGGAAGTTAACTATACTTGAAAACATGACAGTCAAGGAATGGCAATGTGTCACTCCATAGTGAGCGATTTCACATCTCTCACAAACTAGCTTTTCTTATCCACTTTTATGTTCAAAATGTGTCATCCACTTGATATCAACAACTTTTGGTCATTTAATGGAGTTTTTATCAGTATGATGTGCAAAATAATGGACACTGACGATCTAAGGATGAGACCATGTGCTTAAGTAACTACTTCCGACTGAAACACCGGCTATAACATTATACGGCGCAATGTCTTACTTTCGGTTGTTTCAAGCGTCTTAAGCTTCTGCCATCATCATAATCATCATTACTCGTTAGCTGGAGGTGGAAAACACCTCAGCTATTGTGCCGCAATACAAAAGACAAGAAAAGGAAAACAGTGGCACGCCCGCTGAGTCCCCAGCAACGGATGGACATCATTCCGGAGAGCTAACAACTGGCTGCCGTAAAAGAGAGTCATATTATACCTATCAAGTGAGATCATGATTAGTGGAAAATGCTAAGCAGGAGGGGGATAAACAAAGGAAATCACAAAACAAACGCCATTAGGGTCGGCTCCAAGCCATATCAGCGAGTGTGTCCAACCAAACGTGTTCACCGTCCTTAGGACCCCAGCCGGGCAATTGGGATGAACCAGCCGACGTCAACTTCGAAGTGAGGGTTTTCATTTCTCTCGATTAAGTCATCACTTGGTCTCCCTCCTCCTCTTCCAACCGCACCCACAACGCGCAAACAATGCACGTCGCGGGAGTCCTTGTGCTGGCATGCGCAACACGTGGCCCAGCCATCGGAGACTGGTGCATGATATAATGGTGCTGGGTGGTTCACTCGCTCTCCCTGCACCAAATACACGATGTCGAACACACTCATTTTTCACGCGGTGCTCCCACCAGACATGAGCTAAGTTGCGAGGGCAGCGATGATCGAATATGAGGAGGCTCTTTATGTCTGTCGACCTGATGGGCCAGTTTTCACAGCCATATAGGAGAGTTGAACGGACGGCTGCATTGTAAACTCTGTCCTTCAGGGCAATAGTAATGTCGCGTCTGCGCCACAGGTGGCGGAGATTAGCAAAAGCACCTCGAGCTTTTGCTATGCGGTTCGTAACCTCATCTTCAATCCCATGGGTGCTAATATAGCTGCCCATGTACTAGAAATTCTTGAACGACTTATAACAGATCAACACCAAACTTTAACGCCGGGTTGGGTCCCTGCCAATCTTGGAGATGCACTTTGCATTTCGATGGAGCAAAGCATAGCCCAAAACGATTGACAGCCAGTGCTAATCGGTCCAGTGCTATTTGGTATGTTTGGGAGCTGTCACAGATTAGGGCAATATCGTCTGCATACTCCATGTCAAGAATTCGCTCACCAGGAAGTAGCTCCACGCCTTCCAGTTCGTGTCCAGCGAACGCTGTTTCCAGGACTTCATCAATATCGAAGTTGAAGAGGAAAGGTGACAGCAGGCATCCTTGTCTCACACCGCTGGTGATACTGAAGGGTGGCGACAGTTTGCCATAAACCCTCATCCTGCCCGAACTATGCGCAAACAGCGCGTTGATATTATTTACATATTTCTCAGGCACACCTTTCCTCAACAGACAGTCCCAAAGGGCACGTCGATCGACTGAGTCGAAGGCACCTTTTACGTCAAGTAACACGACAACGGTGGGTTGCCAATAAACATGGCGGTGCTCCAACACTTGACGCAAGGTGAAGATGTGGTCGGTGCAGCCGTGACCTCGACGAAATTCGGCTTGCTCACCACGAATCTGGCTTTCACGGGTGCCAGTCAGTCTGTGGAGAATGACAGATGCAAGCAATTTAGTGGCAATCAAAATCAGACTAATCCCTCTGTGATTGCTGCATTCCAAACGAGAGCCTCCCTTGAAAATTTGGACAATGACGGAGCGTTCCCACTTTGTCGGGACTGTCTCCTGCTCCCAAAGTTTTACTAGCAACTCGTATACATCATCTATTAGAGCAGGTCCCCCGAATTTGAAGAGGGCTGGGGGAATTCTATCTGCCCCTGCGGCATTATGCAATTTCAACAGCCTGATCTCACGTTCTAAGATTCAGCCACTCCCTAGGTTATTCTCTTCGGTCAAACAGCGTTTCCCCATATCCAGTGCGTCGCATTTTGGTGCCTTGTTGATAAGTGCGCTGACGCTAAAAGATAATTGTTTCACCTTTGTTTCACACGAACTCATGACGGTTCTTTGCAAACGTATTCGTTCACCCTGTCAACGGCCGCACGATCCTAACGATTGCATATAAATCAGCAAATGCAAGCTGTTGCCAACCCGGTAATCTTATCACAATTAACGCCGTCCACTTGCGCAAAGCTCACTGCAGTACATCATGCATTGCTGTGCAGATGCTGATACTAACCTCATCACTAAGGCCGATCAACAGCAGTTAACAGATCCTTCGGCCACAACCACCGATAGCTAACGCATTGTTCCATGTAAGCGTGTAGTGAAGTACCGCACGCATTGATTATTTCACGCGTAGACACCGCTACTCATGGATCACGCCGCGTGAGGTCGACGGTCATCTCTACTAGCTTGCATGTAGCTACCTTCAGTGAAGGCTATCGATACCGTCTCATTATGCAGCACACGTTAAGTCCAGTTGCCTGCGCGCAACAGTGAGCACGATAAACACAGATAGAATCTGGCCCCCAGTTCTGCGTTGTGCGTCTTGATGCCGCATAAGTGAGTGGGTGGGAGCTAAAGTACCTCTTCAACCACCGCGTGCTAGTCCGCACCGCACCCTACAGTGAATGAGCACACATGTTGTTTCGTCGTCCGCGCATGCAACACGTGGTTTGTTGGGTGAGCGCAAAGCCTAACCGCTGCACCAACCGATGCAGGTGTTCTGAGTACTCGTGCATTGATTCGAAATTGGTCAAGACGATGGGCACGCGTTTGGCCGTGTGCGCCAAATTGGAGTTAACTTGATATGTTTCCGGCCTGTTGAACATGATTGGCTTAAGGTGGGTCCTGATTCCGTTATGGATGCAGCTGACTCGGAAAGGGTACCACAGAAGGGTACCGCGCTAACAGTGATGCGGTTACCGGGTTAGCAACAGCTTGTACTTGATGGTTTGTATGCAATTGTTAGTATCCACTCGTTGACAGGGTGCACGAGTACGTTAGTCAAGCCCAGTTATGAGTTCGTGTGACACAAAAAATGAAACGATGGTCATGTCAACATTAGCGCGATCTTCACCAATGTGCCAAAAGACGACCCACTGGAGATGGTAAAATGCTGTTCGAGTGAATTGTGCGACCTGGGGAGTGGTCGAAGTTTAATGCGCTTTAAACAACTGAGAATCTCCTTGTGCCGTATGGTATATTAGCTGGGGTTTCAAGCGGAACTTAACACTCAGTAACTGTAGGTTACCATGAGGTCGTCAATGAGTATTATTTTGTACACGGTACTGGCGAGCTCCAGTAAGGACCGGAAACTTGTTAGTACTAAGAGTATAATACATTTGTGAACACTAATGTATAAAACTCTATACCATTTTACACGCATGTTAGTGTATTGTACCAAGCTTTTAGCGTGGTGCATTTTCGAAATCGCGTGACGTACTTTCAAGTTAGCGAGGCCAAGAACGCTGATTTTGGCGTCCTTCACACTCCCATTGATCATGGGACATAAACCAATGGGACATCGGTTAGAAGCGGCCAGCAAAAGCGACAGACAGTCCAATGAATTGGTCGAGCATCACCTTCTGTTCTGCCTTGATGCCCATCTGAAGTAAACCTCGATGATTGGTCTCCAACCTAAAACCGACCAACAGGCAAATTGTGCTGCCTGTTAAAGAAGGAGATCTTGCTACCAAATTATCCAGAGCTTAAGATGTAACCAGTGCGGACAGACATATGAACCAGCACATGAAGCGGTCTATACTTGTGATCGCTAGGGGCTATCTGGTGGTGGCTTATTCAGCAGTCTAACCATAGTGGCATAGATAGGCAATGTTCTAACTGGTATTCTGCAGAGCAGCAATGGCTGCTAGGCGGTTAGACTATAGTGGGCGATTGTCATTGCAACGATCATGGGGACATTGTTCCCATTGAAGTTGGTAGACCAACCTGAAGCTGAACAACGAAAGTGTTAAGTTAGCTTACTTCGATCACAGTTGATGACTCAACAAAAACTAATAGGATTCCAAGTGTGGCGTTGACACGACGTTAGTCAGTGTTCGTTTGTCTCCGCACCAATAGACGAGCTTTTAACCAGTTATCGCTCCATTGTCTCCATGTATGGCCTTAGGTAAAGGTCATAGAAACGTATGTATTCATAGGATAATTACGCTTCACTTCCATATGATCGCCCATACATGTTGAGACGCTTTGACAAGTGGCTCTCCAAATAGAATCATTAGAAACAGAGTCAATGTTGATGGAACCTCCCAATTCCGTCAATTTCATGTTCAAGTTCAATTTGGACAGGAACGGTAGGATAATTCCCATGTGTGTTCCTTCTTCAGTGCGTCGTTGAACCAGGTTGGAGTTCGCGGGAGCGATTACAAACCGAGAAGAGCCAAGTCAATACACACGAATCACATAACGGTCAATCAATCAATTCCCACGTGGCCTGCACTAGCACTCCCCGCTGTAACAGCCATGTGAATAGAATAAAGGCGAAGAGAAGGGA
>CALYDF020010347.1:0-10052 GCA_944474145.2 Dicrocoelium dendriticum | reverse complement strand
ACATGTGGTTTTCAGCCAGAAACTGTGCTAAAGAAGTTACTCTCATCGCGCGCTCATAGCTGTCCTGGAGCCAACAACATCCGCCTGAAGGCATTGAAGTTTGTGGCCACCACGCTAGCCGAGCAAATGTTACAGTACGTACAAAGGTGTTTCGATGAACAGCGAGTTTTCACTATGTGGAAGCGTGACATTATTGCACCAATGTTTAAAGGCGGTAGCCGTTCAGACCCTGAAAACTATCGTCCAGTGTCTCTTCTCCCTGTGCTCGCGAAGGTGATGGAGGCGATCGTCGTTGAGGCTCTAATGGACTATCTGGACTAATGCAAACGCTTGGCACCGGAGCAGCTTGGCTTCTGTCAACACTGATCATGCACCACCAACCTGCTAATGCCAAGAGACAGTTGGATGGAAGTGGCTAATATTGAGGTTGGAGTTGACGTCATCTAGCTGGACTTCTGCAAAGCTTTCGATCGTCTGGATCACCGTATCCTAGTTCACAGGCTACGGAGCTACGGAAACGGAGATCCTGTTTTGGTTGGATTGGTAGCTTTCTTCATCAATGTAGGCTTTAAGTGCGTGTTTGGAGCTCATCCTTTGTCCGCTTGGGGGGGGGGGGGACTGCGGCGTTTCACAGGACTCGGTGCTGGGGCCGCGCTTATTTTGGGTGTTTAGCAACGACCTAACCAGAGTTATCTCCTCCAATATCGCAAGCGATTTCTAGCAGTGAAGACCAAGCCTTCCCCCAAGATGACCTGGATTGCTTTCATGTATGATCAACAAGGAACCTATTCCAGTTGAACACAGTTGTGCAAGATTATCCACCGGCGTCATTATCCGGTGAGCGTGTACAAGCTTGGAGACAACACCTAGCAGAATGCCTCTCAGGAGCGTGAACTAACTGTATTGGTACAGGACAATTTCGGGTGCGGCGAAGGAAGGAGTCATATATGTGCTTTATTTAGATTTTTCTAAGGCATTCGATGGAGTCAATCACTTCTTTCTCTTCCAAAAGCTTGTTGCTTATGGTATCAACGGTTCACTGCTCACCTGGTTGGAAGACTACTTACACGACAGAGCAATCAAGGTAACAATAGCCGACACTCACTCTGAAAGCATTGCCTCTCCAGTGGTGTACCGCAAGGATCGGTCCCCGGCGCACTACTGATTCCAGTCTACATCAATGACCTTTCTGCAAACATTCCATCCCCAATGCAAATATTTGCAGGATGCTAAAATATGGACAGAAATTTGCTCAGCATCCGACCATGCCTAGCTTCAGGACGAGCTGGCTTGGATTAACCAATGGGTAGAAAGGAACCAGTTCCCGCTGAACCCAGCAAAGTGTCACCTGTTGACGGTGCGTAGCAGCTTCATCAACGCATACCTTTTGGGGCAACACGTCCTGCGACACGTGACTAGGGAACGCGACTTAGGTATAATCGTGCAAGAGAGTCTTGGCAATTCGCTCTAATGTTCGGAAGCAGCAAGTATGGCGAACTTGAACTTGAGGCTTTTGAGGCGAGCTCTCGGCACCTTTGAGCGGCGGCTAGTACCAATGCTGGTTAACTCCTACATTCGTCTTCACGTTGAATATGCAACTCAGGCCTGGTGTCCATGGTAAAACGAGACATTTGCCTATTGGAACAACCCCAAAGGAGAGCCACATAGCTAACGTCTGAACTCTCCGGTTTAAGTTACGAACTGCGTCTTCATGTACTCTGTGTGCTCTCCCCAGAATATCGGCCGTTTCGCGGAGATCTTACTCTCACATACTGGATACTAACTGAAAGCGAGCACCCATGTACATCACTGTGGACCCTAGCCCCTGACAAATATAGCCGACGCAACCACCTGAAGCTAATAACGCAACACTCCTGTTTGAAGTGTAGAAACGATTTTTACGCACTTAGAATCTGTTCCTACTGGAATGCATAACCAAATATGTGCTGAATACACCAGATATGAGGACAATCGAGAGACTATTACACTTTAATCTTAGTGATAAACGCTACACAACCGTTTGATAAAGTACAATGGCGTAACCATTGATGATTCACGGTCCGCGTTGTAAATTTTTGATTTAAAATTTCCTTTGCATTGCCATCCTGTGAGTTACGTAAAGTTATGCTTTTATACTACCAGGCACTAGTGAACTATTGAAACAATCAGAGAAGGCTTCGAGAACCGCCAATCAACAGGTCGGCCTTCTTTGCAGAGCCTTCGGTCGGTTTGAACCCTCAATCTCCCCCCAAATGCTTAAAGCCCACGTGCGGCCGCACGTGGAACATGTTCTGCGGGCGTGGCACCAGTGGCAGAAACAGGATCTGGTTGCTCTCGAGACTGCCCATCTGCCCTAGCAGCTTAGACTGAAATCTCTAAGAATGCACAGCATTCGATATCGGCATTTGCGGGTGGATATCACAATGGTTTACCAGATTCTGAGAAACCCAATTCATATTTGTCGCCCGCTGCTGGAACTGAACCACAACATTAACCTAACAGGCCATTCTCTGAAACTGAAACTGACACTACAGTATAGCCATCTGGAATGCCGTAGCAATTTCTTCTTCCTCCGAGTGTGTCGGCCGTGCAACTCTCTCCTAACTTATGTCGTCTCTGTCCCCAATATAACGATATTTAAAAACGACTTGACGATGCATTGTCTCATCGTCATTTCATTTTATAAATTTGTATTATCCAGGATCTACATGACGCAACCAAAGTGAGTGTTTCCAAATTTTAAACCAGTGGAATTAAACCTTTAACACGTGAACATCTCGGCTTTTTTACACAGGTCTGAATACGAACACTATGGTGAATCCATCTTGACAATTTTCATTTAATCAGGAATTTGTATTTGCTCATTGTTTTCCACCTGATTTGAATTGTTAGGCATTGCTTTTTTTTACCCGCAATACCCCATTGGTCTATTGTATGAGCATTAGTGGAACCCACTCTTTATATATGTTACGTTTACCTTACAGTCTCGGAATCATCATCCATGTGGGCCGAATGTGTTCAGAGATAGCGGAGTCAATCGCGTTTTCATGTTTAAAGTGTCGTAGAAGCTTAGCAACTCCCAGTTGGATTACTGGTTTTTGCCCTTTTCATTCTCCATTTTGCGAATCAGCAGTCGCGGAGGATGACCTCTACCTTGTGGATATAGTCAACTCTTCCCATTAGAACGACCCCTGCCCCTTTATCCGGTCTTGAGAGAAGCACTTTCTCGTTTTGCTTGCGAGCTTTGATAGCTTCCAAGTGGTTTTTCTTCTGCAAACAACTGCTTGGGTTTTTGCTTCAGATACTGGTGGCATGTATTAATCAAGGTAATTGTCAAATGCTCGGACGCTAATTATACCGAAGGCGCAAGCGTACGCACATAAGTATTTGAATTATTGCACTGGACTTCCAATTCTAGTTGTGCTGAATAACTACGAGGACAGCAACACTTTGGACCGAGTGACAGTATCGCAATAAATAAATTGTGATTGGGCATTTCCGGGTCGATTGGTAACAAAAGGCTCTCCTTGGTCGCGCCAAATTGTCCCTGCAATGAGACTAGGCGTTTCTCTTCTTGCTTTGTGATTATTTGTTGAAGAAATGTGTCAGATCGCTTGCGCTCTTTTTCGTCCAGTTTGGCCAATGTGACGGAGTACGCTCGCTGATTACGTTCCAGCTCACCAAGTTTTGAGGTAATGGTCTCACGTTCGTTCCACGTATGCCGTTTCCACACCACATAGTTGGATTAATCCGATTCCTCCTAAGTAGTTCCTAAAAGTGCTTAGCAGATACGCAACGCAAAGTACATACATCAAAGAACCATACTGTCACTTTCGATACCGCAAGTTTTGTAAAGAACTTAACGTACTGGTTAAGTCCTTTAGGCACAGCGGGATCCTTGTACTATTTCCAATGAGCAAATACCCCAGGTGTAGACTTGTATGTGCGAACAAAACGACTCGTCCGTTCTCTCTCTACCTTGGCCACACAACACAATGACTCGTGTAGGAGCACACGCCACTGACGTCCTTGATTGCGTCCCGATTAATCGGTGTATAGTGCTGTTCTCCAGTTCCGAGCGAAAACCGCTCACTCAGCGATTACAATCGAATTTTCTCGTGTACACATGTATGAAATGGATCAGCAAACATAATGACAAACGAGGAAGTAATGGGGGGAGTTGAGAGGTATAGGTAGAAATTCGTCACATCTAGACTCACTCAGACAGCCCTCACAGGCCCGGAAAAGCACTATAGGCCGTTTCATCCTTTCGGGAATCGTCAGCAGTGCCCATTTCATCGGACCCCTAGTAGGGCTCGAACCCGCAACTCGACTGTTGCCAGTCCGTTGCTGAGACCACTGAGCTACGAGGGACGTCAATGATCATCGTGAATAAGTTACTAGATATGATATAGCGCCGCTTACTATCCACTGACTTGCACGTTACTGTCATTCAGAGGACACCTTAGCCTCTTTACCAAGTGACGAACTAACCAAAATTAAGCCGCCTATTGACTAATGGCACTACAAGTGATTTGGTCTGCGCATTGACTTTGTTAGCTGAGATATTTCGTCCCACGTGACCTCGAATGTATAATCGAACATTCTTATGAGGACAGAGCTCAAAGAACGGCCATGTGTCCAGTGCCCCACCCTAAATCGACATGCGTATGCTAGAATTTGGGTATATGGTTTGGTTTGATATTCCAGACGGCTCTACTCTCACGAACTAGAGGAAACGTGAATGCGGCGAACGGGAGACGAGAAAGTCATACCAGCCAATTTATGAACCTACTGTGGCACGCTGTGAAGCGCTTTCTACATAGTGATAAAGACAACGGATCCCAAACTGACTTCATCAACTGATCTCGGTATTTGATTCTAAAAGTTTATTCGGTAGGCATGGTGCCAACTGCGCTTTAAAAATCCCCGCAGAAGCACATTGCCCGGCTGCTGTGATAAGGAGCATCGGATGATGCGCTGCTTAATGGCAATCACTCTAGCGATATTTTAAGCGTGACGTTGATAAACCGGCAGTCTTGGCATACAACTAGGAGCCGTTTTAGTAAAAATAACTGACGGTGATGGTCTGAAAACTTTCCCAACCAAACAGGAATGTCTCGTATACTTAACTTGATTACGGGAAGACACTTCCAATTCATTGACAGGATGATCTGTGAGATTTATGAGAGTCCATCAGTTCTGTGCTGGTATTGTAAGCAGAATCTGCCACGGAATATGTTAATTAATAACAGCGGAGAGTGCGGCTTCCCAAAGGCCAGTTGCGCGCGTAAATGAACGGTAGAGCCGTGTAGCGAAAGCTTCACACATTCAGTTGAATCATTTCAAGTTAGGAAGAGGTGGTGTTTCGTATAACATGCAATTTTGCTTTCGAATTTTATCAAGTGTTCACGGCTGCTTTCGATAGATTTTGGTCGACGTTGTGATGGTACAAGGAACAGTGCCATCATTAGAGGACATTACTACACAATCTAAGCCGCATTTACATAGCATTTCTGATAACACAACTGAAAGATGTACCATGAACAATAGCGAACTTTCAGAGACTCCTTCAAAGGGCTCGTCCGATTCCGAATGCGTCACCCTTCATATTATGCGAAATGACCCCTTTTCAGCTTAACGCATGAGTCTTCTGTCATGAATACTTGATCAAGTGCCGATTTCAGAAGGCGAGTGTAATTGATTATAGGACAATATATCCAAGAAATAGTACTCATATTACGCCAGCTCATCCAACCGACAAGTTACGGAGACTAAAAATCTGCTAGATTTGTTGAGTAGCAGTGAAACACGACAACCATAAGTATGGATGGGATTGCATCAACTAATGCGCACAAACGATATGAAAAATCTTTCGAACAATGATTTATGCCGTGTAACTAAGCAGTTGCTCCACGATTCCCGCAGAATGGTGGGGGAAAACTACAATTATCAAAAGATAGGTGGGTTGTATATCTGCGTTTTTACCTAGTAGTTACACTGCTGAATAATAGTAGTGTAAGTGGGAATTGAATGCCACCGCCGAAGCAACATGAGGGCATTTATAGTTGTTGTACTCTGTGTGCAAAGTAAAGAGGGGAATACGCAGATCTGTACCGCCTCCCCAGGTTTATGTGACATGTTAATCCGGCTTGGAGGGATAACTAAGATATTCCAAAATTGTGCAGTTTAAGCAACGAAGTGATAAGGGCCAAAGGCAAGATTCAATCGTTTTCTGAAAACACACAAGGTAGGGGAGGAAACAACGAAGTTTGGGACAGAGTTCCAGGTTGACAAAACCGAAGAGAAAATTAATTCCGCCACCATTCCAGGCGGCTATACTGTGCACACAATTTCAGTGTGTTACTTCCGAGATTGGTGTTATGGCTGTTTTAGCAAGTGACGGCATACGTGGTAAAGGTCACTCAATATTTGGTAGACTAGTGTGAGATCGCCGCGCAGCCTTCGCTAGTGGCCTCTGAAAACTCCCAGTGACTTTGATGGTAGGACAGATTTCGTAGGCCCTTGAGGTTTTTTGTGGCCCTGCGTTGTGGTTTCTCTAGCACTTCTAAGTCGCGCTTCAACCAAGGTTGCCAAGCTTGGATGGCGTATTCAACGTGAGGGCGCACGTAAGAATTGTGCATCATGGGGAAGATGGATGGGTCGAATCTTCCGAATGCTCTCCGCAGCAAGCCGACGTGCTGGTTGGCTCTCTTCGCAGCTGCCTCTGACTGCTTTGAACAGTTAAGGTCACTTTGAATGAGCACACCAAGGTCGCGTTCTTGGGAAGTTGTTTGCAATACATGTGACCCAAGCCTATACACGTAGTCATGCCTATGGCGCAATTGAACAGCGTGACATTTTTCCACATTGAACGGTAGTGTATTCAGAACTGACCAGTTTGAAATCGTGTTGAGGTCACGCTGGAGCTTTTCGTGGTCGTTCGGTTCTTTGATCGCTAGCCATAACTTGATATCATCCGCGAAGAATAGGAAATCGGAAGTAATTTCCATCGCCAGATCGTTTATGAAAATCAAGAATAGACGGGACCCGAGCTCCGACCCTTGTGGTACACCGCACTCCATCTCAATTGTGTCAGACAGGGATTCTCGTACTTTCAATTCCAACCGATCTTCGTGCAGCAAATTGCATATCCAGCGCAGCAGTGGGTCACCAAAGCCATAGACCTGACGTTTATGGAGGAGAATTCGGTGGTTTAAGCAATCAAACGCTTTTGAGAAGTCCAGGTAAATGACATCAACTCCTGCTCCATCATCAACTGCTTCAGTCCAGCTATTGTGTGCAATTAGCAGGTTCATAGTGCATGAGCGTTTTGTCGGAAGCCATGTTGCTTTGGTGCTACCATCTTGTGATTTTCCAGCTACTGCATGAGTGCATCAGCGATGAAAGACACCATAACCTTGGAAAACACAAAGTAGAGTTTTTGGACACTAATTGCTTGGGTCAGTTCGTCTACCTCCCTCTCTTACATATTGTTGGAATATGGTTCTCCTCGATACAGCGCTGATATAATATAGCCAGAGGTTCCACCAGATCACTGGATGCTGCGTGTAAAGCCTTTAATGGAATGTTATCGACACCAGGAGAGCTGTGGATTTGAGAGAACAGCTGGTTCTATAACACAGTTTCTGCAATACAAGTGATATTGGATAAAGCTGTCGGTTGGATAATAGAAACAGTGGCGACCGTTGGGTCAGCTACTCTATGGAACGTTTGTGAGTAATAGAACCGTAAGAGATCGGCTGCTTCTGTTGCCAATCGCGTACACTCGTCAGGGGTGGCCAGTGCTGGCATTCCGCGCTACACTTTACTAAGGCCGTCAACATGTCTATAAGCGTTTACTATTCGTGCAGAATCTCTTCATTAACTCCTGCTTTTGCGTTACCTTGTCCCTGAAGATCAAACTCACATGGAAGTTACGCTGTGCCACATAGCTAGTCCAGGTTTGAAATTCGGGGAGTCTTTGTGAGCTCTCCATGCTGTTCCACAAGCACATGCATTTACGTGTTCTGCTCTTTAGAAATGACTTGTTTTCCTTTGATGATGGAAGGATTTCTGCTCAGACCCGTGCGCTACCAGTATGCTATGTCCTTGTGATTTCTGGGGGACATTCAATTAAGGTGCAAGATACCTTCTTAACAAGTGCGGATAATAGCTGTAGTGCGTGGCCGTATACATTTTATCATCCTCTTCATCTGGATATTCCGCATAGCATACATAGATGAACAGTAGAGTTACACGGTCACTGCGACCCAGTGATGTGCTTGTAATTAATCCGTCTACCATGAGTTCTTCATTGGGGAGCACATGATCAAGTATCAATGGCTTGTTAGCAGTTCGAAATCTGAGGGGGAGGTCACGTGAGTGGACAGGGGGTAGCTGGAAATTACTTCTTGTAAACAGGCCTTGAACTGCATGCTATCGGTCGCCTCTATTTCCAAGTCGTGCACAATAAAGTCGCCTGCGATGAGAACGTGACCGCACGTCTTGCTCAAAGCATCCTGAAAAGCGTTGTTTAGTTCGGAGTCCATTTCACATAGAGTTTGGTGGACGGTAAACACAGCTATGAGACATGTGACTCTGTTCCGCAATCATAGCCTGCACCAAAGCGGATCTGGGGCACGGATCTCTGGGTGATCAATAAGTTCACATCGGAGCTTAGCCTTATAATACAGAATTACGCCACCACCTGTTCCAACTCTCATTCCGAAGCAGTGACATACCAGATAAATTGACTTCAGCATCTGCTATCTTAAGGCTTAACCAGGTTTCCGTAATTCTGCTTTTCTTTGAAAGCATCCGAATGTAGCTTACGACACGATCCATCCAGTTAGAAGGCAATCAGTGAGGATCACCTGGTGAAAATATTCCTATTTGATTAATGATTATTTCTTGAAAACAATTTTTGTGTACGTAAACCGTCACAAAGTTAACATGACCTTTAACGTTTAGTTCCTCCTTTAGAAATCAGTACACTTCACCGAAATTGTACCTGTTTCTGCGTGTATTCTGAGGCTCTGTTTGTTCGTTGTTTGGTCCCTCGCTCATGGTACACCAGCAAACATTCCTTGTTTTCGAAATATTATACTCCACTTAACAAAACAGCTGTTAAAAAATAGATTCAAGCCACGTTGTTAAGTGCAAACGGGCAAAACTTCCTTACAACCCGTCGGAAGAAGTAGTGTTCAAACGGCTATTAAACACATCTTCGCGCATCTTCTTCGCATACACCTTCGAAATACTTCCGCGCGATTGCTGTTGGAAGTATTCAAATCCGAAACCCACATATTAGCATATCTGTATCAGCACATCATAATGCATGTTGACAAATGCTCAGTTGGGGTATTTAAACCCACAATCAGGCTTGCGAGCAATGCACCCCCACGTTTCTTACTTAGCTTGTATTGCCTGTTCAGATGTTTATGTTGGCAAATCGAGGATAAACACGTTTCCTTGGTTCAGTTCTTGGTTGAACATGCAATAGTTATTCAACCGTTTCTCACACATGTGGTTTCTGATAGAGCTGTAGTCTTCTGTCGTTCGACACCCATGGGCTGGCTTTCGCAATAATTGAGTGGATGTTCACGAATATTCGCTTTGGGTAACTACTACTCGTCCTGGCGTCTAATCACCAGGGGCGCTGCTCTTACCGAACATATCATACCGCCAACAAGCTTCTGCACGGTGAACTTCAGACAACTATTGCTCATTCAAGAGTGCTTAAGATCCCTTGATGACAGGGAATGTTGAAGTTCTCGGCAAAAAAGTCAGACACCGTTTATTGTGGTCATGCCATTCCGGGAGAAACAATGGAATTCGGCAGTGAACAAGTCGCCCTACAAACGTTTACTCGAAATTTAGAAAGCAGCTTTTTCCCCATTTACAACTTGTTCAGTAGAACAAATGCTATATAACAGGAGCCAAATAATCCTTGCTTAATCAATTCAAAAAGTGGATAGCGACCAGCTGTTCTAGGGTGGGAACCTTTTCTAGTCAAAGTTACGGCGCTTGCTGAAACAAAGGGAGTGCAA
>CALYDF020010346.1:0-10060 GCA_944474145.2 Dicrocoelium dendriticum | reverse complement strand
ATGGTTGGCGGCATCCGGTTTCGGATTTGCCTGTCACTGTGGCAAGCCACAGGACGCCTGCGCCTACAGAGGGACCATGGATGGCTTGCGCTGCACCACCCACAGCTCCAACCACATACCCCATATCCAGTGTAAACCCGAAGGAATAAGACCGGGAGGCATGCGGATGGGAACCACGTTTCATCAACGGAGCCGGCCCACACTCCTTCACAGGCAAACACAAGCACGCTGTATTTGGGGAATCAACCGCACACAAGGCGGTGGCTGGACCGTAGTCCGCTCCATACTGAGTGCATGGAACCACTCTTCGAGCCTAACACGGCCACAAGAACCGCGCACCCCGTCCCCTCCAGCAACGACCAACTGTCTCCTGGAGCCAGTATGGACGAGGTAGTGGGTAATAGACAGGTAGGCACCTTGTCAACATGCACATCAAGCGCAGCCACACCGGGGATATCAAACAACAGCCAAACACTTGGGAGAGAGAGAAAGAGAAGAGAAAAACTCGATTAATGCATAAGGAAACGGTGACATAAACCTTAATTAAATAGCATACGTAATAAGTTGTTTACAAACAAATCCTAGCTAAGTGCACGCGGTCAGGAAGTATAGTTCACGGAATGCCACGAACACAAAAATGTTATGGAAATCGAATACAATTGGCTGAAGCTATGTGTGCAAGTTAATGGAATAGAGTACATGGAGATATTCATATGAGAATGGAAAGCATTAGGCACAAACTGTAAACCCACCACCTGAAATAGAGAGACTTAGCATGCATGCACGCGGTTAGTAAATCGAAATCAGCGTGCCTACAAACGCTGCGCCGGCTCGTCGTAATTCTCTGCAGGACCCGTCGTCACTTCTGTAGTGGCCCCAAATGGCACAGCGCATTGCCCACTAGACATTTATCCACTAGACATTTGTATGAGAAAGAAAGAAAGGCATTAGGAGGGAACCGAAAACCCACCACCTGAAATAAAGAGACTTAGCATGCAAGCATGCGATTAGTAAATCGAATTCAGCGTGCCTACAAACGCTGCGCCGGCTCGTCGTAGTTATCTGCAGGACCCGTCGTCGCTTCTGTAGTGGCCCCAAAGGACCTAGCTCATGGCCCACTAGACATTTATATGAGAAAGAAAGGCATTAGGAGAGAACCGAAAACCCACCACCTGAAATAAAGAGACTTAGCATGCAAGCATGCGGTTAGTAAATCGAATTCAGCGTGCCTACAAACGCTGCGCCGGTGCTGCCTACGTTCACTGCGGGACCCGTCGTCGCTTCGGCAGTGGTCCCGAGTGACCTCTCTCATGGCTCACTAGGCCTGCCTGACTAAGGCACTCGCGACCGCATGTTCTACAACACAATGCGCTCGATGTCGATGGAGTACAATTCATCGGTGCTTGCCGCTTCCGCACTTGCCGCTTCTTCTCTGCATGCATGAGGGCTTTCTCCCGCACCTCAGCAACTGCCTTCGTGATTAGATCGCGCCATGCACCACGATCAACCGCCTTCGATTCCCATGATCTGCAATCAAGATTAGAACGTGTGAGGCTCACTTTAATCATGTCCTGGTAACGTAACTTGGGTTTCCCAGCATGCCGCTTCCCTATACTCAGCTGACCGTATAAAAGTTGTTTCGGTATTCGCGTCGAATCCATACGGCTCACATGACCGAGCCATCTCAGGTGTCGCAGTAAAAGTATGCCGTCCACTGCATACATCCCACTTCGGCGCAACACTTCCGTGTCTGCAACTCTGGCGCCCCAGCCGATCCGCAGAATTCGTCGCACACACTGCTGATGGAACCGCTCGAGATATCGCACATCCCGACGGTACATCGTCCACGTTTCACTGCCGTATAGAAGAACGGACAGTACCATGGATTTGTACACCATCAGCTTCGTGCCAATGCTAAGCTGATGGTTGTTCCACACTCGGTACTCTAGCTTCCCGAATGCCGCTGCCGCCTTCGACACGCGATTACGCAACTCAACGTGTAGCTGCTGATCAGTCGACATCACACTCCCAAGGTAGCAGAAGCGGGAGGTGGTTTCCAATACTTCAGCACCAATGCTGATTTGCGGCAATATTGAAGATTGCACCTCCGGTGAAGGCTGAAACAGACAGACAGTTTTGCTTGTGTTGATGGTGAGCCCGAATTTGGCCGCTGTCGAAGCCAGAGCACTAGTCATGTGCTGCAACTCATCCGCGCTGTGTGAAAACAACGCACAGTCGTCAGCAAACAGCAACATACGGATAGTTGTCTCACAGACTAGAGTTCTCGCACCGAAACGACGGATGTTCAGCAACCCACCATCAATACGGTGCTCCACACGAACACCGTAAGCACAAGCCGCATCAAAAGCACAAGACAACATTGCATGAAGATAGATATTAAACAGGGCAGGAGCTAACACACAGCCTTGCTTCACACCAGAGACAACTGGAAAGTCATCAGAGGTCTCTCCACTCAGCTGCACCCTCGCTCGCATACCACTGTGCAGACATTCAATTAAACTTACAAACTTACGCGGGCAACCAAACTTACCCAACACCAGCCACAGTGCCTCGCGGTTCACCGTATCAAATGCCTTGGTGAAATCAACAAAAAGCGAGTACAAAGGCTGGTGTCGTTCTCTGCACTTCTCTTGCAACTGACGAGCCGCAAACACCATATCTATAGTGCTGCGACCCGAACGGAATCCACATTGCTCTTCCGCCACGTGAGGTTCCACAATCTGACTCACGAGGCGATTGAGCAGGATTCGGGCAATCACCTTGCCCACACAACTCAGCAAGTTGATGCCACGATAATTCGTGCAACATTGCTTGCTACCTTTGCCCTTGTACAGTGGTAGCACAAGGGCATCCTTCAGCTCAGCAGGCACCTCCTCCTCAATCCACACGCGTTGCACCAAGTGGTGCAGCGCAGTCAACAACGCGGGTCCACCGTGTTTCAATACTTCAGGTGGGATCCCGTCACCTCCGGCACATTTGCCGTTTCGCAGCTGAGCAAGTGCTCTCTGCGTCTCATCCAGTCTCGGCGTATCTGCCAGATCCGCCTTCACATCGTGCTGCTTCAGGCCATTCAATGTAGGCCAGTCGATCTCTGAACGGTTGTTCAAGAGACAGTCAAAGTGTTTCCGCCAGACCTGCATTATGTCTGCAGTCTGGGTGCAGGTAGCGCCTGAACTACCATCGATCAGTGTCCTCAGCGGCTCCAATCTCGGTCCATACACCGCCTTCAAGGAGTCAAAGAATTCCTTGTGTTGACGGCGTTCGGCGTAGCATTCCATCTGCTTCGCCTTCTCCGTCCACCATGCATTTTTAATGCGACGGAGCTCTCGGGTCAGTCGCCGTCGAAGTTTGCGAAACTGACTACTCTTCCCCAAGTCACTGGGGTCTGCCACATGTGCAGCAAATGCTGCATTCTTCTCTGACACCAATGCGTCAATCGTCACATCGTTGTCATCAAACCAATCAGGCCGCTTACAGTTTGCGCGCCCGATGGTCTCCTCCGCAGCAGCTGTCACCTGGTCGCGAATGTGGTGCCACAGGTCGCCCACTGTGGCTATACAGTCCACATCACACAGTCGTGCAGCCATCGCCTTCTCCAGCTCAGTACGTTTCGCCACAGTGCCGAGGGAGAGAATGTTAAATTTACGCCGATTCACGGCGGGAGTGCAATACATCGATTTACGAAAATATATGTACAGTTTGGTCCGAACCAATTTGTGATCAGTGCCACACTCAGCTCCACGCAGTACACGTGTCATGCGCACTTCACGCATATCACGCTGACGTACGATGACATAGTCGAGCAGGTGAGCGTGACCACTCCGTGGGTGCGTCCAAGTTGCTATATCACTCGCACTCAGTGCAAACCGAGTGTTCGTGATCGTCAGGCCGTGAGTGGCACACAGTGAGAGCAGCCTGTCACCGTTCGCATTCGCTGAACCAATGCCATGCGCACCGATAACATCTGTCCACGCTGATGCATCACGCCCAACGCGCGCGTTGAAGTCACCCAGCAGAAATAGTCGGTCGCTCCTCGGCACAGACCGTATCACGGAGGATAGCTCAGTGTAGAACTGATCACGCGTGTCATCAGGATAACACATGGTCGGACCGTACGTGCTTATAAAAGTAGCAAACTTACCTCTTCCGAGTCGCAGGCGAACAGTCATCAGCCGCGCGCTGATGCCCGTTGGTTCACCCACCAGCTGGCCATTCAGGCGATCGGATATTGCAAATCCGACCCCATGTTCACGTGGTGCTGAGGCGGCGTTCCCCACCCAGTAGAATGTATAGCCAGCACCTGCTTCATGTAACTTACCTTGCTCAGCGAGCCGAGTTTCACTGAGCGCCGCAATATCGATGTGGTAGCGCGCCAGCTCCATTGCGACCAGTGCAGTGCGTCGCTCCGGGCGCTCGCTGGAGTTCCGGTCCAGTAGTGTGCGCACGTTCCAGCACCCGATGCTGAGTGCTTTGCGCGCAGGCATACGATTGCATTGGTGGGCAATCACACGCGAGGTGGTCGTTGTGCTTCGGAGGTTTGCTTGAGGGACTCCACCCGGAGCCTTTGGCTCAATAGCCTGACCCACAAGGCAGTGGGTGGTTTGGAGGTTTGCTTGAGGGACTCCACCCGGAGCCTTTGGCTCAATAGCCTGACCCACAAGGCAGTGGGTGGTTTGGAGGTTTGCTTGAGGGACTCCGCCCGGAGCCTTTGGCTCAATAGCCTGACCCACAAGGCAGTGGAGAGCAGATCCAGCTCGGGAATGTGATTGCAGAGACAGATTGGGATCTGCTTGATGGCCGTCACACGCAGCCTTTGAGGTTCTGGAACAGTTATCATATGTTTTGCGACCGTAATTGGATACGCACCTGCGACCACGGCCAGACGCAGGTGGGTTTTTGGCGGGTTTGCACCAATTTGACCAGGGGCTGCCTGGCTTGAGGCGGGCAGTAGCAAACCATTGAACACCCGGAGGTGTCCTTCCACCGTCAGAGACAATGCGTGGTACTCGTGCTCTACGCCAATCGAGCATTGAGAATATAACCCGTAACCTGTTGTCTCCCATGGCTAGGTTTTACGGGAAGTGGGCCATCGACCACTTCCTAACCTCCGGAGAGGATGGACTAGGATACTGCCAGGGCGCCCAATCCTGACAGGAGAACGACTCGGGTCCTCAGCCAAAGCCTTCGATTAAATGAACACCCGAAAGGCAGCGGGTCTAGCACATGGTCAGTTAGCTGACTCATGCGGATTGGTGTCCTGGATCTTAGCAGGGAGAAGGGCGAAACCTAACTCCCACCCAGCGGTCGCCACGTGGAGGCGCCCAGGACATGAGACTAGGGCGCAACAGTAGCAGCAGTGGGTAGACCATCTGTCAGGATCTAGCCACCACCAGCCTCAGCGCACCATAGGCTCTCCCGCCTATGAAACATATACGTGGCTATATACGTATATAGTTGGCGGCATCCGGTTTCGGATTTGCCCCTCATTTGGCCAGCCACAGGACGCCTGCGCCTACAGAGGGACCATAGATGGCTTGCGCTGCAACACCCACAGCTCCATCCACACACCCCATATCCAGTTTAAACCCGAAGGAATAAGACCGGGAGGCATGCGGATGGAAGCCACGTTTCATCAACGGAGCCGGCCCACACCCCTTTACAGGCAAACACAAGCACACCGTATTTGGGAATCAAGCGCACACAAGGCGGTGGCTGGACCGTAGTCCGCTCCACACTGAGTGCATGGAACCGCTCGTTGAGCCTAGCACGACCACAAGGACCGTGCACCCCGTCCCCTCCAGCAACTATCCTCTGTCTCCTGGAGCTAGTATGGACGAAGAAGTGGATAAGAGACAGATAGGCACCACGGCAACTTGTACATCAAGCGCAGCCACACCTGGGATGTCAACCGGCAGCCAGTCAGTTGAAATGCCGATATCGAATATAGTACACGCATATGGCGACACAAACAATCGCCAAATGATCATATGGAAGAAACTGATTAAATGTGAATACGCGATAAGTGCAAAGTGCCCGAAGGTTAGTTAAAAATACCACGCGATAAAATTACGCAAGTTTACCACAATTTGCATGAGCAACGTGTGCAAATTGGGAGAAGATTATCAAGTAGGCAAACAAAAATAAAATAAAATGTGCTGAAATTTATCTACATTAAAAGACCTAGTTTAGGTGTAAGTTGGTTTAGCCCAACTGCGGTGAAGAAGCATAATGAATGGGACATACATAAGTATATATGTATGTACATATATGTAAGCGGGTGAGCCTATGGTGCGCTGAGTTTGGTGGTGGCTAGATCCTGACAGATCAGCCACCCATTGCTGCTACTGTTACGCCATTTGCTCATGTCCTGGACGCCTCCTCGTGGCGACCACTGGGTGGGAGTTTGGTTTCTCCCTTCTCCCTGCTAAGATCCACGACACCAATCAGCATGAGTCAGTGAACTGGCCATGTGCTAGACCCGCTGCCTTTCGGGTGTACATTTAATCGAATGCATTGGCTGAGGACCTGAATTGTTCAAATTTTAGGGGTGGGCGGCTTGTCAGTATCCTAGTCCATCCCCCCGGAGGTCAGGAGGCGGTCGATGGCCCACTTTCCGAAAAACTTAATCATGAGAGAAAACAGGTCTACGGGTGAATAGCCCACAGCTCCATTGGAGTAGAGCACGAGCACAACGCATCGTCTCTGACGGTGAGCGGGCACCTCCGGATGTTCAATGCTTTGCTAATGCCCGCCTCAAGCCAGGCAGCCCTTGGTCAAACTGGCGCGAACCGCCAAAAACCCACCTGCGTCTGGCCGTGGTCGCAGGTGCGTATCCAATTACGGTCGCAAAACATATGATAACTGTTCCAGAACCTCAAAGGCTGCGTGTGACGGCCGTCAAGCAGATCCCCATCTGTCTCTGCAATCACCTTCCCGAGCTGGATCTGCTCTCCACTGCCTTGTGGGTTAGGCTATTGAGCCAAAGGCTCCGGGCGGAGTCCCTCAAGCAAAGCTCCGAAGCAGAACCACCATCTCGCGTGCGCTTGCCCACCAATGCAATCGTGTGCCTGCGCGCAAAGCACGCACCATCGAGTGCTGGAACGTGCGCACGTTCCAGCGCACATTACTGGACCGTACCTCCGGTGAGCGCCCGGGGTGACGCACTGCCTGGTCGCGATGAACCTGGCGTGTTACCACATCGATATTGCGGCGCTCAGTGAAACCCGGCTTGCTGAGCAAGGTAAGTTGCATGAAGCAGGTGCTGGCTACATGTTCTACTGGTTGAGCAATGCCGCCTCAGCACCACGTGATCATGGGGTCAGATTTGCAATATCCGATCGCCTCCATGGCCAGCAGGTGGGTGAACCAACGGGCTTGAGCGCGCGACTGATGACTGTTCGCCTACGACTCGGAAGAGGTAAGTTTGCTACTTTGATAAGCACGTACGGTCCGACCAGGTGTTATCCTGATGACACGCGTGATCAGTTCTACACTAAGCTGTCCTCCGTGATACGGTCTGTGCCGAGGAGCGGCCGACTATACCTGATGGGTTATTTCAACGCGCGCGTTGGGCTTGATGCATCTGCGTGGACAGATGTTATCGGCTCGCATGGCATTGGTTCAGCGAATGCGAACGGTGACAGGCTGCTCTCACTGTGTGCCACTCACGGCCTGACGATGACGAACACTCGGTTTGAACTGAGTGCGAGTGATATAACAACTTGGACGCACCCATGGAGTGGTCACGCTCACATGCTCGACTATGTATGCATATTTGATCATGCCTTTTAGAGGTGTGTCTCGTTTTACAGAGAAAATACTATTTATTTTTTAATTAATTTATTTATTTTTTATCCTTGGCCTTTTCTCTTATTGCGCTCCAATTTGTATTCCCACAGCTTACACTCATTGCGCCTATCCAAGTTATCCTCGTGCGCATGATCTCCTTCGCTCTGAGCTCGTTCCTGAGTATTGGCGGCACTCGGACCATTGCTAAGTGTTGCTTGACTAGTACTTCCATTTTTATGCTCAACTTACCACTCTTCCTATTCCTGTGCTCTTTACCTTATGCTCGCACTGGTATACTATTGAGACCGTACGTGTCATAACGACACCCAATGCACGGCAGTTTTGGCCCCCTGTGCTCATTTTCCTAGATTCTGAAGGCTTTTGGACTGTAGAATCATGAACTCTTTAGTGTAAGTACTCTTACGAACTACTCCTCGTATTGCCGTCAGCATTCATTCGCTCCCAGCCGATTCCTTGATATTCCTTTTCCTCTTGGAATGTTGCTCTACCTATCTTGCTCCCGCATTCGGTCTCAACCTAGTTGTCCTCAGTTTCACCTAAGATGCCTCTCGCATTCTGGCTTCCGCCATCAACATCGGTTTACCTGGTTCTCTAAAACCATCGCATCATTCGCTTAAGTTTTGTTAAAACGCTTTGTTATATCAGTCTTTTGACCCTGCGCGTGCAGAACCTTCTTCCCACGTAGTAGCTGTAGTCCGAGTCACACCAGCGACGTAATGTATAGAACGCGCTTGCGAATTATTTATACTAAACAAAATTACATAAATTTGAAGGTATCATAGGCACCGGTGAGCGCCAACAGTCTGTGTTATTGCTTCTTGATTCATTGCTGTCTCTGTTTGACCACCTCTTGTCCGTTGCCCGTTTTTCCCGAGATTCCCACAGGTACATCCGCCAAAACAAGAAGATTTACCCATCCTCAAAACGCATGGTCCTTTCTCCAGGAAATGAAAAACCCACACACTGGTCCAAATGAAGCTCATTCCGCCATTCCGGAGGCGCTACCTTCATGGGTTCTAAACAAATAAGTTTAGCTCGCCTCGTACTCAGAGAACAATTTACTCACCTGGAAGAATATATGTACATGGATCCCCCGTTCCACAATCGAAGACAAACAACTCTGGCGTGATTACCTTCACTGCCTCAAACATTCCTATTCGCCAGTCACCTGGAGCTATTCTGATGTCATTTCACGGACAGCGTTGCGCATGTATACGTGGCTATTCCGATGGTCTTCCATGGAATTTTCACTTGGCTACGGAAACAGTTACACTTACTTACATTTGCAGGAATCCCAAATCCAAGTTGCGGAGAATGGCGTTTTTACCTATTAAGGACATATTCAGCCACAAGAAACAACTTCACTCACCGACCCCATGACAAGTCCAGCGAGGATAGCTGGACATGGTTTGCGAGCCGAGCAAGAATATAATAGAAGAACCGGCCTCTATTAACAATGTGTTTGCTCACCTGCATCATTATCATTCGACTCTTCAAATCTTGCATCATTGACCAGCTTCAACGACTGCTGCCGTATCAGAACTAAGCCATTCGGCCAACCAAAGAAGAATTTTGGCTGTCAACCGACTGCGAATAATAGAATGCAAAATCGGTCTATACGATGCAGAACCGACTTGCACTACTGTTCAACGAAAGCTACGGCAGTGTTCCAGGACGTGGTGGGTTTTCGCCTGGCAAGCGTTCTCCCTATAAAAAGCCACAAATGTCCGCTTAACAACACTGCAACGTGGCGGATGTGACTCGCCACAAAATAATTTCACAGCATTTCACACTGACGCGGTCCTCAGCCTTCTACATCGAACCTGTGCAACTAATTCTGCTACGAACAATGCTTTGTTGGAGCACAGATCATCTCTATCTCGTAATGGTTATTGGTTGCAAAAAGCCTTGTTTAGGCTCCTGTGCTCACGGATCACTACCTGGCGAAATTACCCTCAACTTGTGTTTTGACGGATTTTTCGCACCAGAGCGCTATAACGTCCCTGGGTCTGACTATTACCTGACAGTATGCTCACTCATACGGACAACATCTTTTCTTTTATAACTTTCATCAAAACGAAATGTTTTAACATTCCACGGAAGCTATGCTTGTATGCATATTTGACCACGCCTTTACAGGTGTGTCTCGTTCTACCGAGAATATACTATTTATTTATTTATTTATTTATTTATGTCATCGTACGTCAGCGTGATATGCGTGAAGTGCGCA
>CALYDF020010345.1:0-10057 GCA_944474145.2 Dicrocoelium dendriticum | reverse complement strand
TCTCGACTCTGCTTCTTACCTGAATATCAGCTCTCGTATTTCATTATGTGTGCAATCTATTCGAGCTATCGTGGAAACGTCTGATAAAGTAAACATCCCCGTTACTTTCGAATCTTAAGATTGCTCTACATCATGAATGTCGCGCAATACAATTGAACCGTATGACTATTAGTATTTTATCGACGAGTTAACCATCTAATATTCTTTAACGTGTTGCGTAGCTAAGCTACAACTTAGCATTCGTTTCAGTGTGTCAATTTCGGATGGTATTTGTACTGAACACCTTCACCTGCTTTCCTCGCCAACCTTGTGCCTGATCACACATCGTTTGCTGAAGACATGCGGAAGACATGATGCACTGGTTGTCATAATCACAAAGTAACAATTAAGGAACACCTACAATTCTGGTGTTTACCCACATCTGATAAAGCATGGGGAGCGATGTGTGGTGACAGGTAATCGAGTTGGCAGTCTGTTTCCTCAACTTGGTCGAGAATTGCCAATGTAACTTTCAAGCGGAGGCTCATCTTAGTTACGAGAATTTTCCATGGAGGTGCTAACTATCAATTAAAAGCGAGTCAACGATTTGCACCATACAATTTAGTGAACTCCATCAATTTCCTATTTCGTTCCTCATTCACTCTCAATCAGGCTATGCACCCTGTAAACAGCGATGCTAAACCGCTGTATGCGTGCGTACAGCTGTCAACTGTTAAATATCTTTTTGATACTTACCTGCATTGCAGCCAAAACACTGAGGTGATTTTTACCACCACACGCTTTTACAAGTAGTCGCAAGTGCTCTGCAACGAGATCACTTCCTGGTGATTCGTTCTTTTAATCAGAATGAGGTGCACCACTTCAAGCTAGGCTGAGCATCATAGATAAATCTTATGCAACATACCGCAAATAGTGGTTGACCTGATGGTCATACGGTGGCAGTTCAGCAATTTTACCGACGCTCACCAGTTCATTGTAAAAATGTTTAGAAAGATTATTCAACTGAGAACATAGGAGATGCTTAAGAGAAAATTGAACAGTATGTTGAGATTTCTAGTTTGGGACTGGTGTATCCGCCTTGTGGCAGGATTGCAATCTCTGTTGGGTCTTATGTTTACTTTGAACTAGACCTCGGCCATAACAATCGCTAGAATCCTATTTGAAATGCAGGGGTTTCGCTGATGCTATTCCGTACCGATACATTGTATGACCATGTGCCTTTGCCATCAATACCTTGCACGCCCATGCGCACAAATGGTGACACATTTGGATGCATTACAGAGCTGATGAAGGCGTCGCGCAATTGTCCTACACACGCCTGCATCCCATGATACTGGTTCCACGCTGTTAGCTATCACTCTGTAACACCAAATTCTCTAGAAATAAGCATTCGTCTCAGCATCAGACCATCATCACTTCAACTATCGATAGCGGTAGTTGGCGATGTGCTAGGCATGCAGCACAAGTCAATCATTTGACCAAATGACCATGGTGAAAACACTTAGTTTGGAGTGTGTTGTAGTTTGGCCTGATGAGATAACCGGCTTGGTATCCGTAACCGTTGAGACAAAGCACAATATTTCACCAAAGCGCTGCAATCGCGTGAAGTGTTTATCATCTGCTACAGACGTATGTCAACCATATGCACATTGGGCGTAAAAATAATTATTGCTTAATAATCATGTGATGCAAACTGGAGCATTTATTTGTTGAACAAAGCAAATATGTCGGCTTCAAGCTCCGTTGCAAGAGTTACAGCCGGCATGATTGCAAGATACTCGTACACATCTGATTGGTTGGATCAACCAGTCATCATTTCGGCAACAGCTAACCTGGGTCAGAGTAATAAAATGCAGTTGCGGCTCGCTGCACTGAAAACCGATTCACAAAGCAAGAAAAGTGGATATGCGACTTGAATAACGAACAAACACTAAAGAGATGTGCCATGCTTATTGAGGCCGCATAAAATGTGAACATTTGTTGGTGATACAAATGTCCAGAACTGCACTGCACCTGTACGATACATTTTCTTAATGTTAGAACTTCATGAACTGGAATGCAGTCCATTAGACAACGAGCTTCCATACGCCACATGGTTTGTTCGTTAGTGATGTAGCATTGATGCAAACCACTATGGAATTGGGCCAAGACAGGCTATACCATGTGTACAATGGAATGAAAGGTTTACCGTTCGTCAACCACGAGTTTACAGACTCGATGAAGCCGTCAAACTGGTGTATATGCATCCCACTTAGAGGCCGCATCGAACGATCTACGAAGGCAAGATACAGTAAGTCTGACTGATTAGGGCTGTTTAGCACAATCTATGTTGGGTCATTGTGTCCTTAACGCACCGTGGTGCACTTATTGTGAACACCTCTCATTTTCCATTGTTGTCACCGTTATCCAAAAGCCATCGACTGTTTTACGAAAATGCGCAATCGGACTTACTGCGTATACCGCGCGTGTGCAGACCCACGAAATTTTCTCTAATTGTAGTTGTGAGGACGGACGGCATGCTCTGCCGACCAATGTTTTGGTTCAGGCATCAGCTGAGGGCAAGCGTTATAGCTCGTTGAGGAACAGACAGGCGGGCCATAGTAGCCGTTATTGTCGTCGAGCAAGATGAGGCACAGAAAGACACGTTACGCTGTCAAGCGATCAATAACTGTCAGCTAATTTCGCTCTGAGTGCAGAAGGTCAAAGCCAAATGTAGGCACTGGAACGACCGAAGGCTGTCGGTGTGTCGCTTTGGGTTAAAGGAAACAGCCATGCGAAATGCACGCAGCAGTGAATCATTGCGCCACCCACCAAGTCGACTGAAGCAACATGAAACGGACTGCGACAAGTACGTCGTGAATTTGTGCACTTGCTAATTATTCGGCGAACCAGGCGGTTTTGAATAGGTAGGGCGATATTGTCCAACAAAAGTCCAATCACTTTTTCATTGAAATATTTGGACCACATTTCGTTTTCGGGAATGTGGCCGGTAGCTTGTTGACTTTAGTACCAAATCTTTGCTTTTCCTAGCATTCCCTGGATTTCTTCCTATGGGACTATATGAAACGAAACGTGTACAAAGCCAGTCCGCATACATTGGAACAGCTTAAATAGACTACTGAGAATGAATGTCGCGTGATCACGAGGGGGACATTGTAGTAGATTTTTGCCAGTTGCATCAGGCGGGTTCTGCACTGCAAACAGGACGCTGCCGGACATTTTAAACGCAAACTTTACTGATATTGTAGATCGCTCAACCACTTGCTTACAAAAATAACTATCCACTTTTACAAACGAGTTAACGACTAAGTTGGTCTACTGTCAATTGGTGCCACTAATGCGATGGGGCGGATCAAATTATAAGCGACTAGGATGTCGTTGGGAATTTCACCACAGAATTGGTCCGCGTTCCCTCTCATAGCACTTAGGATATATTCAGATCGAGTGATCAACTTGATTTGTGCCATAATTTCAAACCTTTAAACGGTTTTTGTCCTTTACGGAAGGAAACGGTTTTAGGCAGTTAGTTGGCGTTGTGTGGCTATCTTAACACAATCAGAGCGTTGGAATGTTGTAATCGGGTTTCAGAAAGACAGCAAGCATTGATGGACAGGCATTCCAAGTTGCGTACGAGACCATCCTGCTATCTGATCTGTATAACTGCGCGTAAATTTAATTACCTGAGACGGAACGAAGAGATATTGGGGCAGATTTTGGACTGCAACAAAACCAACAGGTAAAATATCGTAGAAATAGCAATCGACTGGGATTCCGTAAGTGATTCCTTAGTTCCTACGTCTTTTGTTTGGTAACATACCAGCTACTGGTATAACACTCTCCACAATGTCGGAAATACGATGCTGCGATTCAATGCTGCATCGGAGTGAAGCAAGCTGCAGTGATTTTATTTAGTGGCGAGTCACATCCGGTGCGTCACAGCATCGTAAAACAAACATTTATGGCATTTTATATGGTGCATGCTTGCAAGCAAACCCTGCCACTTCCTGGAGCACTGTTTCCGAACACTTCGCTGGAACCGGGCGAGCTTGGACCGCCTAGCTAGCACCACGAAGAGGTATTTCAAAAGACCAGCCGCAATGCGAACTATGCACAGAGGCGCTTACAAGTCGCATGGTAGAATTAAAGAAAAGCAAGAATGTTTGCCATTGTGACATTGAATCTGTAGCAAAAGATCGCACAGAAAATAGAAAATCGCATCGCCAGTTAACGAAAGACCAGGTAGAAAACGAAAATGCTTCGACTTAGAGAATGGCAACAACAATCCAAGCAACGGTAGTCCATGGTGATCTACATTGCTACCCGGGTCTAGCTTACACAGCAAAACACAAACTTAGTGAAAGGCCCGTGTGATTTCAAAACCGCTGTACCTATCTTCGCTTGCATTGTACGGTAACATTTGAATAGAAAGGCCCGTTGGCAAAGCACGATGACAGCGTTCTTTCTACAATTCCATCTATCCTGTTGATTAGCACAATCAACGCCGAACTCAATGATGAAGGGCAGTATGGGAGCAATTAACGCAACAATTCCTCTTGTTACGTCCACTATTCTCTCACACAATGCCTCATGGTGATATCAGAGTAAATATGCTGCTGAGGTAGACACAGTATTTGGCCATCAACTTACCTGCAATCACAGCATAATACTAATACTTAGCAATCCAAAGTGGAACACATTTTGCTAAAATGGTTTCCTTAAGGCTCGTTATTGCATGTCTGTTTCCTTTCACCTAACGAGGCACACCAATAGCCATCGACCGTTCCAGTGCCTACGTTTGGCCTGAACTTCCACACTCAGCACGAAGTTAGCTGACAGGTAACGATCGCTGGACAGGGTAATGCATCTGCCTCGGCCTCATCTCACTCGGCGACAATGACGGCTAATGTTACTTGCTTGTCTGTACTTCGACGAGCTATAATGCTTGCACTCAGCTGACGCCTGAACTAAAACACTGCACTGCCAATCATGTCACCCGTCCTCACTCCTAAAATTAGTGGGAAATTCACGGGTCTGCACCAGCACAATATACGCTGTACATCCGATTGCGCATTTTCGCCAAACAGTGGATCGCTGTTGGATGGCGGGAACAACGATCGCAAAAGAGTGAGATTCACAATAAACGCTCCACGGTTCGTCGAATATACGAACTACCCAACATAGATTGCGAAAAGCGGATTTAAACCGTAGTAATTATTGTACTGCAAACAACATGACCAAAAGGAGTGTGGCTGAAGGCTTATGGAGAATTCTCAACGCTATCATTCAGCCACTCTCCCGCATTTATTCGCAATGTCTCTGTTCCTTAAGATGAATTCGAGAAATGCACGAAGTCGCGCTAATACTCTGCTTGATTAACCGATACATCACGACTTAAACGGTCCATCTGTGCGACTGAGAACACGTAATTGGCATATAGTTTTTGCAGTTACAATTCAGAATTGTAACGGCGTTGAGCAGAACAATGGGAATAGATGTGCGCACACTGGTTGTAATAGGAGTGCCCAATAAAACTAAACTGATGGCCCAAACGAGCGAGTCAGACAAGAAACGGAGGGCGCACATAACGGAATCGAGCACTGGGCACTGGTCTACTGAAGTTCGTGTGGGTTAATAACCGTTTGTTAAAATGCGTCAAAGAAGGAAACACGTAGGCTCATAATGGTTGTTTATTATGGGGACGAACGGAAAACCGCATCGAGGTTTTCTCATTGCCAAAGGTGCTGTAATTTTCTCTGATTTGTCATGATGAATAATCGCTTGCACGCAACGGACTGCGTTCTGACAGAAGTGTAGAGATTGCACAGAAGATACCAATTTCGTTTAAAGAACCACCCTCGATCAGACTGTTGGAAAATACGTCGCACAACATAGAGGACTCTAACATTTGCTCTTTCAAATCCATAGTGCATAGCGTCATATTATCGCACGCTTTCGAATCTATTTGAAGTATCTCGTATTATTTTTACGGAATGGGGAACTGTACGCTGTTATATATAACCAAATTCCTAGTTAAATAAATTTACAGAATTATTGTGATCGAAGAAGACTACTGCAACTATCAACATGTTATAGTTACGTTGGTTCATGTGACGCTCACAAACAGCGCACTTATGGATTCGTAGAATGAGCGTTACTGATGAGTCCCAGTAGGACGTACTGGCCGCCTGGTGTGTGGTGGCTGTGTGCTTGAGTCAAGCTGTGGCGAACGTTCTCAAAACAACACTAAATCCCCCGCCACTCACTACTAATTAGTAATCGCCCAGCAGCTTACATACCAAACGGTTGGTGGCAACAAACCAACGAAGTCTTGTCTCTCAGTGCAAACGCTGTCCTCAGTAAGTTCATAAAGTGCATGCAATTGTGCGAGAAGCTGCGCTACATCGCACATTGATATCAGTCAGGAGTGAAACGATTTACCCCCGCCCAAATTGCAATGAACCAAATATCACACTAAACCACACGAGAGTACGTACAAGGTTGATCCGTGTGCTCAAGAATCAGAAATATTGGCGAAATTCGAGCACGGTGAAAGTGGAAAATGTGCTCCGTCATTCATTATCACATATGCTTACCTGACGATTGCGTAGTTTCCGAAGTCTCGTGAGTGGTTGGTCTTGTGGTCATATTGCTCACCACTGTGATTTGATCAGTGATAGCTGAAGACAAGTGGGAAGAGCGAAACGCAGTAAAAGCTTTGTGAGCCCTTTCCATTTGGTTAGATACGAAAACATACAGAAAAAATTACAATAGAACAACAGCACAACAATATATCTAAGGCCGGTAAATCAGCTTCGCAACGTGCATTTGCGTTGTGCAAATTCTAATCGATGACTTCATGACGGAACAGGCACTTTCTTATAAAACCTGCTCTTAACGACTTGCAACGTGACAGGAAACAAGAACACCTCGACAGGAGAGTCAGAATTGAGCTATTTCGCGTGATCACCTCAGCCGTTCAATTCAAGGAAACGTTGGGTTGCATGCAAAGACAACCAAGATTTAACATAATTGCATTTATTTCCTAATAATAAATAGTTCAATTAGTTTAATTGCAAGTGGTATGCGACGTAATGACAGTGGTCCTATAGCGGAAACTGGCTACCGTACCGTACTTATAGTTGCCCGTCAGGTCCTTCCAAGTTCCGTGACTTAGATTGATGACCTAGTGGTTGTGTTATTAATGCTTCAACTCCTAGAGGAGTGAGGCGATTGCCCACTGCTGTCGAACCTCAGTGGCACGAAACTATCATCCGGTGCTTGCCGATATATGGCTGCAGTCGCATAGGTACATTTGATTGTGAAAGACGTGGGTACAGAGCCGCAGACAGACAACATTGCATCTCCGTCGCACTACTGTCCACCACATATTTGCGATGCAGCTGAAACCAACTTGTCAATCGGAGCAATCATGAAGTGGAACGATTAACCCCGTCTAACTTGTAAAACACGAAAAATCACACCAGATAACCAGAGGGATTCACGGTGAAAGACACTGCCGGTGAAATTGGAACATGTGTCCCATCATTCATGATCACATATGCTCACCTGACGAACCCGTAGTTTCCGAAGTCTGGTGAGTGGTTGGTCTTGTGATCACATTGCTCACCACTGTGAATTGATCAGCGATAACTGAAGAGAAGTGGGAGGAGCGAAACACAGTAATAGTTTTGTGCGTGAATTTTAATCGTGACTTCTACTTTCTACAACCTTTACCCTACTCACAAACATCCAAAATTAATCTACTATCGCCCATTGGACATTCGAAGGACAGGTACTTCAGCCCATTGGGAAGTGACGTGTGAGTGAGCGAATCTGCAACACCAGGACAGGTACTGTGGGCCCATTGGCAATATGTCGCGTACCATGCAGAAGTCATGTGTTAAAATTTGAGCACCTAATCCTCAGCCCTCGGTAGCTCAGTGGTAGAGCAGCGGACCGGAAATTCGTGGGCAGGGGTTCGATTCCACGTCGAGGCACATTATTGTGCGTGAAGTTTAATCATGACTTCTACTTTCTACAAACTTTACCCTACTCACAAACATCCAAACTTAATGGTTTTGTGATCCATTTCCATCTGGTTATATATTATAACCCGCAGTAAAAATTACAATATAACGAAGCCAGCGGTAGACGCAAAGTCGAAGCTGACATTCATTTGGTTCGCTCCATAACCACATTGTTATTCATGCACGTTCTTTTTAACTGTGCCCTCCGTAAGTTCACATAATTTTTGTGACGGTTGGTTGAGTTCATTTTGCTAATTCTTTTATTGCTTCTTTTCTTTTCCTCACATAAACTGCTCAAGATTGCATGTGCATTTAGCAGGGTAGATGCAATCCTAACGAGGGTTTCGTTTACACCGATTCCATGGGTAAACATTTGTCGAAAATGCCACAACCAACTAACATTCTGAACTCCTCAACATCTCAGAATTTTCTCTTAAGCAAAATCAATCGATATCATCCGCAGATCGCTTAGCGGCTACCAGCCGGACTGCAGGTCATTGCAACCTGCAAATACGACTACAACTGGTTGTCGCACAGTGAACCTATATAACGCTGATATCCTGCAATACACCCATGTAGTCTAGCAGGCTGAAGTTCCATTCCCATCGTACTACTGCCAGCTCCAACTACATCGCAATTGTGGTTATTTAGCTCCAGTACGATATTATTATTTGCGCAATGTGCAACATTCGAGGGGCCCAGACGTAGTTCATACGCCCAATGATCTCCAGGTGTATGGAAGGAAAACACAGAAGGGCGAGGAAAGAATGAGAAGTAACTTAGCTGGACCTGTAGCTATATGGCGGCATCAGCTTGACTACGTAGACGGAGACACTGAGACCTGTAAATTGACTGACTGCGCTGGTTCATAATCAATGCCTCGGTGACAACGAAAGGCAGCGACGATAGGATGTGCAAGATTTCGAACTATCCGCTTGTGTATTGTATTGCGACCCACAAATGCATTTTGTGCATTTTGTGCCGTAACTCTTGCAAGTTCTTCCATGCGAGATGCCCCCGAGTCAAACCTAGTCAGGCTAAGTTATTGAGCAAAGGATACTCGCTGTGGTTCTCTGTGGAATACACTTCGATCCCACTGATAAAATGCATCCTCGTATTATCTCAGAGGGATGACCCTCTGCTATCCAACTTTGAGTAAATTGTGACCAACAAAATCAATACGGTTTGGGTAAGCATACCGGACTATGCAACGCAATCCTCCCCCCTTGGTTGCTGCTCCTATTCCTCGAAGAACTGCTAATAACATCGTAAGCAACACGACACCTAGAGTCCAGAACATCAACAGCTGTCCCAATACCACACGTAGCTTACATTTGACTAAAGCGTTTTCCGGTTCGATTGGAGTAACTACACGTATTGCTACTTCCAAACTTCCGAGGGAGTGCGTAGAAAAAGAACAGGCCGGTACTAGCGGAAGTTGGGTTACGGTTTCCTCCAAGAACAGACGTCATTTAAAATTAACATCTCCCCCAACTGGATCGGAAACTGAGGAGCATTGTGGAGTTTTCGTAGTACAAGCATCGCTGGTTTCCTGCGGTACATCTCCGAGTACTTCAATCACTAACCGCAACATGTCGAAAGGTATAAAGAAACAACTATCTGTACTGAGTGTACTGTGCTCCAATATCCCAGAATCGAAGTCGACATAAGTAGTAGGCAAGCAGTTGGATGACCTCAACCAGTGGGATATTATTAGTAACCTAATCGGAGTTGTATTGAAACCTGTACACGTAGTGCGTATTACACGACACCTCAACTCTAAACATTTCGGAGAGCAAAGACTTATGCGCGTTGTGCTGTACTCCATCACTGAAATCGAATCAGTACTACTGTCGGCGGGTAGTCTCAGAAATGAACACTGCTCCATCCGTATCTTTCCAGACAACCCATGGGGCGAGCGTTATCCAGTTAACCGCACCTTAGTAGACTACCGGAAGGAAAACTCAACCAGAACCATACTTCTTCACGGGGTTCCTGGAACTGAAGCATGGGATGAGCATGAACTAACA
>CALYDF020010344.1:0-10061 GCA_944474145.2 Dicrocoelium dendriticum | reverse complement strand
TTTGACACGTCTCCTACGTGTCATTGCTTACCGACTAGTATTCCAGACTCCGCCCAAAACTAACAGTCATTTTGGATCTAAACAGCTAGAGATGAGGAGCAGCAGTCAATGGCATTCGCAATTCGGAAGGAGCTAATTTTAAGAATGCAAGGTGGAGATACCAACAAGCTTGCGATGGAAAGATGCAAATGTGAGCACGTCAAAGTGTTGTGAGCTATGCGGTATCACAATTTAAACCTCAGACGGTTAAAATGGAATGGGCATGAGCATCATGCAAGTTGGTTCTTCGTGGCCTAGCATTCATACTTGCGCTAAGAAGACGAGGTAGATAACGACAAACATAAGCATTCGAAGTCGGAAGTTGAACACTGTAGGAAAGTAAAGCCAAAGATACCTCGCGCACAAGAGGAAGTAAAGAAGCTGCTGCGAATTCCAATGCTTGTGTGCGATGCAGCCTCACAATGCAAATAAAGGTCCGTTAAGATTAAATGGGAATGTGTCACATACTAGGTGGTTCTTCGAGGTTTGTCAGTCATAATAAAATGGAAGCGATAGGGTTTAGGAGCAATAGAGAATGGCATTTATAACACGGAAGTAGATAATAATAAGAATATAAAGCTAAAGAACGTTCAAGCATATGGTGGATGGATCGAAACGCTGGGTTGTGGTATGATTGTGAGCTCTACGGCAACGCAATTCAAATGAACGCCGGTTAAGTTGAAATGGGAATGGGCCACAAGTTAGATGGCACCCCAGATTGAGCAGATCTACTAGATTGTTGCAGTTGTAGCTAAGGAGCAGCAAGCATAAACATTCAGAATTTGTAAGTTGATGAGAATAAGAATTTAAGGTCGAACGGAGTTCAAGCATGAGGCGGCGGAGGTAGGAGAATGATGGAAAGTCGGATGGTTGTGAGCGATGCAACATCACCGTCCAAGCATGACATGAAGGAATGCATGGGTCTAGTCGGATGGTTGCGAGCGCTGCGTCATCACACTCAAACTGGAAGTCTGTAATGATTAAATGGGAATGCGCCACTGACTATGCGGCTGCTCAAAGCCTAGCTGTCGCACACCTGACAAAGAGACAATGGAACAATGGAACAATGGTATATGACGGGTAAAAAAGCATACACTTAACGAGTCCCGCAGGTTGGCAATAGAAATACTAACAAATTGGCAAACCACATAAGTGGGTGAAGTAAGGTGTGTCAGTGAGATAAAAGGTAGAAGTATAACAGTTTTAGGGGGATAAAGTGGTACGACGCAAAACTGGCTAAGAAATTGTTATCGTTGGTGATGGTAGCAAATCAAAATGGAGTACTCACCGGTTCGCACAGATTTACGACCGTGAATTTGGGGTATAAATCCAAAGAGGCTGGTCAGCCTAAATATATACAAGCGTTTCCGTTCATAAAATAAAGCGCAGGGCGCTCAGTGCGACGTCCAATCGTTTTTTAAACGGATCTAATGTGGGGGCACAAACAACTGAGTTTGGAAGGGCGTTCCAGGGCCCGCAGACCCGGAGGGAGAAATAGGTTCTCCGACAGTCTAGACGACTGTACTGTTGGCTCAGCTTTAAACTGTTACCGCGAAGGTTATTGTTCGGGCTGAGCTTCAAGAGGTGGCGGCATACGTGACTGGGATCGCCCAATATCTGGTACACTAGTATGAGGTCTCCACGAAGTCGCCGGTACCGTCCGCTGAACACTCCGAGTATCTCCAGTCGTTCCTGGTAAGGAGTGTGGCGCAAGCCCTTGACGATTTTTGTTGCTCGACGCTGTGGGGTCTTAAGCGCTGCAAAGTCACGTTTTAGCCAGGGTTGCCAGGCCTGGATTGCATATTCGACGTGAGGACGCACGTAGGCATTCAGCATCAAAGAGAAGATGGATGGATCCAAAATTCCGAATGCTCTTCGCAGGAGTCCAACGTGCTGGTTGCCCCTTGTAGAAGCGGAATCTGACTGTTTGGAACACCCGAGGTCTTCCTGTACCAGCACACCCAAGTCGCGTTCCTGAGTGGTGGTCTTCAGATCGTGTGCCTCAAGCTTGTAGACGTGGACTTGTCGATGGCGGATATGAACAACGCGACATTTGTCCACGTTAAACGGCAGGGCGTTTCTCACCGACCAATTCCAGGCCTCATTCAAGTCACGCTGTAGGACTTCCTGGTCGTCCGATCGTTTTATCGCCCGCCAAACCTTGAGGTCGTCCGCGGAGAGTAAGAATTTCGACGTAATAACTCTTACTATATCGTTAATGAAAAGCAGGAACAAACGTGGCCCAAGTACCGAACCCTGAGGTACGCCGCATCCCACTCGAATCGGATCGGAAAAGGATGATCGAACTCTAACTACTAACTGCCGTTCAGAGAGAAAGTTACCGAGCCATCCTAACAACGGGTCTCCGATACCGTACTGTTGGAGTTTAATGAGCAGGATTCGATGATCCAGGCGATCGAAGGCTTTCGAAAAGTCCAAGAATGCAACATCGACTCCTGTTCCCTCATCGACAGTCTCGGTCCAGTGGTCACGAGCTAACAGCAGATTCGTCGTACATGAACGATGTTGACGAAACCCATGCTGTTCTGGCGCAATTATGCCGTAGTTTTCCAAGTATCCCATTAACGCATCTGCTATCACCGCTTCCATGACTTTGGCGATCACAGGCAGAAGCGTTACGGGGCGGTAATTGGCAGGATCCGATCGACTTCCTGCTTTGTATATGGGCGTTATTACACCTTGTTTCCACCTCGAAGGTACGATGTTCTCATCGAAACAGCGCTGAAAGAATGCAGCTAGTGGTTCGGCCAAGTGGATGGCAGCTACCTGTAATGTTTTCGGGTGAATGTTATCGGCCCCGGGGGAGCTGTGTGGACGCAAGGATGGCAGCTATTGCAGCACCATTTCTGCAGTGAACGTGACGTTGGATAAAACGGGCGGTGGGGTAACTAGTGGCGGAATATACGTCGAGGCTTGTACACCTTGGAAGATTGGGGAGTACTGGGCCCGTAATGCGTTGGCCGCCTCCTTCGCAGTATGTGTATACCCATTGGTCGTATTAAGTGGTGGGATTCCCCGTTGCACCTTGCGAAGTCCATTCACATGTTTGTAAAGAAGCTTTTTGTTCGAACAGAATCGTTTGGCTAGCTCCTGCTGATGCGTTCTCTTGTCTTCGCGAACCAAAAGCACACAGTAGTTGCGATGCGATACGTATTCCGTCCAGTTTTCTACGCTGGGGTTGCTTTTATACGTGCGCCATGCCCGATCCCTTAGAGTCATGCATTTTCGCGTCCGGCTTCGCAAGAATGATTTCGCTGTGCGGGGATGTTGGGAAACTTTTGGTGTTGAGGCTTCTATGACTAGTGACGTGATGGTGTTCGCAAATGTCTCCCAGGCTAGTTCTGGGGTGCAGTTAGCTAGAAACGTCCAACTGGTATTCTCAACTAAGGCAGACAAAACGTGGTAACGGATAACAGATTGCCTCGTTTCGAGCTCCGCAGCTGGATATTCGGCGTAGCAGATGTAATCGAACTGCAAAGTCACGTGATCGCTACGGCCCAAAGGACTGCACACCTTTAGTCCATCGACCATGAGCTCTTCGTTAGTGAGCACTAGATCTAATATCGATGGGTTGTTTCCTGTTCTGAACCTGGTTGGAACGGTGACGTGGTTATACAAGAAGGTGCTCGAGAGTAGCTCTTGCAAATATGCCTTGAACACTTCTGTCTCGGATGCTGGATTTTCCCAGTCATGGGTGTTGAAATCTCCTGCAACGAGGATGTGGCTGTACTTCTGATTAAGCACGGAGCGAAAAGCAGAGATAAGTCTGTTGTCCCTTTCCGGAGTGGATTTCGGTGGTCGGTAAACCACAGAGAGAAGGCATACGTCGTTGCGTTCCAACCACAGTTTGCACCAAAGGACGTCGGTGACACAAGTCTGGGGATCGTCTATGAGCTCACAACGAAGGTTCGTTCGGAAATAAATGAGCACGCCACCGCCCTTGCCTGTTCTGTCGTTCCGGAGAAGTGACATACCCGGTATGGCAATCTCAGCGTCTGTGATTTCGTCGCTCAGCCAGGTTTCGGTGATCATTATGATGTCTCGAGGCTCCGAAGCCAAACGGTGACGGAGTTCTACCAACTTACTTATGAGGCCTTGTGCATTAGTATACATGCAGGATAGTGCTTTTGTAACCAAGAGTGAGCTAGCACCGGTTGTGGTAGAAATGGAGTTTGTGCCGACCGTTAACGGGTCGGCCATTAACCGTTTCTTTGTGGTGAAGTTTGCCTTTGAGTTTGCTTTCGGTTAGACGACTGATCGCGGCCTTCCGGGCCCTGCTGGTCCCCCGTGTTCAGCCGTGTTTCGTGGGATATTGCGGTTGTTGATAAATCCATGCCTTCACAAAGTTGCATGAGTGGATGGTTCAACAATTTGATCGCTCCCCGTGAGTCGTTGGTAATCCGTGGCAGCGTACCTGATGCCTTTAACCGAATTTCCGCTGGCAGCTTCATGCCGAATTTGGACCAGTTTTCCAAGGCGAGCGGTAACATAAACTCAGATTGAAGCACCACCTTCATAAGTCTGGGACCGTTCCCTTTGTAGTTGGGTGAAAATGGAATCCTGGTCAACCGCTTAGCGATGATATTATTGAGGGAGATTTCGTGGCGGATGTAACTCCATTGCTCCCGGTCATGTGCATCCGCTGCATCAGAGGTTGAATTTTGGAGCTCAGGAACCCCGTACACAATTATCGTCCGTTTCGCCTCGGCTTTACGAACTTCTTCGCGGTTGCTCATCTTTTTCGGACGTTCGTTCCAGGGGATATCAGGAAGTATACGCGCCTCGAGTGATGAATGACAAAGCCTGTTGGACGATAGTAGAACTGCCTCTGTGTCCTTGATGGAGTTTAGTGTCACCCGGAGAAGTCGGGGTTCACCGTAGTGCGCTGAGTTTGGATGACGTGTGACTCGTCTCAGCATTGCAGGTTCAACCGAAATGCCAATCGCAGTACATATAGACTTCCACTGATTACGATCATCCAACAGCTTCCCCTTTATTGTACTCGCCTGTGATTCAGGAACATTTGTACACACAACGGTTAACGCGCTTTGGCTCCTTGCGTTGGATGCAGATTTGCCATGACTGGAGCACTTAGTTGATTTATGAGCAGTAACCATAAAGTAGAGCAGACTCAGAGCTTATCTAAATCTCGCTGAATAGCTTCGGAACCCCGAGGAACATCGAAAATGTTCCACAGCTTCAGGTCATCAGCAAATAGCAGCGATGGTACCTCAAGCTCCGCGGGTAGGTCATTTACATAGATAGAGAACAGCAGTGGTCCAATGACCGAGCCCTGATGCATGCCACTGAGGACAGACTGCCTAGACGAAAGGCCCAGGCCTACCCGTACACACTGTTCTCTACCCTGCAAGATGGCAGTCACCCAGTGAAGGGCGCGGCCAGATATCCTGTAGGAGGACAGCTTTTGCGCTAGCCTCATTTGGGGTACCTTGTCAAATGCCTTCGAAAAGTCGACAAAAAACACGTCCAGCGGGTGGCCGTTATCCACTGCATCCGGCCAACTATCGCGAGCTACCAGTAGATACGTCAGACACGAAGATCCCTTCCGGAATCCGTGTTGCACATTGCTAAGTAAATTAAATCTACTCAGATGACTCTTCACTGAATGTCTCACCAGTTTCTCGGGGAGTTTGACTACTACACTCGTCAGACTAACTGGCCTGTAATTTGAAGGCGGACCCCTGTCCCCATTTTTGAAGATGGGACAGATGACAGCTTCCTTCCATTCGGAAGACAATGCACAGCTGTCAAGCGATTTCTGAAACACCATAGCGAGCGGTCCACTTAGTTCCGCAGCCAACTCATGCAACAGTTTCCGGTGAATTAAATCAGACCCAGAGGCCTTAGAAGGGTTCAGCCCTTCTAACAGCCTACGAACTTCCGTCTCCGCTACAATAAATTCAGATAGTTCTGAACCCTCTGAGGGCCTGCAAACCAGCTCAACGCCTGTCAAAGAGGTTTCCCTTACAAACGCTGTCGCATATTGCCCACTAAGTACGCAGGCCTTGTCATAGTCCGTATGCGCATGAGTACCGTCATCACGCATCAATACTGGAATTGACATGTTCGAACCGCAGCGCCTTTTGACATAAGCGAAGAATCTTTTTGTATTCTCTGAAGCTTCGTCCGCTAACCCTTTCTCGAAATTGAGCTGAGCATCCCTTAGGTGTTGCTTACACCTATTTCTAGCCTTACGGTACCTGTCATAAGTATCGGTGGACGGAGCGTCTCGGTAAGTCCGCCAACATCTAGACCTCTTTGTGAGCAGATGCCTGCCAGTGGGATCTATCCAGGGCGGCTGTGCTCGTGCTTCCTTTCTCCTTGTGACTGGGATGAAGGGAGCAGAGACCTCTGTGAGGTAGGACTTAAATTTATCCCAAGCAACCTCGACAGTATCGTCGTCTGAGATTTCACAATGCAAACCCGAAGCCTTGGCTCTCATGGATTGATAGTCTGCGTGCCATATGTTCGGGCGAGACTCAACAGTACTCTGGTAGCGTCTAGACAGAGTACAACTGAAGAGCAAACAAACATGATCACTGGAACCCAGTGGAGGTCCGTAAGTAATGTCACCAACAAAATCGAGTGACTTAGCAAATACAAGGTCTAAGATAGACGGTACTTGGGCGTCCATGTACCTAGTGGGGAGGTCAATGAACTGGTGCAAAGATACTTGGAGCGTAAGCTCAAGCAGATCAGCGCCGAATGTGCCTGACGCTGAGTCGCAAGAAAGATCTGCCCAGCAAATCTCTGGGAGGTTGAAGTCGCCCATCACCAAACACTTATTTGCGGACTGGGAGCGAATGAATTCAAGTACCTCTTTGGATACGCTCCCAGGGCTTCTATACACAATTACAACTGTAACCTGAGCTGAGGATGTGCTAATAACAGCCGACAGAGCTTCAACAGTTTTGTCTGCCGACTGAAATAAGCAAGTCTTCAAAACGTCAAGTTTACAGCTCACATAAAGAGCGACGCCCCCTCCCTGTCGGCCAGCAGAGCGATCGCACCTAAATAGTGCGTAGCCAGGTAGATGTACTTCACCATCCGTGATGTCCTGAGAAAGCCACGTTTCAGTGAATGCGAGTATATCGGGATGAGACCCATCTACAAGCAGACCTAACTCGTACACCTTATTCCTTAGGCTGCGCACATTACTTAACACTATCTGAAGGTATTCGTTAGATCCAGACCTGGGTCGTGCGCTACCAGAATGGGCAGTGGTAGGGCGGAAAAAGACCGCCGGCTGACCACCCGAAAACCCACTAACCGGAGACCCTGTTCACCGGCCGCTCGCCTACTTTTGAGGTCCTTGATGGCCTCCCTTAGCTTCAGCCTATCGGCCAGCGGAAGGTCCGGCTGAACGCTAATATTTGTACCTTTCAGCTTAAACGCAAACCGCATGAGAGCGCTGCGTTCCTCCGGGGTAGAGAGTACCACACGAAGTAGCCGCGGTCGAGGGTTTGGTACATTAACTGGGACGTTCCCCAGTCTAATCAGCTTCCTGACAGTAACGCCTGGAAAACCAGGCGGAAGAAGCTTCGTTACGCACATTTTAAACCATTGAAGGTCGTCTAACATGCGATCAGCAGGAAGGACAGCAGTAGATTCAGCCGCGTTACGGAATATAACGCTACTATCCGTGAAAGAATCGCCACGACGGGGTGTATTAACCCCACGGGTCTTTGATTCGATACTTGGAGCAGGTGGCTTCACCACTGGTGATGGGACTGTCTTTAGCCCCTCCGATGAGGTAGCAACGGCAGCGTATGTTTTTCGCTCCATTGTCGATGCCATCCTTTTGTTAGGGTCATCGATTTCACCGAAAGGCTTTATGGCAGATTTGGTCTGCTTTTTCTTCTTGATAACGGGAGCAGGGTCCCGTGAGGATTTTTCGCTTTGAGCAAAAGCAGGCAAACTTTCAGAACATGCCTTCTCGGTGAGAACCGAGATTGCCGGCAACTTCGGCTGACAAGTAGTGCGTGTTGGAATCTTCGCCTTCGCACAACCGTCAGACGGTTTGCCAAGTAACGACACTTGACTTGTTTCCGGTGCCGAGACAACTATAACTTCTTGTTTCACAGAGAGCTTACGGGGTTTCCTGGCTCTCTTTCGCTTTACTCGAAGGGACCCTTGAACTAGCAATTCGGCGTCGATCAGGGTAGCTTTAGATACGGCGTCCGAAGCTGCTTCATTTTGGTGGTTGGTAGCTATCTGCACCGGTAACCTAATGATTGGTGCTACAAGTTGATTATCAGTGTAGGCGATCAAATCTGTGTTGTTGGAGACCGGAAGCGTCTTTGTGAGCAAATCAATCTTAAAGCAAAGATCTGAGAGCATCGAGAACGAGCCCTCTACATTTCGTAGCCGGGTATCAAGAGACTCGTCTCTCGTGCGAAAGGCCGCGCGGCCTTGCCGGCAACTGCAGCAATTGGTACAACTAAAAAGCAACTTGTCGCTGGAGGCCAGCGCTGCGTACTGCTCGGTATTCAGGTCCGTACAAAGCTGATGGTACCATCGGTTGCAGACATCGCACTGCATACCGCCGGAATCGTCAGTTACTGGTATATTGCAGCTTGGACTGCCACAAAAGTGCGATAACCTCAGAATCCAAGCCACCAGGAACAACAGCCTCGGTGCATTGCGAGACCGACATAGTGGAAAACAGAGTGGAATTATAACACGTACACAAAAGTTAAACGACCGCAATAAAGAAGGCAAAAACTGGGTGCAAAACGGGATTAAAACTGGGAAAAACCGGAAAAATTACCAGTAAGCGCCAAAGACGCTTTGACCAGAACCGCTTTAATCGATCCAAGATAGCTTGGATCAGAGGAAATTTGACAATAGTCAAATTCCGTTGCAAGTGTTTATTCAAACACTGTTTTCCACAATATTGTAGCTAAAAAGCTCGATCAGTATGGCACGCCAAAAAATCGAGTTACCGCGTAGAACTCACAACCGACACCATTGGTGTGTCTGCTGCCGTCTCCAAGGTGCATTGCTTACTTAGAGTGTGTTTGGTGTTGTTATCTGCTGGGTAGTGGCTGATTATGACGCGGGGCAGTGAAAACAGCAAGGAAGCTGTCTCGCCGATGCAGTCTTCTCTTTGTACAATAGCCAGCTTTTTGTGACGGTATATTGTTAACACAAGGTGTAGGCGCTTTGAACCTGAATGTTTGCTTAGAGTATTAAGGTTTTCAGGTAAGTCCCCCTTTTGGCCCTCTTATTATTCTTTATTCCATATGTCATCATAGTTGTATGGCAACGTAGCATCAGTTCAAATGGCTGCTGTACTGTTGTTGTTGTTGTTATTGTCGTTGTTGTTGTTGTTGTTGTTGTTGTTGTTGTTGTTGTGATTGTTGTTGTTGTTGTTGTTGTTGTTGTTGTTGTTGTTGTTGTTGTTGTTGTTGTTATGTAAAAAGCTTCGAAGGGGCATTGCCTTTCATCGTGTCCGTAAGTCTTGGAAACGACGACTGACAAGGAGTCTACAAGTGGACTGGGAAGTTGGTGGGTAGCAACGACCCGCGTAATTGAGACATCTAGTGCTGTGGTGACAGCCGTGTACTTCTTCAACTGATCCGGAACGCGGGTCGAAGAAAGCCGTCAGTTAGTGCGACACCAGCTGAGAAAGATGGAATTTTGATCCATTCTCGAACGCATCGACTAGCGCGTTGGACGGAACATTACGAGGAGCAGTTCGGAAAATCTGCTGTGACACCGACGCATGCCGAATAACTTGGCCCCACGTGGGAACTTTAATCCATAATTCCCACTTCAGAGGTGCTTCTATATGGGATCGCAATGTTGAACGGAAACCGGACTGTTGCCCCCAACGATTGTTCCCATTCTGCTGAACAATGGATGTAACATTTTTGGATAGACTTGCTTCTCTCTGTAAGTCAAGTTGGGAGTCCGAGAAGGTGTTTTCAGACAAGAGACTGTACTATCGAGCCGAACCTCAGGTAGAGCCAGCGTAC
>CALYDF020010343.1:0-10070 GCA_944474145.2 Dicrocoelium dendriticum | reverse complement strand
CCTCTTCTTCCAACCGCACCCACAACGCGCAAACAATGCACGTCGCGGGAGTCGGTGTGCTGGCATGCGCAACACGTGGCCCAGCCATCGGAGCCTGGTGCGTGATATAATCGTGCTGAGCGGTTCACTCGCTCTTCCTGCACCAAATACGCGACGTCGAACACGCTCATTGCTCACGCGGTGTTCCCACCAGACATGAGCTAAGCTGCGAAGGCAGCGATGATCGAATGTGACGAGTCTCTTCATGTCAATCGACCTGATGGGCCAGGTTTCACAACCATATAAGAGAGTAGAACGGACAGCTGCGTTGTAAACTCTGCCTTTCAGGGCGAGAGTAATGTCGCGTCTGCGCCACAGGTGGCGGAGATTGGCAAAAGCACCTCGAGCTTTTGCTATGCGGTTCGTAACCTCATCTTCAATCCCACGGGTGCTAATATAGCTGCCCAGGTACTTGAATTCCTGAACGACTTCTAGCAGATCACCACCAAGCGTTAGCGCAGGGTTGGGTCCCTGCCAATCTTGGAGAAGTACTTTGCATTTCGATGGAGCAAAGCATAGCTCAAAACGACTGACAGCCAGTGCTAATTGGTCCAGTGCTCTTTGGCATGTTTGGAGGCTGTCACAGATTAGGGCAATATCGTCCGCATACTCCAAGTCAAGAAGTCGCTCACCGGGAAGTAGCTCCACACCATCTAGGTCGTGTCCAGCGAACGCTGTTTCTATGACTTCATCAATAGCGAAGTTGAAGAGGAAAGGTGACAGCGGGCATCCTTGTCTCACACCGCTGGTGATCCTGAAGGGTGGCGAGAGTTTGCCATAAACCCTCACCCTGCCCGAACTATGCGCGTACAGCGCTTTGATAATGTTTACATATTTATCAGGCACACCTTTCCTCAGCAGACAGTCCCAAAGGGCACATCGATCGACCGAATCGAAGGCACCTTTTATGTCAAGAAACACGACAACGGTGGGTCGCCAATAAACATGGCGGTGCTCCAACACTTGACGCAATGTGAAGATGTGGTCGATGCAGCCCCGACCTCGACGAAATCCGGCTTGCTCTTCACGAATCTGGCTTTCACGAGTGCAGTCAGTCTGTGGAGAATGACCGAGGCAAGCAATTTAGAGGCAATCGAAATCAGACTGATCCCTTTATGATTGCCGCATTCCAAACGAGAGCCTCCCTTGAAAATTGGGACAATGACGGAGCGGTTCCAGTCTGTCGGGACTGTCTCCTGCTCCCAAAGTCTTACTAGCAACTCGTGTAGATCATCTACTAGAGCAGGCCCCCCGAATTTGAAGAGAGCTGGGGGAATTCTGTCTGCTCCTGAGGCTTTATGCAATTTCAATAGCCGGATCTCACGTTCGACCTCTGCGCGTAAGGGCGGATCAGAGGAGACGGCCCAAGGAGAAGGGCGCTCAATGCCCGAAGAAGAAAGCGATAACTCAGGTTTGTTAAATTGCCTTGCAAAGTGTTCGGCCCAACGCTCCAAGCGTTTTGACAAGCTGTGGATCGGCTGCCCACTCTCGTCGCGTATGGTCTCGCTAACACCAGGTCTCCTGCTGCCTGTTTCCCGTATCAGACGGAATAACTTACGATGATTACCCACGGCAGCGGCTGTTTCCATCTCAGAGGCACGATGAGACCACCAGGTTTCGCGGTCCTTCCTAAGGCTAGCACTTAGTTTTGCCCTGAGATTTTTGCGAGCCTCATTGTATTCGCTTCCAGCCGGAATACATCGGCGAGCATCCATAAGTTCCATAGACTGTGTAGAGACCCAATGTCCGGTTTGGCAATTTGCTTTGCCACATGAAGACATGCCTGCGGACAGTAACGTTTGACGAATATGCGACCAGTGATCTTCAACGGTGTTCAGTGGGCGCTTACTCAGCCCAGATGTCAGCGCACTATGGTATACATTCAGAACATCTGGCTTCGCCAGCTGGCTGGTGTCAATCCGTTCACCTCGACGTTGCGGACGTCCACCGAAACCCACCCGGAGGTCGGCACAGACAAGTGCATGGTCAGAGTCCACGCTCGTGCTCCAAATTGAGCGACAATTTTGGACACAGCCCCTCCAGCGGTAACTGATCGCGATATGATCGATTTGTGTCCATGGTTGGCCCGAGGCTGATGGCCGCCAAGTCACGCTTCTGCAGGTGCTGTGTCGGAAGTTAGTGCTCGCGAGAAAGAGGCGAGTATCTTCACACAGATGTAGCAATCGTTCACCATTATCATTACGCGAGCCTACACCATGTTGGCCGCCCAGATGAAGCTCATCAGAGGACAACTTTCCGACTTGGGCGTTTAGATCACCAGCCAACACTACAGTATCCGTGCTTCTTCTGTAACGAAGGAGCTCATGAAGTTGCTGATAGAAATCATCTTTTACCGAATCGGTGCTACAGTTTGTAGGGGCGTAAGCCGCAATGACAAACAGGCACCGTTTGTCCCCGCGCGACTTCGTAGCACGGAAGGAACCAGCTAATCTAACGGCACACATCCTACTGTTTACTGGGATCCAATCAATCAGAGCAGCTTCAGCCAGGGGACTCAAAACAATGCCGACGCCAGCTTGACCGGCATTTGAAGCTGCATCATCGCCAGACAGGCGCAATGAGAATGTGCCGCCAGTGTCGCATGTGGGGGATCTCAGGGTAAGTACGGAGCTCGAATCTTGCAGGCGGGTTTCTGATAAACAGCAAATATCGATCGATAGGGTCTCTAGTGTGCGGGCAAGTGCTGCCTGTTGGCCAATCTGCAGCAAAGTGCGCACGTTGAAGCATGCCAGTCTTAGCGAGACGCGAGGACTCCAAAGGGAAACGGATGAACTGACGCTGTCCGCTTGCTTGAACATGGACTTGTCAACTGGATTGGAGCGAGGCCCTGGGATTGTGTGTGATTTGAAATTAGAAGACAAGCGACTACTGAAGAAAGCTGGGGGAGGGCCAAGAATTGGGGGATTGAAAATGGGGGGGATATAAGTAAAGTTGGAGTGGGACGATAAGGATGAAGAAGCGCAAGAAGGGGTATAAGAAGACGGGAAGGCCTGAGCAGTAGCATCCATACCCCTATCCACCCTGCTCGATGCAGCAGATAGGGCGCCGTTGATTATCCTCTGCGACGGCCAGAGCATCAAGAAGTTGTTGTAGGGAAGTTTCATTGTATTGCGTGGGCAGAATACTGTCAGGTTGCCCAGGCCTAGACAGGAGAACGATTAGGGTTCTCAACCAAAGCCTTTGGTTCAAAAACCTTACCGCAAGGCAGCGGGTTATGGCACTGGACTGAGAAGCCCGTTTTATGAAATGAGGAGCCACCCCCATTCCAACCCCCAACCTGGAGGACCAGGAGGCTGAGTTTGTCTGGCCTCTAACCATTGACCAATCTGGTATGAGTGGCTCTGAAGGTGCAAAAGCACCACCCAGCATAGCTCAATGGATCTCTGAGGCACGCAAACCATCGCACCACGGTAAGGTCCAGCCTCATTGCGATGGTGTGCAATACGCCGGTACACAGTGCCAAAGCTCTGCAGCAGCGCAACCATCATTAGTCGCACGTGGCTTGAGAATACTGTGTGAGTCGTCCGCCCCTACACAGGCTCTCAGATTACAGGGCAGGCTATTTTCCTTAATGCTACAAGCCGGCATTTCCCTGGAGGTCCTGAAGCTTTTCAACGGGATCTGCATAGACTGAATGGTTTGTCTTGTGGTTGTTTACTGTAAACCGGGAAAGTGTTCCGTGCTGCCTCTCGGTGTGCCTGATTCCTCCAAAATTGTGTGATCGTAGGTACTGAAATTTCTCATGTGACTCATCAATTTGATTTCGGCGCTTGGCAATGGATTCCGGATGTTGCGGTTTATTCGTCGTTCTTTCGGGACTGACAGCTGATATGTTTGTAAAGCTCTTAATTTTCGTGCCACCCTACCTAGAATATGGTGTTTAGGCCTGTCCACCATGCCTTGTCAGGGATGAAATGACACTGGAAAGGGCGTTACGTGTCGATACTGGGTTGATCGAAGGGTTTCTAGGACAGACGTATCCCGAGTGCCTGCTTAGTTTGGGAATGCATTCAATGAATTTTGAAGGATTAGAGGGGACCTAATCCTAACCTACCATATTTTAACTGTAAGGCTGGCCTGAATTTTCCTTGGCCATTTACTTCTGCAAACTTGTCTATTCTTCATAGGCATTGCGTGAAGTTAGACAAACCGCTGTCCAACTGCAGCAATGCGGAAGCGGCTATTTCACTGAGTCATCGGGGACTTGAACTCGCTTCTGTTAAATGTTTTCAAGGAATCGACGGTTAATAGGTTTGGCTGTAACGGATTTGCGCAGACTTGGTCGCGTCAGCTTAGACAAAAGTTACGCGTAACCTGAACACTGTACCTATTCAGGTGACACGCTGAATCCTCGAAAACAGACAGCGGTATGCGCACGACCGGGGGACTAGACGCGCACGAGACTCAGACGCACACGCAGTAGCCGGCTAAAACTGCACACAAGTTCACGTGACCACGCGAGTCCCAACCACCCACAGTAGGAGACAAAACGAAGCGGCTTTCTGAGAGTTGTTTTACGACCCACAAAGACCGAATCACGGTTGGCGCAATGCTTAATTTTGTGGGTGACATGAATCACCACGTAGGGCTGGTGGTTTACGAGAGAACATTGTTCACTTTGGCCCAGTTGTGCTCCAACTCCGAATGGCTTGATCCTGCTTGGTTGTGATCAGCAATTGAACTCTGCTTTTCGTAGCACACTCACTGGAGTTTTTGGCGCATTTTGCGGGTTAGTTGCTGTGCCTGCAACACTGTCAACACGAAACCTTTTCCTTGATTGACTCCCATCTTCATATTCGATGCCCTTTTCTGCACTTTCTCTCACATTTGCATTATCCTTTTCATTTGCATGAACTCCTTGTTCTTCACTTTGTGTCCTCTTCCTTTCTCTTGCTTACTTCGCATAGCCGGTGTGGCCGGGACTGCTAGTACAGGACCGCGGGAACTAGTTGGTTGACTACGTTGTGATTCAAGTGTTGCGTTTTAGACCCACCAAGAAGTCTTGGCACCTTGTCACTTCATGGCTGAACAATCCGCTCAGAAGGAGCACTTACGGGATTCTTCTATCGTTCCAGGCCCACCTGAACGTGAACTTCTGTGTACACACACCATCGCTGATCAAAATTGTTGAAACTTAATATTTGTTTGGCTGCTTTAGTAACGAGACTGTACTTTACCGTGATGCGATGGTTTGCGCGCCTCGGTGATCCATTGAGCTGTGCTGAGTGGTGCTTTCTGCACTTTCAAAGCCACTCATACTAGATTGGTCAATATTTAGAGTTCTGACAAACTCAGTCTCCTGGTCCTCCTTGTCGGGGATTGGAATGAGAGTGTTTCCTTATTCCCTAATACAGACTCCTTATAGTCCCTTGCTATCAGGTTTTTGAACCAAAACCTTTCTTTGAGAACCCCTGTCGTTCTCCTGCCTAGGCCTCGGAAATCTGACAGTATCCAACCCACGCAGTGCAACTGACTTCTTCAAAACACTTCCTAATGCTCTGGCCTTCGCCATATCTACTGCATCGATCGGAGTGGATAAGGGTTTGGATGCCACTACCCAAGCCTTCCTGTCTCCTTATTTCCCCTCTTCCGCTTTATCATCCCTATTGTCCCGCTCCAACTTCGCTTTTATCCCTCCGTTTTCAACCTCCCAAATCCTCCCCCATCTTGCTTTGATAGTCGTTTATCCTCTACTTCCAACTCATGTCAAACGCAGATCATCACTCCTGCCCTGTCGACAAGCCCATGGCGACCAAAGCTGTCAAACCCAGTTCATCCACGTCTATTTGGAGCCCTCGATCCTCCCTCAGATTGACATGCCTCAACATACGCACAGTGTTACAGCTCGATTAACAGACAGCACTTATCTGGACATTAAAGACTCTATCGATCGATATCTGCTGCCTATCGCAAACCCGCTTACCAAACTGGGGCTCTGTGCTCGCTTTGCGATTCCATTCAAGTGACACTAGCAATACTTTCTCATTGCGCCTATCCGGAGACGATACAGCCTCGAGTACCAGCCAAGCCGGTGTTGGTATTGCCTTGAGTTCTCGGGATGAAGCTACTCCGGTTGTTTAGATCCTAATCAGCAGCCGGATATTTGCGGTCCGACTGGCTGGCTCGTTCAAAACTTCCAAGTCTCGCGATACTAATAGGTGTCTTTTCGTTATCGCTGCTTACGCGCCCACAAACTTTAGTGCTGATTCGATGAAAGAAGACTTCTACCACCAACTGAACGAGGTTCTTCGTCACAGAAGAAGCACGAACACTGTAGTCCTAGCTGTGGATCCGGATGCTCAAGTTGATATAGTATCCACTGATGAGCTGCATCTGGGCGGACAACATGATGTAGGCTTCCGAAGTGATAACTGAGAAATTTCCTTTGTGTGAAGATAATCGCTTTTTTATTGTCGGTACTAACTTCCGACACAGTACCCGCCGGATTGTAACGTGGCGCACATCAGCCTCAGACAAGCCATGGACGCAGATCCATCACATTACCATCAGTTACCGTTGCAGAGGCTGCGCCCAAAACTGTCGTTCGATTTGGCGCACTTATGTGGACACTGACCATGCACTCGCATGTGCTGATCTGCGGGTGCGTTTTGGCGGTCGCCCACGACGAGCGTATAGACACCAGTCAACTGGTCAAACTAAATGTTCTGAGTGCGTATCGAAATACCATGGCATTCGGATTGAGTAAGGGCTCACTGTTTGCATGTTCGCCAGACCTTACTATCAGCAGCCAAATCCTCATGTGCTAAGTCTAATAGACAACGTGGACATTGGGTCATTACGCAGTCACTGGAACTTTTCGACGTTCGCCGGCGCATTCCGGCTGGATGCAAACACCATGAGACTCAAAAGATCTCTGAGCAATATTCTGTGCTAGTCTGAAGAGAGACCGCGAATTCTGGTGGCCTCACCGTGCATCAGAAATGAAAGTGACAGCTGCCCTTGGTAACCATCGGAAATTATTTCGTTTACTACAGATAACGGGCAGCAGGAAACTTGCTTTTAGTGAAACTGTATGTGATGAGAGTGCACGGCCTATCCACAGCTTCTCAAAATGCTTGGAGCAATTTGAACGACAATTTAATCGGCCGGAGTTGTTAGATTCCTCAGCGTCCTTTGTTTGCCCTGCTCCAGAGGCTGTCCCCTTGGTACCGCCCTCGCTTAGAAGTCGAACGTGAGATCGGACTACTGAAGTTAAATAAAGCCGCGGGACCAGACGATCTTCCCCCAGCCCTCTTCAAATTCGGGGTCTCTTGTCGATGATTTACACTAGTTACTAATGCAACTATAGAAACAGGAAACTGTCCCAACCTACTGGAACCATTCCGTTATTGTACCAATCTTCAATCGAGACTCATGTTCGGACTGCAGCAACCATAGAGGAATCAGTCTGATCTCCATCGTCTCCAAATTGCTCGCCTCAGTCATCCTTTACTGATTGACTGGTGATCGTGGAAGCCAGCTTCGTGAGGATCAAACCTGGTTTCGTCAAGGTCGAGACTGCATTTATGACATATTCGCCTTGCGTCAGTTGTTGGAGAACCGTCAGATATATTGGCGGCCTACGGTGGTCGTGTTCCTCGATATCAACGGTGCCTTCGATTCGGTTGATCGACGAGCCCTTTGGGACTGTCTACTAAGAAATGGTGTGCTTGAGAAATATGTAAAAATTATCCGAGCGCTTTAACCGCGTAGCTCTGGCAGAATGAGCGCTTACGGCAATCCGTCGCCGCCCTTCAATATCTCCAGCGGTGTAAGACAAGGATGCCTGCTGTCACTATTGACGAAGTTATGGAGAATGCGTTCGCAGGCACGGCTTAGAAGGTGTGGAACTGCTCCCAGGTGAACGACTTTTTCATTTGGAGTATGCTGACGACATTTCCCTTATCTATGACAGCTCACAAACGTGCCAAGCTGCATTGGACAGATTAACTCTGGCTGTCAACTGTTTCGGCCTATGCTTTGCTCCATCGAAGTGCAAAGTTTTCCTTCAAGTTTGTCAGGGTCTGCCTCCTGCGTGGACATCAGCTCGAACTCGTTCCAAGATTTAACTGCCTAGGCAGTTGTATCAGCGCCGTTGGAATTGTGGGCGGGATCACAAACCGTACAGCAAAAGCTTGCCAACTATGGCGCTGGCGCAACATCATTCTATCGCTGAAGGGTAGAGTGCACAATGCAGCCGTAATTTCGACCCTGCTGTAATGTTGTGAAACCTGGCCTATTTGATCAGCAGACATAAGGAGGCTAGTTACGTTCGATCACCAGTGCCATCGCAGTTTGGTTTGAACACCGTGTGAGCAATGAGCGTGTTCAACGCCTCGTTTATGGCACAGGTAGAAGAAGTGAATCGCTCGGCGCCGTTATATCACCATCAAGCTCCGATGACTGGGTCGCGTATTGCGCATGCCAGCCCACCGACTCCCGCGACGTGCGTTGTTTGCGCACCGGTGGTGTGGATAGAAGAAGAGGAAAGGTGGCCAAGGGATGACTTAGTAAAGAGAAATGAAGGCCTTTACTTCGAACTTGGCCTCGGTTGGAGCCTCTCGGCTCCCTGGTTGGGGTCCGAAAGACGATGAAGACGTTTGGCTGGATACACTTGTTGATATGGCTAGGAAGTGACCTCATTGGCGTTCGTGTTGTGAGTTTATTTGTCCCTTTCCCTCCTGCTCAGCTTCCGTCTCCAAAAACGATCTCAATTCTTGTGCATACTATCATCTTTGTGTGGCACAATAGCCGGCTCTTAGCTCTCCGGAACGGATGTCCATCGGCTAATGGTGACGTCAGCCGGCGTGTCATTGCATTTTCTTTCGTGTCGTATGTTGTTGAGGCTCGAAGTAGGCTGGTTTTCACCTCTAGCTAACGTGTTGTGATGATGATGGGTAATGCTTTGTCCGAAATTGCTTACGTTGTCGCATATCAGAGTATGTGACGGAGAATGTGGTGGCAGATTCACAGATTTAGGTGATGTACAAACGTCTCCATCTTCACTGAACTTTCGCACTGGACAAGTTATGGTTGCGGTTGTGGTCACAGCGTTAAAGACCACAATTTTAGACTATTTCAAACGGACATCAGTCAGTACTTTAGAGGGTTGCCTATTCCGGGAGCCCAGAGAGCGATTCCAGAAGACAGATCGAGTTGCAGGGAAACTTTTATTTGTACAGTAAAAGATTCCCTGTTATCTAGCTATAAAAGAACGACACCGTGGACGCTCTAGCTAGGGGAACGGATCAAGCACAGCACACAGAGCAGTTGCGCGTTGCAACCGAAACGAGCGCCAAGCAAAAAATGGCGATGAGCGAGTAAAGCATTCGAACTCAGAAAGCAATTCAACAGACCACACCGGTTGCCTAGGTGTACAATTATAGAATTTTGGTTAGAATTTTACACAGGCAAACCGGGGAATCTCCAGACTGCTACATAGCCCTCTCCCAGAAGGGACTGTGTAAGCAGTCCTTCGATCTACGTGAGGACTGTCCGTCGCGGGCCAGCCTTCTGCGAGACCAGGTTGTGAAACCCGATGCAGCTGCTGGGGGAGAACCATGCAATCGGACCCTAGCGGGCTCCCACCCGTGTCCTCCCTACGGTGTCGAAACGGTAAAAAAAACTGTTTGTAGCCTTGGACAGTTAGTGAAGTTCACGTATGCGGTTGAGCAGGAAGTTTGTTCCACTTGCAGTTGACGTGCGGGGATCCAGCGGAAAGTGAAACCGAGATGCAATCAACCGGCGGTGTATATGGAAAGTAAAACGAAAAAGCAGCATAAGTGCATAGCCATACATAAAAGAGTGTAAAGCAAAAAACGTGCAAAGCTGTTTTTGGGTTTTCAAAAGGTTTTGCTCTTTTTTTAGTAGTTTCAAAACGTTTTGGTCTTTTTTGTGGATTTTCAAAAACGTTTGGTAAGAGCAGAAAATTTCTAAGACACGTTCTATGTAAAGTAATGAGTACTAACGAAGTCCGAAAAACAAACCTTAGGTTTGAGCTTTCTACCGCA
>CALYDF020010342.1:0-10045 GCA_944474145.2 Dicrocoelium dendriticum | reverse complement strand
GAATTGCGTATTCGACATGGAGGCGAACATACACATTGAGCATTTGTCGAAATATGGAGCTGTTTATTTGTCCAAACGCCCGCCTCAACAGCCCCACTTGTTGGTTCCCGGTCTTCGAGGCCTTTTCGGATTGCCTGGAGCAACCCAAGTCACCTTGAACCAGAACACCCAAGCCAACTTCGAGAGTTGAATGTTGTAGCACATCCGTTCCGAGTCGGTATGAGTAGCTGCTCTGATGTCGGATGGAAAGCACCTTGCATTTACTGACGTTGAAATGCAATACGTTTTGGGTCGACCAATGATACAACTTATCTAGGTCAATCTGAAGCACATGTTGGTCGGCGTACGCCTGGATCCCACGGCAGATCTTGTTATCGACGGCAAACATTAGAAAGTTTGAGGCGATTCCCTATACACCAAAAACAAGCGTGGACCTAGAACCGAGCCTTGCGGCACACCACACTCAACTTGTATGAGGTCCGATAAAGAGCTCCGAACTCTGACCACTAATTGCCTTTGAAATAGAAAGTTGGCGATCCAGCTTAAAAGAGGGTATCTGATCCCGTAATGCTACAGCTTAGATAGTAGTATCCGATGGTCTAGACGATCGAAAGCCTTGCAAAAATCCAGGTTGATCACATCAACACCTTCTCCAGCCTCGGCTGCCTCAGTCCAACTACTGTGCGCAATTAGTAAATTCGTTGTACATGACCGCTGTCGACGGAAACCGTGCTGTTCAGGAGTGATGAGGTTGCAGTTTTTCAGATAGCACACCAGTGCATCGGCAGATGGATTCCATGACATAATAGAGTATAGGAAGAAGGGATACTGGGCGGTAGTTGGAGGGATCGTTTCTGCTTCTACCTTTGTGAATCGGGCTTATTATTCCAAGCTTCCAGGTGGCGGGAACTTGGTTCTGGTCTAAGCGGTGCTGGAAAAACTGATCTAAAGGTCGTCCCAGTTAGGTGCTTCTGCTCCCAATGCCCCTGGACGAATGGTGTCGACACCCGGCAAGCTGTTTGCGTAGAGACGTCAGCTTTGCAATACAGCCTCTGCTGCAAAAGTGATATGGGTTAGTCCTGGCGAGCAGGAGAAAAAATTGGTAGGTTGCTTGGTGGCAAGACCCTTTGAAACGTGTGGGCGTATTACATCTGCAGCGCGTATGCCGCTTCCATAGCCGTTCTTGCTTAGCCATCAGCCGTCTTGAGTGGAGGAAATCCTTGCCTCACCTTTCGTAGGCTAATGACGTGCTTGTACAGCAGTTTGTCGTTAGCACTGACGGTTTTTGCGATGTTCTGCTGATATGCGGCTTTGCCTTCTCTTAACATTTGAGTGCAGTGGTTACGTTGGGCTACGTAGTTGTCCCAAGTTTCTGGTGCTGGACCTTCTCTGTACACTCGCCATGCTGCGTTGCGTACTGTCACCCTTTTTCGAGTTCTGCTTCTAACGAAAGAAACTGATTTGCACTTATTGCAAGTTTTTGTCTCTGAAGCCTGTGCAATCAGCTGACTGAAATTTTTGACGAACTCGAGCCAGGCGAGTTCCGGGGGTTCTTCTTCGAGGAAAGACCAAGTGGTGGCGCTGACCAGCTGGGCGAATCGGTCTTACCTTGTGATGGTTCGCACAGTGTCATCGTTATCGTTCAGATATTCTGCATAGCAGACGAAGTTGAAACTGATGACTACGTTATCACTAGGTGCTTTTATGTGACAGCTTGTAACGCAGCAACAAGGTATGATTCAATCGCCGCATCAAAAGTGGTTCGAGTTGAATTTTGTTGTAGCGCTCTAGATAATTTAACACAGTTTACTAAGCAGGTGTTTATTGAACGACCTCTTCGGGTGATCCAGAGCAATTCCGTAGCTCGTCCTTATATTGCTGTAAAGTATTCTGCATTACTCGAGGGTGCGGAGGGTGAATAGTCTATAAAGCCCAACCCTAGCATGAGCTGTGTGGATTTTTTCAGATATAATTTACACAAATCGCCCGACCCGCATTGATTGCTAATGGGCCGGTTCGAAAAATTTGACGGTCAAAGTGTAGCACTTTTTGTGATTGCACGGGGATAACCGTATACACGCATGTTCTTTTGAGTACAATAGATCCTTCAGGAATGGAACAATCCTAAGGCATGGTGCTTGATTTTCTTAACCTATGGGTTTACCACCTACAAGTGACAGCGTGCCTCAGATGAATATAATTACTCTTGAATGAACCGTGGCTTTTCGTGAATTTGGTCACTTCATGGCTTATAGATGATTATGGTATCGTCGACGATTAAAAGTGGTAGGCCGTTTTATGGACATAGTGATTTCAAGGACGTGGAGCAGAAACAACGAGGGACAGGGTTCACTTCCTTGTATAACCCCATTAGTGGTGGAGTGTGGAGAAGACAAATAGTAACCTAAAGTGACAGTCTGGTGGCGTGCCCTCAGGTAAATGTTTTGAATGCTTTTGCCCTATGATACTGGTGCAATTACTTGACTCCAAAGATAAACGCCAAATCCTCCTTACTTGTCTGTAAGTAGTTTCTTTCCACTAATCCCGAACACCAAGACGCAAATGTTATGGGTCGCTTGCTCATGTCTTTCATTACTGAGGTCGTACGGCCCGAAGCCTCATGGTTGACGCATCGCATCGGACAGGGATCTAACTTGTAACGTGTAAGTCATTGGCTAGTGTGCGGCGCTGTATCATATCTAGTAACATTTTTACGATGACTGTTGTCGTCCCCGTAGCTCAGTGGTCTCAACCACGGACTGTCAATAGTCGAGTGGCGGATCCGAGCCCTACCAGGGTCCGACGGAATGCGCACTGCTGACGATTCCCGCAAGGATGAAAGGCGCGTGCAGTGCTTTTCCGGGTGTGTGACGGCTGCCTGGATGTGATGAATTGCTACCTATACCATTCAACGCCCCTACTACTCTTCTGTAATCAGGGATCTGTTTCTTTGAGCTGGCGCTGCTTACAGCCAAGTTGACAGCAGCGTAAGTCTTTTGCCTCTCACCTGGCCACAGCCAACTGGTATTCTTCCAAAGTAAAGTGCACATATCACAAAAATAGGAGTCTGTTTAGGTAAAAACTTGATATAGTTAATAACTATCCCAAGAAATGATTGCAGCTCTTAATTAGTACGCGGTATTGGTGAATCACGAATGGGTCAAATTTTTCTTGCTGTGGATGCACCCCTTGTTTGTCCAAGCGAAAAGCTGGCTACTCAACGCAATCGCAAAAGATACACAACTGGATGCCCTAAGTCCGTTCATTAGTGGCCATACCAGGGCTGTGGTAATTGCCTTTACATGTGTAGTCTGTAAAACTACTAGTCGAAATAACGTCAAACTGAGGGCACATTCCAGACATATACCTATGGTTGGCGGCATCCGGTTTCGGATTTGCATGTCACTCTGGCCTGCCACAGGACGCCTGCGCCTACAGAGGGACCATGGATGGCTTGTGCTGCACCACCCACAGATCCAACCACACACCCCATATCCAGTGTAAACCCGAAGGAATAAGACCGGGAGGCATGCGGATGGGAACCACGTTTCATCAACGGAGCCGGCCCACACTCCTTCACAGGCAAACACAAGCACGCTGTATTTGAGGAATCAAGCGAACACAAGGCGGTGGCTGGACCGTAGTTCGCTGCACACTAAGTACTTGGAACCACTCTTTGATCCTAATTTGGCCACCCGTCCCCTCCAGCAATGACCAACTGTCTCCTAGAGCCAGTATGGACGATGTAGCGGGTAATAGACAGGTAGGCACCTTGTCAACATGCACATCAAGCGCAGCCACACCGGGGATATCAAGCAACAGCCAATCACTTGAGAGAAAGATAACAAAGAAAATAAATCGAGTAATGCATAAAGAAACATGACAAAAAGCTTAAATTAATGAGCATATGAAATAAGTTGTTAACAAAGAATCCGAGATAAGTTCATGAGGTCAGAAAGTATATTTTACGGAAATGCCACAAAAACGAAAATTTATCTAAAATAACTGCACTTGACTTAAGCGAGGTGTGCAAGTTTACAGAAGAGCGTACAGGTAACCTTTATATGAGAAAGAATAGCATTAGGACCAAATTGTAAACCCACCACCTGCAATACGTATCATGCAAGCACGCGATTAGTAAATCGATTGCGGCGCAACTACAAACGCTGAGCCAGTTCTGTCTACGTCCTCTGCAGGACAAGTCGTCGCTTAGGTGGTGGTCCCGAGTAGCCTTGCTCATGACCCACTAAGCCTGCCTGACTCAGGCTCTAGCGACAGCTGGTGCTACAGCACCATGCGCTTGATGTCGATGGCGCACAACCCATCGGTGCTTGTCGCTTCCGCAATTGCCGCATCTTCTCTGCATGTTTGAGGTTTTTCTCCCGCACCTCGGCAACTGCGTCCGTAATTGGATCGCGCCATACACACCGATCAATCGCCTTCGATTCCCATGATCTGCAATCAAGATTAGAACATGAGTGGCTCACTTTGATCATGTCCTGGTAACGTAACTTTGGTTTCCCCACGTGCCGCATCCGAATACTCAGCTGAATATATAAGGGTTGTTTCGGTATCCGCGTCGAATCCATACGGCTCACAAGACATGCCCTATACTAATCTATCTATAACCTGAAAATGTGAAGGTGCATTGTCCAGAACAAAAATCGGCTACAGCTGAATTATTTCATGTGTTTGTTTATAGTTTAAATTTTGTAAGGTATGCATAAGGCGTTACTTGTGAGTAAGCGTGGCTCAGATAAGGTTGAAAACTATTTCTACCAACCAGTGTTGCCTAATTTGCTCTGTCCATGAAATCGGATTAGGTGCTCTCGTCGTCTTCCGTTTAACCGTCAGTTTGTAGCTAATGCAATGCGAGCATAACCACGGAGGTTCAGTACCGGAACAACTGGTACACCTAGTAAGTGTGATGTACAGACCATAATACTCTCACTTTTTCTAAGCGGTCCAAACTTACTCGGACAAACTGCGAAAGATAAGCTGCGTGCGTTACAAAGTTTTGTTTGAGTATTTGGGCGGACGCTAAAGGAAGCTTAGAAATCCTATCCGTTCCCAGGAAAACAGTAGCAACAGCATTTAATATCGTGGGTAAGTCCGGGCTACGGTTCAAGTCCCCGAGAGTATACACCGTTTCTAAGAAGTACTTTAACTATTTCCTTTCAAGTAGGTTCAGTCCCCCTGTGTTAACAGCGATTCATTGGAGGCTCAACCTATCGGTTCTTTGATTGATCCTGTTAGATCTTCCCTTTTTCGCTATTCCGAATTAACCACCCAGAAATTTCTTCGCAGCACTTCTAGCCCAGCCGAAGAAAAATCAAAATTCCAACAGCCTTGACCACGAAAAACGTGTTCACAAAAACTCTGCCAACGTAGCCAGAAAATGCCGCCGAAAACACTGTCCTCTCAACTCTGAGGCAAAAGTCCAATTAGCCGAGTGTTTGAAAAAGCATTCGTCCGCTCGATCGATTGCCTGATCGACCGCACGGGTAGGCGATTCCCTTCAGCCCAGCTTTCAATCATCATTATATATTTTCCCTTTTTTATTTTTTTATCTGATTCCCGGATACCTCCCCTCCTGAAGCTGCTGCCGTTGTGTAGGATGCTAGCCGGGGATTAACCTGGAGCCTCCTGGAATGGATTCTCCGCATACCGGTGCATCGCCTTGGCTCTGGATTCGCATTCCGTGCTCTGCGGTCTGGTACTGTTGGCCTGATGACAGGGTTCTTCTACTGGCTCTGTAGGCACGTTGAAGCTGTCTGTCAACAGGTCAAATGGAAGCTTGGCGGATTCTGTTGCTTATGGCCGACACATTGTTGTTTGCAGTTGGTTTGCATGGCGTACCCGTACCTGCGTTCCAACCAGCACGTCGTAAATGACGCTTCCGCGCTTGCGCTGGATCGTGCCTGGCGTCCATTTCGCGTGTCCACCCCGATAATCACGCACAAGTACTGGCTGACCCGGTCTAAACGAACGTTGCTTGGCACCAAACCGCCGATTAAAATCACGTTCCATCTTTAGGTTCCTTTCACCAGCTATGGACTCTGAGGATGGCCGAACTGCATCATATGGCGTGCGAAGTTTTCTCTTCATCATTGCCTCTGCTGGTGATATTCCACCCGGCGTTTGTGCATTTTGTGTAGATCGGTACTGGAAGCGGAAGTGGTCGATCACCTCATATTTGTCTCCCAACCTCCTTGATTTGAAGAACGCGCGTTTGAACATATCAACAAGTCTCTCGTCTTGGCCATTTGATCGTGGGTGGCATGATGGAGACCGCACGTGTTTGATGGCACAGCGTTGGCAGAATTCCGTGTATGTAGCCGAAGTGACCTGTGCCCCGTTGTCCTTCACCATTATTTCAGAGCAGACGTACCTGTTGAAAATATGTCGCAACCTGAAGACTGGTGCGCTGGTTTCCGCGCTTCTCATGAGGGACACTTCGGGCCAGTTGCTATAAGCGTTGCTCAGTATGAGGAAGTTCTAGCTATTGACGGAGCCTGCGAAGTCGGCATGAACACGGCTCCAAGGTTTAGTTGGTTTAGGCCACGGGTGGAGTTCAGTTTTCGGCGGTGCCCTTGAGGCGGTAGCGCAGTTGCCACAACTTTTAGCTAGCTGATCTAGCTTTCTGGTCATCTCTTCTGTCGACGATGATGAATGTACTGGGTCGGTTTGTACTGTATTGCACATCTGACTCATTGGAGCATCAAACAGTTGTAATTTTTCCATCCAGTCAAGTCCAAGGAGGTTCAAATTTGGTCGATCAGACAAGTAGCAGGTTCCGGCCTTTTCCACTCCGTTGAATGCAATTTTGCAATTTATTTCTCCGACCAACTTCAGCACTCCACCGGATGCATTGTGAGCGATTTTGTTGGAATCAATCATTTTCGGCTTCTTTATGTGCTTCCAAGTGTTCTTGGAAATGATCGTTATATCTGATGCCGTATCGAACTGCAGTCGGGTTGGGATTCTGTTGATAAGCACAGTGATAAATCGGCGGCGTGTTCTAGAATGGCTGTGAAACGTAGCAATCACCGATAGTGATTCTGCGTCAGGTTTTCTGAAATTCTTCCTTCGGTAGGACTGCTTCACATTTCTTGGCCGGGACTGATGGCAAAAGTCTTCCTTGTGGCCGCGTTTATGGCACTTATCACAAATATGACGCTTGAATGGACAGTATCGTGCGAAATGCCATTCATCACATGACCAACAAGGTGTAGGCGGCTTGTTCGGCTTTCTGTTGAACGACTTATTCGAGCCAGGCTTTCTTGCTTTTTGCACAGCATGAACAGTATCGGCAATGGTGGGGCGACTCTGCTCAATCATAGCCTTGTCGTGTTTCAAGGTAATTAACCGTTTGCATTCGCCTACAAGAGACTTCAATGTCAAATCTGGGTCTTGATCCAACTTAGCAAGGAGCCGAGTGCGGATTTCCGCGTCGCGTGGAGACTGTAAAGCACTGACAAATATAAGACACTTAAACTGGTCATCCGTCAAACAGCGTAACTTGAAACGTTCACATTCGCGGTTAACCATGTCTGCTAGTGCCCCATAATCGTCTGTATCATGCTTTACAATTTTTAGACGTTGATAGCGAATGCTAAACAATGATGTCGACACACCAAAAATTTCTTTGAGTGTTGTCACTACTTCGTTGAAAGTGATGTCCTTCGGCTCTTTGGGCAATATGTGGTCAAGGAATTTTGTATGTTCATTAGTTCCGAGGTTGCGGAGCAAAAGGCGCACTTTCCATGAATCATCTTGACGGCTGAAATCCGTCTGGAACCTATCCTCCCAACGTTTGAACCACGCCTCGAAAGTGGATTCGGAATCAGCATCATAATGAAATTCAGTGATTGAATTCGTAAGAAGATCAAGTGAAACAGCCTGCGTGTCCCGTGTAGCTGCTCCGTTTGATTGTACGTTTAAGCACTGCGTTAAACTTTCAATCAGTTTCATTTGTGCTTCCATCTGGGATTGTTGCTGAAGAAGCAGCTTTTGAAAATGTTCGGCAGAAAAATTTGTAACATTTCCGTGCTTGTCCGTCGCCATTGTTAGATCTTCCCTTTTTCGCTATTCCGAATTAACCACCCAGAAACTTCTTCGCAGCACTTCTAGCCCAGCCGAAGAAAAATCAAAATTCCAACAGCCTTGACCACGAAAAACGTGTTCACAAAAACTCTGCCAACGTAGCCAGAAAATGCCACCGAAAACACTGTCCTCTCAACTCTGAGGCAAAAGTCCAATTAGCCGAGTGTTTGAAAACGTATTCGTCCGCTCGATCGATTGCCTGATCGACCGCACGGGTAGGCGATTCCCTTCAGCCCAGCTTTCAATCATCATTATATATTTTCCCTTTTTTATGTTTTTATCTGATTCCCGGATAGATCCACACATCCCACCTGCTTAGTATCTCGAGTTCCACTCAAGTGCATGAGCATAGTTTGGATTTGCTAGTTTTTAGAAACAGGTCCGACAGTTTTCGACCTTCGATCATTGTGAATGTATCGATTTCCAGCGGCACCGACTGAATATCATTGTTTAAATTTACGGTGGATGTCGGTAGCAACTGTATATGTGGCGTGGTTGTGTGAGAACTTAGACATATGTACAGGTCTTTAGTTTTCGCTGCCTAGGGTAACGTGGGATAATGGTCTGTGGAACCCGATCAAACAGGTTAAGCGGGGGATAAGTCCTGACCTTAACTCAGTAGTAGCGGGTCCACAGACTGGTCCTGATTATCTCACTGCACTTTGTTCATGAACATTTGTTTCAAGTGCGTGTTGCGTTTATCTCCCATAGGTATTGCGTCCACTACTTACGGCCTGGTGAAAACAGCCGACTCCATTGGCGTCAAGGTTGTGAATTTATCTGTTCCCATCTCCAAACACAATCTCGTACCCGATGCCAGTGATATAGCAGTTACGTTTGCCGCCAGGGGCGATGGTAAAACTTTCGTCACGTAAAGTGTAAATTAGTTTGAGGAAATGGATGATCGTTTGGGACACTGAGATAAATGTGGTGAATGTGACCGCAATGGGAGAAGTAAGAGGATCCCTGGGAAGAACGTTTGGCAGGTGTGACATAGTGCAAATGTGTTGTTGGTCATACCGAGTAAAATTAAGATATTCAACCATAAGATTATCTGGAGACTTTGCCCTTTATAGTTATTTAGTATAGACTGTACCTAAAATGCAGCCCGCTGTCACTTGTCGCGTGAGGCGCAAGCCCCCGGCCCACTCTTGTTATGCCTCTACCAGATGTACAATATGATAATTACCACTATGTTACATGTGTTTTCGCTTCTGCAATCCCCTACGGCTTAACATATTGTCATTTTCTACAGCGATAACTTAAATGAAGTGTTTTTCTCACCCTCATCTATCAGGTACTGATGACAATTGAAGCCAGCGACAAAAATGTTAGCAGATCACAATATTTGTTCTCCTTTGCGTCTGTGGATCCAAAGTGTAACACACATTTTGTACAATGCATCATCCATATAGCTCAATAGCATAAGCTGCTTGTTAGTTATGCAAGTCATTAGCGCTCCTAGTTGGATTCCCTGCAGGAGACACAGGGAATGCTCCACACTGAAAATCACTGCTAGAGCGAAACGACCATCTGGTGATTTTCTGGTTTGCTACCTGGCTATTTTTGTCCTGGAACCTAACTGCGATTAACCAAAGAAACCTTGCTAAATCCGTCTACTCATTAGTAATATACAGCATTCGCATGGCTGTCACCGTATCGGTAGTAGGTCTAAGAGCGTTTGTTGATGAGTGACAGTCGAGACTTACCGCGTGAACTTCATCAGAATAGGTATAGCTTCGACAACAATTTAGTTGTGGTACAAGTTTTCCCTATCTGACTAATGCGTATACTGTTTCTAAGGTAGGCGAATTCTGGTCTGCACAAAGTGGACATTCTTTATCATTTCTGTTACCTATCAACGGGCATTTGCTATGTAGCTTGTGAACTGCGGGGATGAATAGTTTAAAATCACAACTAAATCCTGCTACTCAAGAGT
>CALYDF020010341.1:0-10075 GCA_944474145.2 Dicrocoelium dendriticum | reverse complement strand
AGCTATTCAAAACAGATCTGCAAGAGCATATAATCAGTGTTCCATTTTACAATCGGGACATTACGCCCACTCGTTTCAGAAAAGGTAATAGATCATCTTTGCGTCATCTTGTTTCCACTAACGAGGAACATATTATGTATGTATTGATCGCAGAATGCCCTTTGGAACGCAGTGACCAAACACTCATCAGTTTCGACTTCATCTGTTGTGCGGAATATCGCAACCATAACCCTGAGTTGGTGCGCACCAATACGCCCTATAACCTCTTAGCCCAACTTGTCAGTGCCACTACCTGGTTATTTCTCGTTGAAGGCCATCCGAAAGTCACTTGGTTTGAATTTCTCAGCAAATACAATCAACTGGTTACGGATGCCTCAAAGATAAGTGTGTTCAATGGACTTAAAATCATTTCTTTCATGAGGAGCAGAACTGGAAAATGGATGACTAAAGACAACGCAGCCTGGCAAGAGTACAGATCATCACAAACGCCAGATACTTGGGACAAGTACGTAGCCTATCGTAACTACTGCATTCAACTGCTCAGAGATGACAAAGTTCCAAATCAGCAGAACATGGCGAAAACTTTCAATGCTAACTACAAGCTGCTGTACAACTATGTCAATGGACGTCGTAAAGTGAGGCATGGAATCCATCCTCTCCGGACAACTAATGGTCTAACAAGAACAGCTATGGAAGCAGCAAACGCGTTGCGGACGCAATATGCTCCCACATTCCAGCGGGTCTTAGCATTACGCAATCTTCCAACTTTTGTTTTCCCTCCAGAAATCACCCAAATCCCTGTTACCGCCGAAGCTGTTTTGCGGAAGCTGATCTTTCTGCGTAACCACAGTCCACCGGGTGTCAACACCATCCGTACAGACACTGGGAACAACAGCAAGACAACTGGCAAAACCTTTGGCACAGTTCTTACAGTGCTGCTTAGAACAAAATCAAGTTCCGGCTATGTGGAAGCTTGAAATAAGTACCCCGATTCACAAAGGTGGAAGCAGCACTGAGCCTTCAACTACCGCATCCTTTCTCTCTGTTTTATCCAAGTTCATGGAATCTATTGTAGTGGATGCATTAATGTTATCTAGACAATCGCAACATTACCGTTTCCGAGCAACACGGCTTTCGTCGATAGCGATCATATACCACGAGTTTATTAATGGCGTGGAATACTTGGACCGAGATAGCTGACGATGAAGAGGCCGTTGATGCGATCTACTTGGATTTGTCGAAGGCATTCAAGGGTTTAGATCATCGGGTTCTCCTTCCCAAGCTCCAATATTACGGGATCGGTGATCCTCTTTTGAGCTGGATAGCATACTTTCTCCCACAATGACAATTATAGGGGAGAGTCCGGAGTTCCCCATCTGAACCCTTACAAGTCGAGTCTGGTGTGCCCCAGGGCTCAGTTCCAAGGTTGCTTTTGGTATTCACCAATGACGTTGCACGAAGTATCGCTCCAAATTTCCTGCTGTTTGCTGACGACATCAAGATATGTCGCCGGATTCAGGCGGATGCAGATCAGAATTTACCACAGTGTGACCCAGATACGATACAGTCTTGGTCAAGCCGAAATCTCTTACAGTTAAACGTAGACAAATGCAAGGTACTCTCCACTCGACACTAGAATACTTATTGCTACAATCTGGGAAAGCAGGTACTTCAGCCATCACCTGTCGAAAGCCACCTTGGCGTCCTTGCTCAGGATAACTTGGGTTGTTTCAAGCAATCCGCAAAGGCCTCGAAAACTGGTAACCAGCACGTCAAGTTGCTATGACGGGCGTTCGGACAACTAGACACCACTATTTGCAGAAGGATGCTGAATGCGTATCTACGTCCCCATGTAGCATACGTAATCCAAGCATGGCAAACATGGCTGAAGCATGGTCTTACTGCATTGGACCAGCGTCAATGTCGGGCTTCCAAGTACGTCATTGGAATGCGCCACCTTATGTACGAGCGGAGGCAGAAATGTTTGTGAGTATTCAGCAGGCGGTAACATCAAGTACGAGGCGACTTGACTATGACGTATTTGGTTTTGTACAATTCAAATACGTGTGTCGCATTTTGCTGCAACTTAGTAGTAACACCAAACTTAGAGGTCACTTCTTGAAATTCACAGAACAGTACAGCCGCTTGGTGTGCCGTAGAAACGTCTTTTCCGTTCATGTGTGTCAACCAAGGAATGCAATCCCCTAATCTGTTGTGTCAGAACCCAGGCTAGCCATATTTAAAAGTGGGTTGAATGGCACACTCTGTAAGTTAGATTTGGTTGGTTACCGCCGCTCTTCAACCCAATCCCCGGGAAATATCTTGGATTTACATTTTTTTTGCTTATTGAAGCTATGGAAACGCTCGAGGTGCAGGGCTACTTAACAAAAAGGGATAAGTCCATTATTTTGATAGTAAAACTACTAAGTGCTTTTTTCATTAAGGTTTTTTGAAACCCACCCTACTACACAATGGGGTGCATAAAGCAATGCTTCTTAACTTGTATATAAGCATTGCTCATGGTTCATCGATCAGCGTGCTCAGCGGCTCACACCTCAGTCCACACATCCTAAGGAGTCAAAGAATTCCTTGGGTTGGCGACCTTCAGCGTAGCATTCCATCTGCTTCGCCTTCTCCGTCCACTATGCATTTTTAATGCGACTGTTCTCTCAGTTCAGTCGCCGTCGAAGTTTGCGAAACTCACTGCTCTTCCCCAAGTCACTTGGGTTTGCCACATGTGCAGCGAATGCTGCATTCTTCTCAAACACCAATGCGCCGATCGTCGCTTTGTTCTCAGTAAACGAATTATGCCGCTTACAGTTTGCGCGCCTGATGGTCTGCTCAGCAGCAACTGTCACCTGGTCGCGAATGTGGTGCCACAGGTCGCGAACTGTGGTTATACATTCCACATCACACAAGTTTGCAGCCATCACCTTCTCCAGCTCAGTACGTTTCGCCACAGTACCGAGGAAGAGACTGTTAAATTCATGCCAGTTCGCGGCAGGAGTACGACATGTAGATTTACGAAAATATATGTACACTATGGTCCAAATCAAATTTTGTTCTGTTCTCCGAGCTGAACAGTTTCGTTGCAGACGTTTCCTCACCAGTCGTGGTGACTTCCTCAGTGCGTTATAAGCACTGAGGAAGTCACCACGACTGGTGATGAAACGTCTGCAACGAAACTGTTCAGCTCGGAGAACAGAACGAAATTTGAACAGATCACCCGAGCTACAAGTATTCCGATTTATTCATGGTCCGTATCAGTTCGTGATCAGTCACCATCGGCTCCACAAAGAACATGTGTCATGAGCATTTCACGCATATCACGTTGACGTACGATGACATAGTCGAACAGATGAGCGTGACCAATCCGTGGGTGCGTCCAAGTTGCTATATCACTCGCACTCAGTGCAAAGCGAACATCCGTGGTCGCCAGGCCGTGAGTGGCACACAGTTAGAGCAGCCTGTCACCATTCGCATTTGCTGAACTAAGGCCATACAGACTGATGACATCTGTCCACACCGATGCATCACGCCCAACACGCGCCTTGAAAGTACCCAGCAGAAACAATCGGCTACTCCCCCGCACAGACCGTTTCACGGAGGATGATTGAGTGTAAAATTGATTGCGTGTCTCATCAGGATAACACATGAGCTGATGAAAGTGGTAAACCTACCACTTCCGAGTCGCAGCCGAGCGGGCATCCGTCGTGCGCTAATGCCATTTGGCTCACGCACCATTTGGTCATTGAGGCGATTAGATGGTGCAAATCCGACTCCCTGTTCATGTGGGGCTGATGTGGCGTTGTCCACCCCGTAGAATGTGTATCCGGCACCAGCTTCATGCAACCCAGGTTGCTCAGCGAGCTTGGTCTGTCTGCGCGTCGAAATATCGTTTTTGTAGCGCGCCAGTTTATGGCGACCAGTGCAGTGTGTCGCTCGGGACGCTCATTCAAATTCCGGCCGAGTAATGTACACATGTGCCAGTACCCGATGTTCAGTGCGTTGCGCGCAGGCATACAATTGCCTTGGTGAGCAATCGCACGCGTGGTGGTGGCTGTGTTTTGGAAGTTTGCTTGAAGGAATCAAGATAGAGCCTTTAGCTCAATGGCCTAACCCACAATGCAGTGGGGAGGAGATCCAGCTAGAGAATGTGACTGCAGAGACAGATTGGGATCAATCGTCACCACACCAGTCACTGGATATCCGAGAGGTCGGCGGACCTGTTAGAATCTAGAAGCCACCTGTCGGCTGGCTCTAAACACAATGTGACCAGACGGGCTATTAAACGTGAACTAAAGCAGAGCCTACGTGCTGACAAGGAACCCTAATGGACCAGTCGGGCTCAAGAAATGGAGAATGCAGGAGCAGTAGGCAAATACCGCAAGCTCTTCCAGCTAATCCGCACCACTGGTCCCAGGAAACCAGGCGTCAGTGGGACAATCAGAGACAGCGCGGGTGCGCTGATGCACAATAAGGAGCGCCGTATGGCTTGTTGGGCAGAACACTTTCAAGATCAGTTCAGCTGTCCCCCTGCTCCCGGACCTCCTCCTACTCAGGTGATGCAGGACGAGCCATGAACGGCTAGTTTAGAGCCTCCGTCAGAGGCCGAAGTCTGAAACTCTATTACAGCTTTCAATCGTTTTCGTGCCGCTGGCCCGGATTCCCTCCCACCTGCACTATTTAAGGATGGAGGTGAGGTCCTCTGCAAAGCACTGACCTCCTTATTCGAATGTATCTAGAAAGAAGAGTGTCCCGGCTAACTGGAGCGAATCGATTATAGTGGCAATATACAAGAAGGGCAATCGCACAGACTTTTCTAACCACAAGGGTATTAGCCTAACGCCAGTTGTGACCAAATTGCTGGCCTCGATTCTCCTTCGTCGCCTCACTGCGGAACGGGAATCTCTGATTAGGGAAGAGCAGGCTGGTTTCCGCCCAGGAAGTGGCTGTATAGACCATATATTCACTTTGCGGCAGGTGCTAGAGCAGCGCCACGCATACCGCAGACCGACAATAGCCGTGCTCATCGATTTCAAGAGTGCGTTCGAATTAGTCGATCCATCGATTCTGTTCGAAATACTTGCGCGGAAAGGTGTTCCCACAAAATATGTGAACATCCTTCGTGCTGTTTACTCGAACACTACAGGCCGCGTCAGGGTCTACGGTGTCCTATCGGATAGCTTTCCGACCACAAGTGGCGTTCGTCAGGGTTTTCCAATTTCCCCATTTGTGTGCAACTTTGTCCTGGACTCTATCATGGGGTGTTCCTTTGCGAAACCTCGTTGTTTGTGACAGTATGTTGTCTACACAAAGTGTAGGCGCCTTGACCCTGAATTTTTGCGTAGGGTATTAAGGTTTTCAGATGAGTCCCCCTTCCCTTCCTCTTCTTATTCTTTATTTCACGAGTCATCATAGTTGTATGGAAACAAAACATCAATTCAGATGGCTGATGTACTGCTATTGATGATGATGATGACTGTTGTCACACGCAGACTTTGAGGTATTAAAAAGATTCATGTATGTTTTGCGACCGTAGTATGATACGCGCCTGCGACCACGGCCAGACGCAAGTTGATATTGGCAGGTTTGCACCAATTTGATCAGAGGCTGTCTGACTTGCGGCGGGCGGCAGCAAACTATGGAAGACCCGAAGGTGCCCTCCCACCGTCAGTGACAATGCGTGGCGCTCGTGCTCTACGCCAATCGAGCTGTGAGCTTCAAACCCATAGACTTGCTGTTTCCATGGCTGGGCTTTACGGGAAGAGGACCATGGACCACTTCCTAACTTTCGGAGAGGATTGACTAGAATACTGGCAGGGTGTCCACACCTGATAGGTGAACGATTCGGGTTCTTAGTCAAAGCCTTCGATTAAATGTACACCCGAAATACAGCAGGTCTAGCACATGATCAGTTCAATGACTCTTGCATATTGGTGTCCTGGATTTTTGCAGGGAGTAGGACGTAACCCAACTCCCACCCAGCGGTCGTCACGACGAGGCTTCCAGGACCCGGGGCTATGACAAAACAGTAGCAGGAGTGGGTAGACCATCTGTCAGGATCTAGCGTCCGCCAGCCTCAGTGCCTCATTGGATCTCTTGCCAATGCTACATAAGGGTGTATATAAGCCACAACTCATCCGATCAGTTGTTAAGCGTTGCAACAAGCGCTACTCTTCATGACTCCGTGGCTTAGGAGTTGAGGTTTCGACAAACAACCCAAAGGTCTCCATGTTTGAATGTTTGATATCTCTACCTAATGAGAACAAAGAAAGTCGAAACGAGTTGTGAAGTGCAGTATCTTCGGGCAGGCAACACCCATTATCCATCAGCTTCAGCGACGGTCCTCATAATCGAGTGACCAACTTTCACTTCAATGGGAATCGCGATCAGCATTCAGATTACCTGTCACAATTCATCCAAACTATGGACACTTCAAAGTGATCTCAGAATCAATCAGTAACAGTTGTGCAAGCGTTGCCGTCGTGACCCGCTGGCTCAGGAGTAGCGGTCACGACTGATATCCCAACGGTTCCGGGTTCGATACCTGCTATCGTCATCTGATGAGAGCAAACAAGATCGAAACGCATAATGGTATGCAGCGTTTTCGGGCGTGCTACACCCAATTTCCATCTTCTACAGCTACGGTCATCGCGAACGAACCAACTTTCACTTCAATGGGAATCGCAGTCAGCATTGAGCTTGCGTGTCGCAATCTATCCCCACAACAAGCGGTTCAAAATGAGCTTTCCAACGGGAATCTGTCACAAGATTTACTCACCACTGGAGCAAGTGAAGCTTTGTTGTTTCTTCTTTAACGGATGTAAAGTGATTCAGTAATATTTTTTGTGCTGTTTTGTGCGAAAAGTAGCGAAACAAAAAATAGACAGATCTGATCTGTGCTAACTGTTCGGTACTCGTGACAACCAGCAACTTGACTCGTGAACACAGTTCAGCTTCCCCAAAAGCAAAGTGCGTTTACTCATTTTAGCCACCGCAGGTTCCAGATTGCGGATACATCTGATATCCCATGGAACGTTTACTTTCTCCCGTTATGTTCCACGTTGATTTTGAACGCACCATAATGGTTAAAATGGTTAAAATCCATTTTAAAAACTGACTACATCCGCCACAGTGGTAACAGCCAGAATACCTAATCGTTAGAAAAAAGCTATGGGAAGATGACCAAAGTAGTTGGACGTCAATAGTTATTTAGAACAGCATGAACTACATATACTGCAATTCAACTCTTTGCGCAGATATGACTAACGATATAATGATTTCTATTCTCTTTCAGCAGGTGCAAGGTTGCCAGGAGGCCTGCTTTGTCGTCGACGATTCCATAGCTATATGCGAGTCTTATGAAGTCATGGTATGGGAGAGGAAACCCACCTGACACCCGGATTCATCAGCTCTCCCCTTGATTGGTACGGAAATGCTAGATTAAACAGCTTGTTTTTCGCTACTGGTTCCATTTGTGGGTGCGTGATTTCATCTACATTCTCTTCCAGTGCTAATACTGACATTCCTTCGATAAATGAGAAAGCTGGCATGAACGCGTTGAATTAATTAATTGCTTAACATTGCTGAATGATGCCGCGATACCTGATTTCAATTGCGATTAACGTGAACTTTACAGGTATAAGTGTTATCTTACCCAGTTTGCAACGAATCTTTGTCCGAATAAAACCAGAGCGGCTAAGCATTGGGGTATGCCTGAACGCCCGTGAATGTTAGTTATTTTTCAACCATAGTATTAGTGGATTATGATAGGTGGAAGAGGCTAAAGCTTGATGGTTCCCAGAGTGGAAAAGTGGATAATTCAAAAAAAATTATCAACGAAGCACAAGGAACTAACAGAGATGATACGCTGAATACAGAATGTTTGTGTTGTGTTTATGCGTACTCAACCCGTTTTGACTACCGCAGCAATGCTGAACGCTTGTTTGATTCGGCCTTGAAAGCACGGAAGGGAATGCTACCGCACAGATTGTATGGACCCAGTGAATACAAGACTGAGTAAAAACATCAAGGAAAACACGCCAGTACCAATTGTCCATGACTGGGTAATCGTTTAAGTAAAAATATAAACGTGGAAGTCCGTGGTGTAACAATGTACATTGGATGATTACGTGCTAGAACGCGATGGTGGTTCTAACGAAAACTAATAATAAAGCAGTTACTTCTTTAAGTATCAAAAGAAGAAATTGTCCTTTGTTCCACTGTGGCCCTACAACCGGCGAAATTTCGCAGCACCGACAAGTAAAAGTAATTAAATCCAAGATATATTCCAGGAGTAGGGTGGAGAGTTAGTGCTAACTAATAAAGTTGGAAGTGCATAAGTGCGTCATCCAACCGACATTTAGATGTTGTTATTGTCGGTGTAGAGATGACCGACATAACGAATGGAAGAAATTTTCGCTGCACTTCGGACGGCTAAACTGCTCTTTGTCATGATCTTGTCAGCGTGGACGTGCCACCTGTGCAAATCTGTGCTCTGGGTTATATTGTACTTAGCCCTTCACATTCTTGTGCCACCTCTTCGGAAGCACGCTAAATCGGTCGGATTACCGAACTCTATCCAACCGGAACTAACTTATGTATTAAGCACAAAGACATGCTTGCACACCACAAACGACGTCTTCGGAAGTTTATTCGCTAGGACAAATATGTTAAACCTTACCGTTTTGAGTTTCTTCAATGCCCGAGATAACGTTTAACAGAGCTTATCTAAGGGTACCAGATTAGATGCAGTGCTGTGAATCACTGTTTACCGTAGCTAAATGCTATTCTGTCGTCTCACATTTACCACTGCACAAAGCCTGTGTGACTTTTGTCCAACCGTGAGCCGAGGATGCGCTACTACTAAATGCGAATACACGAGAACAGTTCCAGCTGACGAACAACTGAGGCGGCACAATTAGTGTGACCACCGTGACCACCACCATGAGCCGAAGTTTGTCCTCCAGAACTCCGGTTAACAACAATCCATGGTCAATCGCAGCGCAAACAAGCGGATAACGGAGAAGCAAATAGAAACTGGGTGTTACCAACCCGAACACTGCACTCCTATGAAGCACTTCGATGTTAGTACGTCTGATCAGATAGAGATAGCAAGCATCGAAAGTTGCGCCATTGAGCTGTTCATTGGGACCGCTAGCCCTAAGCCATCGAACGACCAATGCTCACTTCAATGGGAATAACGGTCAACGTTGAGATTGTGCGACGCAATCCATCCACCAATGTGTACTTAAAAATAACCCTAGAAAAGATGATAGTGGTGATCTCAAGTCACATGCTCATACTGCGTCTATTCCTACGACGCAACAAATGTGAACATAAAGTGTAACGGAAAAAGCAATATACCGGCAGATAGGTTATGGTTCTGTGACGCACATTCAGCCAGTCCCATTGTTAGGATTGTTCAAATGCCTACGATTAGGTGTGAAACGTTAGCTGCGACACCAGTAGATCAAAAGAAACTGATCCCGGCATTATGAGGGAAAATTTGATCTCGAGTTACCGACTAATGGTTTCAATGATTAATGAGTTCAATGATTAATGATTTCAATTCAAGACGTATTAAAAGACCTAAACTCTCTGGCGAAAATGCTGCACAGTCAAGAGAAAGACGAACACTATTGGTTAGAAAAATCAGTGATGAAAGGCCGATTGAACCGTCTCCCATATGTCGCGACATGCTGTAAGGTATGCAGAGCTATGCACAAATTGCACGATCACCACAGTTAATAACTGGGCAATGTCAGTGGACTCCCAAGGGTTGTGCGATTACCGGTGTTGCACATAAACAGTTTTGCTGCAGCCTCAGCCTGCCTTCCACACCAGACGGGATAATCACTCCCACACGACAAATCACCGTTGACAAGGAAGCGCAGGACAAACGGTTACTACGCAACCCAAAGACGATCACAGCGTTATGTTCAAACGTCCCAGAACCCACTGGCGAATCGCTAAAATGCAGACAAGCCGAGGAGCAAAACCGCTGGACTGAAATAAACTGCACACTCACCCACCCACACGCTGCCGCTTTGTGTGGGTGTGTGTGTACCAC
>CALYDF020010340.1:0-10073 GCA_944474145.2 Dicrocoelium dendriticum | reverse complement strand
GTAGTTAATTTGTGCAGCATTTTACGTTTAATGTTAATAATAATAACTCGGTGCATTATTATTGGGAGGCAGCATGAAACTTTTATGTAAGATATCAACGAGCACAAATCTGCATTGCGTTCAAATATAGCTGTGGTTCTCGAACAGTTTTATCAAGTCGCACCACTTTAAAGCTGTTTAAACAGATAATAAGAATGAGTTTGATGTAATTCATTCCCTACCTAGACCTATCTTTTAAGGATTATGAAACCAACGCTAGTCAATTACAAAGGCGATTTGCATACATTGTGTATTGCCAAAATTAGGTGTGCAGTAACGTGCCATGGAGCCGGTGTACTGCCTACGAAAGCATAAAATTTCATGTAGATGTTTCGTTGTCATTCTGGCTGTTCATTTCGAAAAAGGATATTTATTTTACGTAAGGCTTATTTCAGTTGAGTTGGTGTATTATATCAATATTTCTTCTGTGTAGTTTGACTGCTCGTACGATATAGAAGTCAATCCTCAGCACAAATTAACACTTTCCACACATAATCATGCTTTTAACCTAAATGAGTTCGCCAAAAAGGACTATTGTGGGAAACGTTATCATTGGTTCTTGTTAGGATATATCGTTTAATATTTTAAAATTGAAACCTACCCCATTGGTATTTTTCTGTAATAATACACAATATATATGTTTATAACAATACGCATCTCATGTATAAAATGTGACTCATTAGTTAACAATAAACTTACTCTACGGCAGGTTTGCACACAATTGTGAAATGTTATTATCTTTAATAGGATTTGGATTCGTGCAAATGGGACATGGATTCCTTTTTTTAAATTACGCACAGCGTAATTGAATGCGCACGTTTGCACGCATTTGTTATACGAATGTTCTTTTTTATTATTGCATCCATGTACTAGGACAGCTGAAACCTGATTTTTGTTGATAAATGAACATCCCACAAATCATATTTCGATTGGAAAGCGAATGCATATATTTCTATTATTGATAATGATGAAAACCTATGATACAAATATTTTTGTTTCGATTACTTTTACTTGTATCAAATCACTATGTAAATTGTTTATTTATATATTGCTGAACATATGTTAACTAAAGTGCTACTAACCAGGAGTAACAAGCCGGACCGGAAAGGAATTGCTAAAATTAACGCTGCTCTAGTCGGGTTGAATAACGTCATGGTAATTGTGTTTACATTGGTGCAGTTCATTAAGCCATGGCAATATATTGGTTTTACTAACGTCAGGCAAATTCTGTTTTACACAGCAAATATTGGCCAAGTCGTTGTGAATGTAAGTATATATTTACAATTGTTGTTAAGTAAATTCCACGTAAGTGACGTTGTTACTTGCTTGTGTTTTACAAGGAGAGTGACTATGTCATACTTGTTTCATTCACATCATGTCACTTATCCTAGTGCTTCTTTCTACATACATACATACATACATAAAATACATAAAGGAAAAATCAAAACGACAGTTGCATACCAGGTGAGCTACCAGCAGCGGATGGGCATCGTTCCGGTAAGCTACCATCCAGCTACTAGGCAAAAAATGTATTATGCTTTATCCTAGGAAATAAGATCATAAATGGAGGGGAGGCTAAAAGGGATGGGGAGGGACAAAGAAACTCACAGCATTGCCGCCCCTGCGGTCGGCGCCTTGCCATTTCAGCAAGTGTATTCAGCCAAAGGTGTTCACCGTCTTTTGGATCTCAACCATAGAGCCGTGTAGCTCCAACCGAGGCTAGCTCCGAAGTGAGGGAATTCAGTCATCTGGACCAAGTCATCGCTTAGCCACCCCTCCTTTTTCTACCCACAATCCCGGTGAGCAAACAACGCACGTCGCGGCAGTCGGTGGGCTGGCGTGCGCAACACGTGGCCCAGCCACCGGAACCTGGTGCGGGAAATAACGGTGCTGAGCGGTTCATTCCTTTTTCCAGGGCTGTAAACAAGGCGTCGAACACGCTTGTCACTCACGCGGTGTTCCCACCAGATGTGAGCCAATCTGCGATGGCATTGATGGTAGAACGTAACTAGCCTCTTCATGTCCGCCGATCTTATGTGCCAGGTTTTACAACCGTACTGTAACATCGAACGTACCGCTGCATTGTACACTCTACCCTTCAGGGCACGAGTAACTTCGCGCCGCTGCCATCGGTTGCGAAGGTTAGCAAAAGCACTTCGAGCTTTCGCTATACGGATTGTGATCTCATCTTCGATCCCAAGGACGCAGGTACAACTTCCCAGGTAATTGAATTTTTGAACGACATCTAGCTGATCCCCACCAAGGGTCAGCAGAGAGGGTGATCCCTGCCAACCTTGGAGGTACGCTTTGCACTTCGGAGGTGCAAAGCAAAGCCCAAAATGACAGACAGCCAGTTCTAATCTGTCCAGCGCGGTTTGACACGTCTGGGAGCTGTCACAGATGAGGGCGATGTAGTCTGCATACTCCAAGTCAATAAGTCGTTATCCTGGGAGTAGCTCCACACCTTCCAAGTCATGTCCTGTAAATGCAAACTCCATGACTTCGTCAATAGCGAAGTTGAAGAGGAAAGGTGACAGCGGGCATCCTTGTCTCACACCGCTGGAGATATTGAAGGGTGGCGACAGCTTGCCGTAAGCCATCACTCTGCCCGTGCTACGCGCATATAATGCTTTTAGCAAATTGTAGCACAATATCAGCAAAAGTTAATGAAGAAGGTTTTCAGCCGCTGCTGAAATATTGATTTTACTCTTCAAGCACATCATAATGCCAAGGTCCAGTGTTCATTGCATAATGCCGAAATGACAGGATCCCAGCGCAGTTGCACGTAATTCACCTTTCCTAAGGATTCGGCGCCATCACGGCGCATACTGTTGCAATAAACAAGTGCATCGGCTACATAGAACCCCAAGAGTGATGGTTAATCAATCGACGTGGTAGATCAGTAAATATGCTAGACAATTATTCCGGAAAATTCAAGATGTTTTTCCCATGGAGTGTTCCATATATTGTGCTGCTTCTTCTGGTTTCAAATACATTCTGCATATTTATCCAAAAACAAAAGTTGTCGTTTGTATATAAGTTAAGCGTGAAATATTTTCATGCAATCGCAAGAGGAATTTCCGTGCGCTTTTGTCAGCTGTTAATTTTCTAATTGGCTGCGCGATTTCGCTTTCCATATATACAGCTTGCTTTTTAATAACCTCACCTGCGTCAAATTTCTCTACGTATTTTCTTTGACGTGAGGACACCGATAAATAATACAAGCATACATTGAAGGACCGCACAAATATTCTTTCTGTGAGAATACCATCTAATAATTTGTGATAATTATTCAAGCGATAATTGTGATTTTCACGTGATTTGTTTTGATTCGATTTTATGTTGATTTCAATAAATAGAGGCGAGTACCACTTTGGTTTTTTGCTCGCATTTTGCAGCTTAGCGCGACCAATTTCATTGCTGCACGCTTTTGTTCCCCTAGCGAGAAGCAGTATTTGGCATCCTTATTCACAGCTAAAGCAACAGGACATCTGTGAATACAGAAACAAGAAACTGTTCGGCAAAACTATTTGCTGCATATCAACGGTTATTGTGCCCTGTCTTAAACATTAATCTCGAAATCGTTAGTTATTCCACCGTGTTTTACATTTGGTGATGAATGCAATATGGTAAAGAAGGAAATCATAAATTTTAATCTGGTAAATAATATAATTCACGTAGATGTTGAGGTATAGTATGCCTAATGAAATAGCATATTAAATTTAGGCGAGATATCTCTCCTTTGGCCGCAAAACCGTACATGCCATAAGTACCAATATGGTGCACTTTATTTATAAACAAATATATTAATTGTTGAGACTCATTGAGTTCGTTAGCTGTACAGCTTTTCTGATTTACCAAAATTTGATAATTATAACAAGCGTTATCCAACAAATACGTTGCTGGTACAAAACTACGCAATGTTGTAAATTGCGACAATTAATTTTTTGTTGACATCAGCATTACAGCAAAACCAGTTATCAGTCAACAAATATTTTACACACCGATTAGCCACTGATTTTCTTGGATTTATAGTACATCGAAACGGGGTTGCTTTAAGGATTTGCGGATGAGCAATTTGCATGTTGAAGCATTTCATAAAACTGCGCACATTTCCCTCGTACTATGAGGTCAACCGCTTTTCACGTTCTTATGATATAAGCATATGTGAAGGTTATCCAATATCTAGCGATTGGAGTACCTACCCAGAATTTAAACGGAAACTCCCATGCAATCATATTTTCGGTTGAGGAAAATGTATGCCTAAAGCAATTTCAATTAATGCATTTGAATCCACAAAACGGTAATAAAATTAAGGTTCTCTCCTGGGGAAGAACATTTCATTCATTTATACTGCTCTTGATATAATCAGTTGACGACCAAACGTTTTCGTGCAAAATCGCGTTTTGCCAAAATCATGAAATTTGCTCCTCACCACAATCCAATGCGCACAAAAGGATGGAGGACAATCTGCTACGTTTAACTGGTAATATTTATTCTAGCCTAAATCATATTAGAGGACACAATGCTATTGGGACAGAGCATGAAACTGTTAATCTAAATTGAGTAGCGTGAACAAATCTGTGTGGGTTTATTTGAAGATTGAGGTCGTTGCTCAAATTAAGAATTTTGTTTCTCTTTGAAGGTGGTTGAACAGATTATGAAATTGAGTTCGATGTAATCTACATCAATGTAACATCCCACGCGTAATCTCGCTGTGGAGCGTAATTGGTTTGCTAAAATATAATTTATAAACAAATTCCAGTTGTCTATTCCTTTTTGGTATATATCGTTGTTTGCTTAAAATTGGAATGCTATCCTAAAACTATTTCTGTGTCTTAATACATAGGGCTAATGAATATGAGCATACGCTCATCCTGTATTAAATTCGGATCATTTATCATCAATCAACTTACCCTTTGGATGGTTTGTGCCTAATCATATTACGTTTACTAGGATTTTAACATTTGCAACTTTACTTTGCATTGTTTTTAATACCTCTCGAACAACGACTCTGAATCCGTACTTTTACATGCAGGTGCTATCAAATATTTAATTCTTATTGGTGCAACTATTTACTGGCAAAACTGAGGTGCATTTAAAGTTTCCAAGAAAATTGCACAAACAAATTTTGAATATATAGCAAATGTCGAGAATTCTATTTATGGTAATTTTCAAATTTACGCAGGTCATAAATATGGCTAAGTTCCTATATATTTTACTGGTATCATTTTACTAGGACAGATCATTTCCTTATTTATTGCCGAAAATATTTTTGTAAATGTGGGACTGACTAGAAGAAACCAGCTGTAACGATGAAGCATTTTCACAAATACCGCAGTTCATATCAGAATATGTAATTTTATAGTGATTGTGCACACATTGGTGAAGGTCATAAACCATGGCGAAACATTGATTTCTGTTTCGCGCAACAAAAAACGACAAAGTTGTTGCGAATAAAATAAGAATTTAAGTTGGCGCGTTAAATAAAATCCTCCGTAAGTGCTAAGGGACTTTTGGTGTAGCCACTGCGTGGTTGGATTGCGACCAATAATCTCTATTCAGAACTCGGAGTTTGTGAATTAGACTTGATAAAGAGGTTAAGGTCCATGTGTCAAACTTTGAGTATTACGCATGGAGGTCACCCTCCAAATGATGAGTCCAAACGAGGACGCAACCGGTCATGGTGTGTCATGCTAAGTGGAGAAACGCCGAACAACCAAATCAAGTACGGTCCTTGTGATCATAAACACCGAGGTATTATTCAAATAGGATAAACTTCTGAATAGAGACTGCGAATCGCAATCCAACCACACAGCGGCTACAACAAATGCCACTTGGAATACTTTGCCGCTGGGCTAAGCGTTTGTTGGGCGGAACCTGGGATACTAGTCGGTAAGCAATGACACGTAAGACGTGCCAAATACGACAGTATAGAAGTCGGAGGCAACTGAACCCAACGTATATTGTGCAGGCTACAAGAATAGGAAGCGAATCAGATGGAGCGAGAAACGTGCAGCGAGGAACTCACCAAAACGGTTTGTGTCAACGGATGTGCAGTCAGTTAAACAAATGGACGTTTCGAAGGTTAAAACAACCATAAAATCCAATGTTACAGAGTACTGAAAGAGCATGTTTTCTGTTGCACTACACGATGCATACTGATCTGGAGCCATAATGGTCAAGCGTCACCATGTGAATAATAGGTCCACCCAAACTAGAACCCATGAGTACAGGCGACGACAATACCGATTGTTCGGTGTGAGGTTTGGGAGGAGCAAAATAGAAGCACCAACTCATCCATAATTTTTATGTTAACTTTCTGTTAATTTGCAAGCAGGTTAGCGTGATCTTGATTACACAATTCACATTAGGTTATTTCTTCTTGCGTGTTTCCGCATGCTTAACGACTGTTCTCAGTGGTCTGTCATTGCAAGATGATTTGAACTAAATGGTATAGAAGCAGCATGCTAAGACGTTCCCTCATTCTAACGATGTAAAACAGTATTCTCCACAAATTGCTCTCCACCGTCAAAGAGCATATGATATACAATCAAAATATATAAAACGTTGTTTGCTGCAATATGCTAAATCGTCCGTAATTTCTAAATGTAATATGTTAAGCAATAGCAGCACCGCAAGGAAAATATTTGTGCAATGGTTAAGCAAACGCTAAGCATTACGTAGTTACATCACTTTGGGGACCATATCGATCAAGCAATTTCAGCTGAAACGATGTACAAAAGCAGTGATTTTATACACAGTTGCAATGAAGTTTGACTTTGCCAAATTATCTCTGTTCCAAGATAACATGGATCAATTAACTTGATATTGGCAGAGGCGAATTTTGTCGTTTTGCCTTTGTTCCTATCACTTGCTGGCTTCAGGCATTGAATCTGGTACTTCACGATTTTATTCACTGCTGCCTTTGCGGCCGTTACAGGATGGTAACCAACAAAATAGGTGAAATATTTCACTTTCACGTTTGCTATGCCGCAAGTTATAAAAGGTGTTAATTGTCTCAATATAAAAACCAAATGAATATGTCTTATAGTTTGCGCCGACGCAGCGCTTGCCTACCATCATACTTGTCGATAAGTTGATACTTAAGAAGCAAACCAGGGTTAATGTTGAATACTGAAATAGTGTTAGTTAAACAGCAAGCCACAACATATGCGGATTTCAAAAGAGACAAGTGCAGTTGACTGGTGGATCGAATCAAGTGTTCAAACGCCGTGTAGTGTCAATTTTAAGCTGGCCAATTGCGTGGTATGTCTGCCCCAGCAGCTACATATTTGCAAATAATCATTGCGTCGTCGCATGCTGCATTTTGCTTACAGTTTGTTAAACTTAATTCTAAGATTGCATAGGTCGGCATATGTGTCGTCCGACTCTATTTTCAAGCTACAACTCTGCAAACGCTGCGTCGACTTAGATTGAGCTACAAGCCAGCTTACCTGAGTATCTTATCCATTTGGTGCGGGAGTGCAGTAATTAATACAAAAAACGCCCATGTGACTAGCACAAAATGTACGAATCAGTTTCTCGCAGGACATAAGGGAATTTGAGCACCACGAATGCGCAGTAATGCTATATTAGCTTCTGTGAATGCTCACAACTCTACAGCAGAGATCAGAGCATATGCATAGCAATATGCGGCTGCGAGCATCACATAGCCTAACACAACGGAGCAAAGAGTAGCCACTAATTGCTTGAAAATGAAAAATGATATGATCGCAGGAAAGCACCTAAGCTGAAAATTTACTTGCCTTATTTCATGAGACTATATACCTTGGCCTAGTTATATACAGTGTGCTGTAGGAAAAACCAAGCGTTCCTTAGGAGGGCAACTTATGTCCGTTTGCGTTAAGTACCCGGGTATAAGATAAGTAAGATTAACAAATTCTCGAAAGTAGTCCTGTTTATTTAAATTAACCAGGTTCGACAACATGACAGCCCAAAAGCATTTCTGAGAATTGCCTGATTAATTAAGACATATTGCTAACACGAATAGTCGCTTTGCTACAAATAAATGACATAAGGTACTTTGAGACAATTTTCTTATATTGCTGGTTCACAATCGTTTCTAGAGTGAGTCTGCCGAGAGTGTCGGCTGCATGTACTTATCTGCTTGTTTTATTAGAGAGCCTCCATATCCTGCCTGCTCATGTCATAGTTAAGTGGCATATATTTTTTCCTTCGTAGTGTTTTATCTTTCTGTTGCCTAAGTTTTGGAGCTGTTACTTGTTCTTAAACGGACATCTGTGGCATTTTGTAGGGAAAACGATTGCCATGCAGAAACCCGTCACCTCAACAAATAAAGCTGCAAAAATATTCACTTGAAGGTCATTAGCAGGAACCACACTGCTGGCGCTACGAAGGATTTGATCGGAATTGCTATGTTAACCGCTGTGTTTGCCAACCTAAACATTTTGTTTTCACAGGTGTAAACAAAATGTTAAAGGCCTTCAAATAAAATGTAAGCAAGTTTTATTTTGCTTCCGTTTTAAACCAGTAGGTGAGTTAGCCAGACTGACACTTTGGAAAACTATCGAGATCCGCCCTGCATTTTGTTTGTATTTAACGTGTCGTAAACAAAGCTCATACGAATACGACTGAGGTGACAACCACGGCACGATATCCTTAGCAGACGAGATAACGGCAAATGACGAATTGCATATTGCTTATTGATACCGCAGTTTGAGAATATCCGCCTATTGGTTTTAAACAAGTATTCATAGAAAACCACAAAACCCGTCCGACGACATTTCTTGCATACAACTGAGAAAATGCTGGAAATAGTTTATGTCACTACTGCTGCAACGGACCCAAATTGCTTGTAAAGTTAGCCAGTGATACCTCCAGTATATATGCCTGAATGTGGCATGTTGTCATCAGAGATTCCATAAGTCTTACCTATAAATACATGTGCATTTTTTCTGTCACGTTATTGAATCTGAGTCAGCTAGTTCCATGGAATATAAGTAAAATTGACTCAAGGGTTTTGTACCAGATAGTAAGAGCAAAACGGCGCTTAAACTGTACAGAAAAGTTAAAAATATAATGAAACATCTGGATATATTAATTACGTAATATAGACCTAAATTAATAAGAATAGCCCCAGCAGACTTAATGGTCCGAAACTAGGGATTGGTCGCGCGGAACCAATTTGAAGGGAGAGAATAAATGATGCAGCCTTCCAACATACTGACTCAAACAAATAAAAGGATGGTTGTAGTGAATTGCCGGTGTATGGACTAGACCTAAATATTTCCACAAGGTAAGTGGGAAATAAAGTTAAGAGGATAATAATCCTGCTGCTCATTACGCATGTCTATAAGTCGGTCGCCGAATAAAGGTTTTAGTAAGAGACAACATACCGTAAATTTATATTATAGGGTGGGTATTGTTCGGTGAAAATCAGGATACTTTACCTTTATTAAATGATCTTTAATATTGGAAGTCATCTCATTATGGTATCTGTCTTTCAAAAACAATAGCTTACTTTTGTACACGGAAAAATAAGTTAGCATGATTTGGCTTTGACTGATATACCGAATAGCACTTAATGAAGTGTGTAGTTAGTTGGGCAAAACGGTGTATCTAACTACGAATTAGTAATAGATAAATGGCCATTTAAACTTCAATTGTTGAAAATATTTTCCTGTTATTTAATTTTCGGCCATCATCCACTAGTGAAGTAGATTTGATATTGTATCCTGTTTTCAAATATCAATAAGTATAGGTTATCTATTTGGAACTGAAAAGGAGCAAGGCCCAGCAGCTTACGTTTTTAGTGATATGTTGCTTAGAAAGATTTCCTTATCCGAACCTACGTGAAATTTTGATGCGAAGGTTGTGAGCTAAATAAATAACGAACGTCCTTGAGACAATATTTTATAAAGCATAAGTGAAAAGAGTGTATGCAAGAAATAATGAGCTAGCGCACACTTGAGAAGGTTTATGAATTTGCTGATTAAACCAACCTCAATACATTTATTTGAAATCCATATTTAAGCATAATTTCACAGCAC
>CALYDF020010339.1:0-10071 GCA_944474145.2 Dicrocoelium dendriticum | reverse complement strand
CTCAGCCTGTTTTGAACAGTTGAGGTCGCTCTGTACGAGCACATCAAGGTCACTTTCCTGGGAGCTGGTCTGCAATCCGTTTGTCCCAAGCAAATATGTGTGATTATGTCTGAGGCGTAATTGTACAATGCGACATTTGTCTACGTTGAACGGTAGGACGTTTTGAACTGACCAGTTCGACACTGTGTTAAGATCGAATTGGAGCCGTTCGTGGTGATCGGGAGTTCTGATCCTTCGTCATATCTTGATATCATCAGCGCAAACTAGGAAATCGGAAGCAATTGATTTTGCCAAATCGTTAATGAACATCAAGAATAGACGAGGTCCAAACACTGAGCCTTGTAGTACTGCACACGCCACATCAATTGCATTAGACAATGATTCTCGGACTCTCACCACTAGCTGTCGTTCGTGTAGAAAATTGCTAATTCAACTCAGCATTAGGTCGACAATGCCGTAGTTCCGAAGCTTCTAAAAGAGCATTCGATTGTCTAAGTGATAAAACGGTTCTTAAAAGTCCTGGCAGATGACATCGACTCTTGCTACATCATAAATAGCTTCAGTCCAGTTATTACGTGCAAATAATAGGTAAGTATTACACGAATGCTTTAGACAAAACCATGTTGCTCTGGGGCTATTAAGTTGTGGCTTTCCAGGTATTACATCAGCGCATCTACGATGATTGATTCCATCACCTTGGATAGTATGGAAAGTATTGTTATTGGACGGTAGTTGGCAGGATCAGTGCGGCAACCTCAGTTATGGATTAGATTTATGACCTCCGCTTCCATACTGGTGAAATATGGTTCTCTTCTAGACATCGCTGATAGAAAACAGCCAGTGGTTCTGCTAGATCACGAGTAACCGTCTGCAGAGCCTTTGGTCGGATGTTGTCGACTCCAGGAAAACTGTGGATACGCAAGGATAAAAACTTCTTCAACACAGCTTCCGCAATGAAGGTGATGTTGTCTAAACCCGACAGTGGAATAATAGAAACGAGGAGAATATTTCGGCTCGTTACCTGCTGGAAAGTATGGGACTAATGAAGACGTAGGAGATCGGCTGCTTTCATTGCTGATCGCGTGCACCCATCAACCGTGACTAGTGCTGGAATCCCCCGCTCCACATTTCGAAGACCGTTAACGTGCCTGTACAGAAGTTTGCGGTTCTGCAGAATCACTTCAGTAATCCCTGCTGATGAGTGACCTTGTCTTCGCGGATCAGTTTCACACAGAAGTTACGATGTGTCATGTATGCAGTCCAGGTTTCGGCGTTCAAGCAGTCCTGATGATCTCGCCATTTCAAATCCCTCCGGGACATCCATTTACGTGTTATGTCCCTCAAAAATGACTTATACTTTTTTTGGTTGGAAAGACTTCCGTTCCGATGCGTGCGCAACCAGGGTGCTAAACGTCCTTGTACAGATTTCCCAGACAACGTCTGCGGGGAATCCGGTTAAGGAAGTCCAAGACGTATCCTTAACAAGCTTAGATAACATATTGTAGTGCGTGACAGCATACACTTTATCATCCTGCTTTTCAGAGTACTTCGCATGGCATATATAGTCAAAGAGTAGAGCAACGGGATCGCTATGACTCAGTGGTGTGCTTGTAACTACCAGGTCAACCATGATTTCTTCATTAATTAGCACGAGATCCAGGATCTACGGCTTGTTAGCCGTTCAAAATCTGGTGGGATAGGTTATGTGGTTGTACAGAAGGTGACTAACAATCAGCTCATGCAAGGAAGCTTTAAAACTGCGTACTCTCTGTTGCTGGCCTTACTGCGTAGTGCACGTTAAAGTCTCCGGCGTTAAGAATGTGGGTGTAGGACTTGTTCAAAGCAAACTGAAAGACGTGCTTCAGTTTGGAGTCCATTTCTGACATAGAGTTTAGTGGGCGGTAAATCACGGCTAGTAGACATGTGTCTTAGTTTCTCAACCATAGGCGGCACCAAAGCAAATCAGGAGCATGAATTACCGGGTGATCAATAACTTCACATCGGGGGTTTGTATTATAATAAAGAATCACACCACCAACTCTTCCGATTCTATCGGTCCGAAACAACGACATACCAGGTAAATTGCTCACATACTCGGTTATCTCAGGGTTTAACCATGTCTATGTAATCATGATGGCTGGAGAGCCTATGGTGCACTGAGAATGGTGGTGGCTAGATCCTGAGAGATGGTCTACCCACTGCTGCTACTGTTGCGCCATATTCTCATGTCCTGGGCGCCTCCTCGTGGCGACCGCTGGGTGGGATTTGGGTTTTGCCCTTCTCCCTGCCAAGATCCAGGACACCAATCTGCATGAGTCAGTGGACTGACCATGTGCTAGACCCGCTGGCTTTCGGGTGTTCATTTAATCGAAGGCATTGGCTGAGGACCCGAGTCGTTCTCCTGTCAGGATTGAGCGCCCTGGCAGTATCCTAGTCCATCCTCTTCGGAGGTTAGGAAGTGGTCGATGTCCCTCTTCCCGTAAAACCTAGCCATGGGAGACAACAGGTTTACGGGTTATAAGCTCACAGCTCGATTGGCGTAGAGCACGAGTGCCACGCATTGTCTCTGACGGTGGGAGGACACCTCCGGGTGTTCAATGGTTTGCTACTGCCCGCCTCAAGCCAGGCAGCCCCTGGTCAAATTGGTGCAAACCCGCCAAAAACCCACCTGCGTCTGGCCGTGGTCGCAGGTGCGCATCCTACTACGGTCGCAAAATATATAATAATTGTTCCAGTACCCCAAAGGCTGCGTGTGACGGCCGTCAAGCAGATCCCCATCTGTCTCTGCAATCACATTCCCGAACTGAATCTGCTCCCCACTGCCTTGTGGGTCAGGCTATTGAGCCAAAGGCTCCGGGTGGATTCCCTCAAGCAAACTTCCAAAGCACAACGACCACCTCGCGTGCGATTGCCCACCAATGCAATCGGATGCCTGCGCGCAGAGCACTCAGCATCGGGTGCTGGAACGCGTGCACACTACTAAACCGGAACTCCAGCGAGCGCCCGGAGCGACGCACTGCACTCGTCGCGATAGAGCTGGCGCGCTACAACATCGATATTGCGGCCCTCAGTGAAACCCGGCTCGCTGAGCAAGGTAAGCTGCATGAAGCCGGTGCTGGCTACACATTCTACTGGGTAGGCAACGCCGCCTCAGCACCACGTGAACATGGGATCGGATTTGCAATATCCGATCGCCTCCATGGCCAGCTGGTAGGTGAGCCAACAGGCATCAGCGCGCGACTGATGGCTGTTCGCCTACGACTCGGAAGAGGTAAGTTTGCTACTTTTATAAGCACGTACGGTCCGACCATGTGTTATCCTGATGACACGCGTGATCAGTTCTACACTGAGCTATCCTCCGTGATACGGTCTGTGCCGAGGAGCGACCGACTATTTCTGCTTGGTGATTTCAACGCGCGCGTTGGGCGTGATGCATCAGCGTGGACAGATGTTATCGGTGCGCATGGCATTGGTTCAGCGAATGCGAACGGTGACCGGCTGCTCTCACTTTGTGCCACTCACGGCCTGACGATCACGAACACTCGGTTTGCACTGAGTGCGAGTGATATAGCAACTTGGACGCACCCACGGAGTGGTCACGCTCACCTGCTCGACTATGTCATCGTACGTCAGCGTGATATGCGTGAAGTGCGCATGACACGTGTACTGCGTGGAGCTGAGTGTGGCACTGATCACAAATTGGTTCGGACCAAACTGTACATATATTTCCGTAAATCGATGTATTGCACTCCCTCCGTGAATCGGCGTAAATTTAACATTCTCTCCCTCGGTACTGGGGCAAAACGTACTGAGCTGGAGAATGCGATGGCTGCACGCCTGTGTGATGTGGAATGCATAGCCACAGTGGGCGACCTGTGGCACCACATTCGCGACCAGGTGACAGCTGCTGCCGAGGAGACCATCGGGCGCGCAAACTGTAAGCGGCCTGATTGGTTTGATGATAACAATGTGACGATTGGCGCATTGGTGTCAGAGAAGAATGCAGCATTTGCTGCACATGTGGCAGACCCCAGTGATTTGGGGAAGAGTAGTCAGTTTCGCAAACTTGGACGGCGACTGACCCGAGAGCTCCGTCGCATTAAAAATGCATGGTGGACGGAGAAGGCGAAGAAGATGGAATGCTACGCCGAATGCCGCCAACACAAGTCATTTTTTGACTACTTGAAGGCGGTGTATGGACCGAGATTGGAGCCGCTGAGGACACTGATCTATGGTAGTTCAGGCGCGACCTGCACCCAGACTGAAGACATAATGCAGGTCTGGCGGAAACACTTTGACTGTCTCTTGAACAACCGTTCAGAGATCGACTGGCCTACATTGAACGGTCTGAAGCAGCACAATGTGAAGGCGGATCTGGCGGATACGCCGACACTGGATGAGACGCAGAGAGCACTTGCTCAGCTGCGAAACGGTAAATGTGCCGGAGGTGACGGGATCCCACATGAAGTATTGAAACACGGTGAACCCGCGTTGTTGACTGCGCTACACCACTTGGTGCAACGCGTATGGATTGAGGAGGAGGTGCCTGCTGAGCTGAAGGATGCCCTTGTGCTACCACTGTACAAGGGCAAAGGGAGCAAGCAATGTTGCACGAATTATCGTGGCGTCAACCTGATAAGTTATGTAGGCAAGCTAATTGCCCGAATTCTGCTCAACCACCTCGTCATTCGGGTTGTGAAACCGAACGTGGCGGAAGAGCAGTGCGCATTCTGTTTAAGTCGCAGAACTATAGGTATGGTGTTTGCGGGTCGTCAGTTGCAGAAGAAGTGCAGCGAACGAGACCAGCCGTTGTACTCGCTATTTGTTGATTTCACCAAGGCATATGTTACGGTGAACCACGAGGCATTGTGGCTGGTGTTGGGTAAGTTTGGTTGCCCGCGTAATTTTGTAAGTTTAACTTATTATCTGAACAGTGGTATGCTGGCGATGGTGCAGCTGAGTGGAGAGACATCGGATGACTTTGCAGTTGTCTCTGGTGTGAAGCAAGGCTGCGTCTTAGCTCCTACCCTTTTTAATATATATCTTCATGCAATGTTGTCTTGTGCTTTTGATGCGGCTTGTGCTTACGGTGTTCGTGTAGGGTACCGTATTGATGGTGGGTTGCTGAACATCCGTCGTTTCGGTACAAGAACTCTAGTCTGTGAGACAACGATCCGTATGTTGCTGTTCGCTGACGACTGTGTGTTGCTTTCACACAGCGCGGATGAGTTGCAGCACATGACTGGTGCTCTGGCTTCGACAGCGGCCAAATTCGGGCTCACCATCAACACAAGCAAAACTGTCTGTCTCTTGCAGCCTTCACCGAAGGTGCAATCTTCAATATTGCCGCAAATCGGCATTGGTGCTGAAGTATTGGAAACCACCTCCCGTTTCTGCTACCTTGGGAGGGTGATATCGACTGATCAGCAGCTACACGTTGAGTTGCCTAATCGCGTGTCGAAGGCGGCAGCGTCATTCGGGAAGCTAGAGTACCGAGTGTGGAACAACCATCAGCTTACCATTGACACGAAGCTGATGGTGTACAAATCCATGATGCTATCCGTTCTTCTATACGGCAGTGAAACTTGGACGATGTACCGTCGGGATGTGCGATATCTCGAGCGGTTCCATCAACAGTGTCTGCAACGAATTTTGCGGATCGGTTGGGGCGCCAGAGTTGCTGACACGGAGGTGTTGCGCCGAAGTGGGATGTATGCAGTGGACTGCATACTTTTACTGCGGCACCTGAGATGGATCGGTCATGTGAGCTGTATGGATTCGGCGCGGATACCGAAACAACTTTTATGCGGTCAGCTGATTATAGGGAAGCGGCACGTGGGGAAACCAAAGTTGCGTTACTAGGACATGATTAAAGTGAGCCTCACACGTTCTAATCTTGATTGCAGATAATGAGAATCGAAGGCGGTTGATCGGCGTGCATGGCGCGATCTAATCACGAAGGCAGTTGCTGAGGTGCGGGAGAAATCCCTCATGCATGCAGAGAAGAAGCGGCAAGTGCGGAAGCGGCAAGCGCCGATGAATTGTACTCCATCGACATCGAGCGCATGGTGCTGTAGAACATGCGGTCGCGAGTGCCTTAGTCAGGCAGGCCTAGTGAGCCATGAGACAGGTCACTCGGGACCACTGCCGAAGCGCCGACGGGTCCCGCAGTGAACGTAGGTAGCACCGGCGCAGCGTTTGTAGGCACGCTGAATTCGATTTACTAACCGCATGCTTGCATGCAAAGTCTCTTTATTTCAGGTGGTGGGTTTTCGGTTCTCTCCTAATGCCTTTTTTTCTCATACAAATGTTTAGTGGGCCATGAGCTAGGTCCTTTGGGGCCACTACAGAAGCGACGACGGGTCCTACAGAGAATAACGGCGAGCCGGCGCAGCGTTTGTAGGCACGCTGAATTCGATTTACTAACCGCGTGCTTGCATGCTAAATCTCTGTATTTCAGGTGGTGGGTTTACAGTTTTTACCTTAATGCTTTTCTTTCTCATATAAATATCTCCCTGTACTCTATTTCATTAACTTGCACACATCGCCTAAGCCAATTATATTCGGTTTCCATAACATTTTTGCGTTCGTGGCATTCCGTGAACCATACTTCCTGACCTCGTGTACTTAGCTAGGATTTCTTTGTAAACAACTTAATACATATGCTATTTAATTTGAGGGTTATATCACAGTTTCCTTATGCAATAATCGAGTTTTTCTCTTTTTCTTTCTCTTTCTCTCTCTCTCAAGTGTTTCGCTGTTGTTTGATATCCCCGATGTGGATGCGCTTGATGTGCATGTTGACAAGGTGCCTACCTGTCTATTACCTATTACGGCCTATGCAATTCAACGTAATCATTGCACTCAACTCGTTCGTGAGGATAAACTGACATACCAGCAGCACCTGACGGAGCGCATGGTTTCGAATCATAAGCTGCTCTACCAACATGTAAACAACCTGCGCAAGGTAAAACGGGGAATCCCTCCTCTTCAAACGCCAGATGGCATGACGCTGACTACGGAGGATGCGGCGAACGCCTTGCGGCTGCAATATGCTTCAAACTTTCAATGCATTCCTTGGTCATCTGTTCCTTTGTCAGCAGCTGTTTTACAACCAAAACTTACGCACATAACTTTCACGGCGGAGATGGTATTAAAGAAGTTGTTGTGTATGCGTAAGCACAGCTCTCCTGGAATCGACAATATTCACCCTAAGTCCCTTGCGGTAATGGGAGAAAGTTTAGCGGAGCCTCTGGCAAGATTCTTCCAACGCTGCTTCGATCAGATGTATGTACCCGAGATGTGGAAATGTGGGATCATAACCCCAATTCACAAGGGCGGTAGCCGTTCTGATCCAGCCAACTACCGTCCTGTAACCCTTCTCCCGGTCCTGTCGAAGGTTATGGAAGCTATTGTTGCTGACGTACTAACAACCTATCTAGAAGAGTCTGCCTTCCTTGCACATGAACAGCATGGTTTTCGACGGAATCGATCGTGCACCACAAATCTGCTGCTAGCAAGATCGAGTTGGACCAAATTAATTGACGGCGGTGCAGGAGTGGACGTGGTCTACCTAGATTTCTCAAAGGCCTTCGATCGACTAGACCACGGAATCCTGATCTGCAAACTTCAGAGCTTCGGCATTGGTGATCCGCTCCTAGGATGGATCACAAGCTTTCTTCTCCACCGGAGCTTAGAGGTAAAAGTGCGTGGGTCCCTGTCCCATCCAATCCAAGTCGAATGTGGTGTACCACAAGGATCGGTATTGGGGCCACGATTGTTTTTGATGTATATTGACGACATAGCGGCCCTCATTCTTTCCAACTGCCTACTCTATGCCGACGACATCAAGGTCTGGAGAGCGATCAATACACCCGACGACTCCGCAATACTTCAAGAGGATCTGGATAAGGTGTATGCGTGGTCAGTTCGGAACCAACTCCCATTCAACACAGAAAAATGCAGAGTATTACACTTACGTCACCAATCAGCATTTTTCTATAAACTGGGTGCTCATGTGCTTTACACAACTGCTGAGGAATAGGATTTAGGAGTCTTGATTCAGTCCGACCTTGGTTGTTCAGCCCAGGCAAAGAAAACATCGAACGTGAGCATTTGAAATTTGGGCCTTCTCCGGCGCACATTTGGACGCTTCGATCCATCCGTCTTTCACCAACTTCTAGGTGCATACATACGACCACACGTGGAGTATGCAATACAAGTCTGGCAGCCGTGGCTGAGGAAAGACCTCTCTGATTTAGAGAAACCTCAACGACGCGCAACGAAGAACGTGAAAGGTTTAAGCCAGTTACGCTACGAAGACAGACTGAGATCGCTCAGGATATTTAGTGGTCAATATCGAAGACTACGGGGAGATTTGATTTTGGCTTATCAGATTCTGACAGACCCCAATCATACCTGCCGCCATCTGCTGGAGCTCAGTAACAACAACAACAATCTGAGAGGCCATCATCTGAAGCTGGCAGTGCAGTACAGCCGTTTGGAATGTCGACGGAATTTCTTTTCTGTTCGTGTTTGCCAAGCCTGGAATGCTCTCCCAGAATCTGTAGTCAGTGCACCCAACCTGATCGAGTTCAAAAATCGAGTTGATAGTGCACTCACTTCATTGCACTATCTCACATAGTACAGTCTAATTTTGAGAGATCCAAAATCCATACTTTAAAAATAATTTTCCCCTACGCTTATTTCAACAGTGGATGTATATTTGGACGCTTCAAACTCAAACACTTTGCGCCATGCGAATTTCAAGGGGCAGTGACTCTTTTAACCAAATACTCCATGCCTCATGATTCCCTCCGAGTTAGAGTGGATTATTATTTTGACACTTCAAACTCGGTGAGTCCACAAGCTTGTAGTGACTCGTTGTTAAACGATTTTACTGAATTGGTTTCCATTGAATTTTCCACACTTCTATGATTTTCGCACTGATCACCCTACGGGATTTGTCAAGCTTTAGCTTTTATACCCGCATAAATCCATTGTTCCATTGTTCCATTGTACCCACTACCTCGTCCATACTGGTTCCAGGAGACAGTTGGCCGTTGCTGGAGGGGACGGGGTGCACGGTCCTTGTGGTCGTGTTGGGATCAAGGAGCGGTTCCATGCACTCAGTGTGGAGCGGACTACGGTCCAGCCACCGCCTTGTGTGCGCTTGATTCCCCAAATACAGGGTGCTTGTGTTTGCCTGTGAAGGAGTGTGGGCCGGCTCCGTTGATGAAACTTGGCTCCCATTCACATGCCTCCCGGTCTTATTCCTTCGGGTTTACACTGGATATGGGGTATGTGGTTGGAGCTGTGGGTGTTGCAGCGCAAGCCATCCATGGTCCCTCTGTAGGCGCAGGCGTCCTGTGGCTTGCCACAGTGACAGGCAAATCCGAAACCGGAGGCCGCCAACCCTGTAATCATGACGAGGTCCCGCGGTTGTGAAGCATGGTGTTCTCTAATTTCGGCCAAATTACTTAGAAGGTCATGGGCGTTTGTGTACATGCAAGATAGAGCTTTTGTTGTTGGGAGTGCGTTGATGGATGTAAACTTTGTGCTTGTTTTAAGCCGAGCGTTAGGTGGCCGGCCTTTAATCGTTTGTGGGTTTATGAATTTCAGTCAAGCTACATGCCATTATTTAGCGTTCCTGAACAGACGTTTCACTCGTGCTGTGCTCTGTCCTGTTGTGTGCCGTGGGTGCTGTTGTGTCGGTTTCTACGCAGGACTGTCCAGATAAAGAATTTGCAACGTTTGCAAGTTCCATCGAATTGCTTACGACTTTTGGCCATTCGCCTGTTACCTTTAGCCGGATATCTGTTGGCAACCTAGCTCGAAACTTTAACCAGCTATCCAGCAGAACCTGCGTCATTCCCTCGGAGTGTAGTAATACGTTATTAGCCTTGGACCGCAGCCCTTGTAGTTAGGTGATGATGGAACACTTGTCAGGGATTTGGCAATAACATTGTCAACAGAGTGCGTCGCGGGTGTAGCACCAGCGCTCTCCGTCATGAGTTTGCGCATCGTGAACAGAAGAATGCCGAAGCTCTGGAACACCATGAACAAATAATG
>CALYDF020010338.1:0-10025 GCA_944474145.2 Dicrocoelium dendriticum | reverse complement strand
AGGATAGCTTTGCACACGCAGGGGCAACCGTTTCTTTGACACGCTCTGCAGTAAAAGTAATATTGGATAAGGCTGATGGTGGGACAATAGAAACAGCGATAACCGTTATCCACGTTACTCTCTGGGATGATTGTGAGTAGTGGAACCATAAGTTATCGGGTGTTTCCATTGCTGATCGCATGCACCCGTCAGTAGTGATCAGTGCTGGAATTCCGCGTTACACATTACGATAGACATTAACATGCCTGTATAAGATTTTGCTGTTCGTGCGGAATTTCTTCATTAACTCCTGTTGATTGGTCTCTTTGTCCTCACCGACCAGACTCGCAGAAGTTAAGCTGTGCCCTAGAGGCGGTCCAGATTTCGGAATTTGGGGTTTCTTGTTGGCTGTCCATGCTAAGCCCCTCAAGGAGATGCATTCTGCTCCTCAAAAATTACTTCGTTCTCTTATGACGATAGAAGAATTTCTGTTCAGAGGCGAGCGTTATCAGTATGGCAAATGTCCTTGTAAAAGTATCCAGGCGATTTTTGTGAGGCTTTCCGTTCAGAAGGTCCAAGGTACCTCGTTAACAAGCGTGGATAACACGTTCTGCATATCACATAGTTAAACAATAGAGTCACATGGTAACTGCGACCTATTGATGTGCATATAATTATTTTTTCTACCATGAGTTCTTCGTTGGTGAGCACTACATCAAGTATCCACGGCTTGTTAGCAGTTTGAAGTCTGGTGGGAGAGGTTAGATGGTTGTACAGATGGTAGATGAAAATTACCTCTTGTGTAGATGCTTTGAACTGCATGTTATCGGACTCCGCTATTTCCACATTGTACACATGAAATTCGCTTGCGATGAGAATGTGATGTTATGTCTTGCTCAAAAGTTTCCGAAGAACTTGGTCTAGGTTGAAGTCTATTTCACACGTAGAGTTTGGTGGAGAGTAAATCACAGCTACAATACATGTGTCTTTGTTCCGCAACCATATTCGGCACCAAAGCGAATCTGGGGCAAGGATCTCTTAGTGACCAAAAACTTTACATCGATTAAACCCGTACTACAGAATTACGCCACTACCACTTCCAGCTCTGTCATTCCGAAGCAGTGACATACCAGGTAAATTGACTTCAGTATCTGCTATCTCAAGTCTTAAGCAGTTCTCCGTAAGCATAATGAGATCCCGCAGTTGTGACGCCAGGCGATGTCTAAGTTCGGCCAACTTATTAAGCAGACCTTGAGCGTTAGTACACAAACATGATAGTGTTTTTGATGTTAGAAGTGTGTGGGTGGACATCAACTTCGTGTTGGGCTTTAAGCCTACTGTTCATCAGTCGGCCGCTAATCGCTTTTTGTGTTGGTCATTTGTTTTTGAATTTCAGGCAAGCTGCGTAGTAGCATGGAGCATCTCAGATCAAGATGTTCCATCGTGTATCTCCCTGTCTCGTCAGGTGTCGCTAATACCATATTGTCTACAACTCTGCAGGATTGTAGAGGCAACTATTTTACTGAGGTTACATGTTCCAATGAATTCCTGCCAACTCGTGGCTGCCCGCCTACTCTATTTAGCCTAATATCGGTCGGCAACCTGAAGCGATGCTTTAACCAGCTTTACAATAAGCCTTCTGTCATTACATCGGAGTGTAGCACCACTTTAATATTATTAGACCGCAGCCCTTGTAGTATGTAGATAAAGGAATTCTTGTTCGTGATTTAGCGAGAACGTAATCCAGAGAGATTGCTTCTTGGATGTAGCGCCACTGCTCTTATGTTTTTGCATTTCGTGCTCAGGAGATCTCAATAGTTCAGGAACACCGTGAACAATTACGGTATATCGCTTTCGTTCGTAGAAAGGCCGCCATGGTTTTCTGTTACTTTGCTCTTGCTTTCCATGGAATATCTGGTAATAAGCGCGCCCCGCTCAATGAGGTGCGAAGATATACGGCTGAGAGTAGGACTAGCGCTGTCTACTCAGTTGAATTCAAGTTTACTCGAAGAAATCGGGGTTCACCATAATGCACAGAACTTGGGCGACGTGTTAAGCCTCGTAGCGCAGTTGGGTCAACCCGAATTCTAAATACATCGCAGGTGGAATGCCACTCATTGCGGTCATCAACCAACTTGACTGTAACTGTGACAAATCTGAACTCAGAAACGTTAGTACCCATGGCCATAAACGCACTGTGATTCTGTTTGACAAATGTCGGTTTGAGTGTGGTGGCCGGTAACATACATTTTACCGAGCAGTAAAGAATGTTGTGAAACGGCATCGGATCTTTCGTGCTTGGCCAAGAATACGGACGTAAGGTTTTCTCTTAAGGCGTTTTTCTAGAGGCAATCAATGCGTATGTTACCCCACTCTGGACTGGCTGTGTCAGTATTGTGACCAACTCAATAGTAATGGCGTCTGAGGATGTGTTAATAGCAGTCAAGCTGGAAGTGACTTGCCTACTTAAAGGCTCATTACTTGTCGGAGTAATTGGTGCAGCTGCCGTCGAGCGGTTAGCAAGCCTGACTTTAGCCTTCAAATTAGGGACATTACTCTGAGGAGTTTACTGTAGAGCAAGATGGTGTTGTTAGATTTGAATGGCAAAGCCCTGAAGCTCACCATCCGCTGGACAGTTTCAGTCCGTTTTTCACACTTTTTCACGAGCGAGTTTATATGTTTGACTATTGGAATTCCTCTGCATGTTTGGCAAAACCAGAGCAAATCAGTCAGGTTGATAGGTCTCTTGTATTGTAATCGACTTAGACCAGGACAGAGGGGGTGGAACAGGAGGCCGCAAAATTCACAAATATAGTCTTGTGTAACTAGGCGTATACACTTTTGCTTGCCACCTTTGAGTTAGGTGGAAGCAGTTCCATTGAGGGCCGGTGTTGCAAACGAAAGCTGTCCCTGTCCGGTCACGTAGGTAGAGGGCGAGTGACTCTCGCGTTCTTTGTCTCGGTCGCACTCACGACGTCGGTTTACGTTGGCGAGTGTGCACGACGAGGAAACGAATTTTGGCTAGCTTATTGATCCACACTGGTTCCTGTAGGACAAAACCGTTGGAAGTGGCTTGTAGTGGGTATCATGACAGCGAAGAGTGCCGGTGATGGGCGAATGCAAATGAAGCCACAGATTGAGTCAATGCTTCGTTAGAAATGATCCTATGAATGTAATTCTAAACCCACCGGATAGCGCGTGGAATCCATGATTGATCACAGTACTGCAGCAATGAAACTATTAACAGGGTGGCGCTTCTGGTTAGATTCACGAAGCCGGCTAAGTCAGCTTGAGTCCTAGAAATCACATTCCGTAGACAATAGCTCCGTTAAAATATGCCCACTGAACACGGGGAGTTAATCTGTTCCGGTTGAGTGTATGATGACTGCGGCAGATGAAGAAGAAGAGGTAAAACTCTGTGACAGAAAGAGCACGTTTACTATACGATTATTCAGAACTCACGCTCATCGAACCGATAAAACAGTAAACATTTATTCTCGACACACTAGGCACACATTCACGGGCATGGTCATGTTAATGCCACATAGTGTAATGTAAACGATACATGCTTCATATAACAGTTATCGTGTTTGTATGTGTGTACATACGTATGTAATTGACTGGAATGTAGCTGTGCATCTTGGGCTTGTGAGTGTATTGCTGCTTTTCGACTGTTTGGTATCGTCAGAATGTGATAATAAAAGAATGATGTATGTGGGTTGAATGGCATTATCCGTCTAACCAATGGGCAATGAGTTTAAGTTGTGGCCAGTCATAACCGCCCCATCTTAGTCTTAATAAACAGACATTTGTGGATTTTATAGGGAGAACGCTTGCCTGACGAAAACCCACCACCTCCTTGAACACTACGTCGAATTATTTGCCTGAACGGGTTTAGCACAAACCACCCAGCGGCACCACGAAGTGATTGTTCGGCTAGCACTGAGAGAATACCGTTTACTAAAGGCACACCTAGGATAGGTCTACAATTAAGCTCCTATATAACTTAAATGCGTAAACTGTGAAATCGCTTTAAGAAAACGCTATCCAACTACAACTATTCTCGCTAGAAATCAATCAGGTACGTTTGTGTTGTGCTCAAAGTGAGAAGCGTCAACTATACGAATGGACATAAGCTGATCTTTCCATGACAACATCCAAAGCGTTATTTTACATCAAGCACATACCAGATCCGGCAAAGGCATCTCCGCTTTGTGTTCCCGTAAACATGTTGCTTCAGTTCAGAATGACCATACAAGCCTGCTTTTTATTTCAGCTATATTCCTTGGTGGATTTAACAGAAATATTTCGCCTGGTGGCTGCTTGCCAATCCTTTGTTCTTTGTTAGAGCACTTGAATACCAATTTTGATTTTGTGCTGAAACGTTTCCTTAACATAGACCCATTTTCTTCGTTTGGTCTTGATGGACTAAATCCATTGTTTCTTAAAATCTATAGCCGAGCACTATACTGCACGTGTCTGTCAGATATGCCGCCTGTCTTTTGATACCGGACATCTTGAGGCTGTTTGGAAATCGGTCGTTAATAAATATTTTTAACAAAGGGTACGGACAAAATCCAGCGAATTATATTCCTATTTGTTTGACATCTGTTGTGTGTTAAGTAAGCTTACGGACACTAGAAAGAGCTTTATGCCTCTTACTCGAATAATTAGACTTTAGCTCTTGTGCTTGGGTAAGTTGGATTAAAAGGATTAAGATTCAGAAGCGCAAGGAAGGATGGGAAAATTCCCCGAGTTTTCTTTCATGCGCAGATTGTTGAGCCAGGAAATGATATGGAGCTAGAAGGTCTTGATGGATCTAAATCGAAACACCTAAACCACACTCTGATCAACCGATCACTGCCAACTTTCCCTGCATTAGCTGTTTACGCTAGGCGTACCACGTGAATTATTGAGTAGGTAGATGGCAAAAGAAAGATAAAGGAAAGTCATTTAAAGGAATGCAAACAGTAAGTGAGGAGAATGACAGCATATGAAAAGCAGTTGGAAGATGGATATGGTCCAGAGAAGGGCAAGATTTCGTTTTGCCATCCAAGAGCGTCTAACTGATGCTCGAAAGCTTCAATCGTAGTTTTACTGACTACCATTTTGGAAGCGAGATGCAGCGTTCCATATATCTTTGCAGTAACCGACTTTCCACCCTGATCCGTCTGGAATTTGACTTGTGTAGCTTCATGGGATGACTTCTAAGAAATGGTAACCTAACGGCGCTAAATAGCCCACTCAACTCCGGTTCAACATTTCCTGTTAAAATGCGGTAAGTATGGATAAGGTCTCATCAAAACAGTGTCGGTATTGCATTGAATAATTATCCAAGCTGAACAGACGCTCATGGTATGTTTGGCCTCGTTAACTCCTTGACCATTGTGGTACCATTTTGCTATAGCCAATAAAACTCTATTTCCTCCCGAACAAGAAAGGGATGGCATGCCTGGAAGTAGTAGTCCAGATGGGGCCGAAAGAAAGCTGAGAAAATTTTCACAAATATTTCGACATTTAAGATCCGGAAAGAACTGTGTATTAACCACAGTATTCTAAAAGCCATACTTGTGGCCGTCTTCCAGTGATTACTGCAATGCAGACGAGGAATGCATGACGCGTAGGTCTACCTCATAAGAGACAAAGGGAAGCTAGACTCCACCGAGCACGTACCTCAAATGTGATGAAGTTGCTTCAAGACGAAGGACGGAACAGCCTGAATAATGGGCAGTAACCACAAAGTAGAATAGTCACAGAATCTGTCGATTATATGCCTAATGGACCCATGATCCCAGGGAGACGTACAACCTTCATGGATTAAAGTCCTCAGCAAACCAAAGCGATGATACCTCAAGCTTTCAAGGAAAATCGTTTAGTTAATGGAGAAGAGCTTCGGTCCAAATACCGAGACCTGTGAAACTCCGCGAAGGACCGCTTACGTAAAAGAGCAGCTACGACTTACGCGTACACACTGATCTCTTCCCTTCAAGAATGACGTTAACAGTGAGATGAGCTGCCAGCTACAACTAAGGAGCTTAGCTTTTTTGATGGCCACAAATAGGGTACCTTATCAAATGCCACTGAGAAGTCGACGGAAACACATCCACTATTTTTCCATTGTCCATTGCTTCGTTTCAAGCTTCAGTAGAAACCAACAAAATCCGTCAGACACGGAAATCCCTTCCGGAATCCTTGTTGTGCACTATTGAGTAGATTAAATCTATTCAGGTGACCTTCCAATTAACATCCCACCAGCATTTTAAGCAGTTTTACCACGACGCTAGTCATACTGAGTGGTTTATATCTGGTTGTCAGGATCCGTTTTCTTTTTTTAAATTAAACAGATGACTGCTTATTTCCTTTCAGATGGTATTGCCTAGTTATCAAGTGACTTTTGAAATACCATCATCAGTGGTCTACGTAGTACCGCCTCCAAATCATGCAGAAGTTTCGGTAGAAATGAATCAGGTCCAGCTGATTTAGAAGGATTCAGTGATTGCCGCATCATACGGACTTTTGTTTCCATCACAGTAAAAAATACCCTCAGGGAGTCTTGGGACAAGTTCAACGCTGGTCAACGTGGCCTCACGTACGAAATCCCCTGCAAACTGCTCACCAAATACAGGAGCCTTCTCAGAGTCCGCAAACGCATTACCGAAGTTGAGCCAATTGCGACTCTGAACAAACGCGAAGAACTTCATCGGCTTTTTTATGCTCCATCAGCCAGTCCGTTTTCGTACAACAGCCGGGCTTTTCACAGGTTTTGTTTACATAAACTAATGGCCTAGCGGTACCAATCATAGGTGTTTTTGATGGAGCCGCATGATAAGGTCTCAAGCAGGTGCTTTCCAGTGATATTTATCAAAGGGGGCTGAGCTAGTGCCTCTTTCCTTATCACAAGCAGTATGTAGAGAGTAGACAATTCCGGAATATTTACCGTTATTCTTGTCCGCCTGAACCGCATCGACCACCAAGATTTTGTGACGCAACCCAGAAGTTTTGCTACGCATTGCCTTATAGTTAGCACCATATATATTTGAATATGACGCAGCGATGCTCTGGTGACTTCTGGTCAGAGCACAACTGAATGATAAAGAGATATAAGCACGTATCGAAGTAATGCCTATAAGTGATGTCCCATACAAGTTCAAGTAATTTGACAAAAAACTGGATCACAAATATACAGTACTTAGGCATCCATATATTTATTGAGGAGGTCCAAAACTGATGCAAAGTACTTGGAGCGTACGCTCAAGAAGATCAGCACAGATAGTACCTTTGTGGAGTGTTCAAGAACGATCATCCTAGAAAATTTCCGGTAGACTGAGGTCAGCCAGGATCAAATCCTATTTGCGAATTGGCAGACAATAACTTCAAGCACCTATTCTGAGCACGACCGACGGAATTCTGACAATCTTTCTGCTGACTAAAACACGAAGGTGGACAAAGTATCAACTTCACAGCTAACGTACAACGCAACGCACTTGCCTTGTCGACTAACGAAGCGATCAAATGTAAATAGTGCGCAGTCGCAGAGGTTTATTTCACCGCTTGTGATGTCCTGAGACAGCCAAGTTTCAATGAATCCAAATATAACGGAACAAGACCCATTTAAAAGCAGGCCTGTCTCACACATTATATTACTTAGGCTGCGCAAATTGCTTATCACTTTCTGAAGGTATTTGTAATGTCCAACTCCAAGTCGTGTGCTACCAGGAATGGTCCTGGTAGGGCGGAAAATGACCAACGGTTGACCACCCGAAAACCCACCAAGCGGAAAACACGTTCACCGACCGCTCGTCTTGTTTTAAAGTCCTTGCTAGCCAATTATACTTGTAGCCTATTCGCTAGCGGGAGATCAAGCTAAGCGCTAAAATTAATACCCTCCAGTTTGTAAGCACACCCTAGAAGTGCGATGTGTTCCTCCGAAGTGGAAATGGTCTCACGAAGTAAGCGCGCTCGAGAGTTTGTGGGCCTTAACTGCGACGTATGAAATCTGGTCAATTTCCTTGCAGTAACACCAAGAAAGCCTGGCGGAAACGGCTTTGTTGTGCACATTTTTAACCACTGTAGGTCGTCCAATCTACGTTAAAAAGGAAGCGCGGCAGTGGATTCCACTGCGTTACGGAAAGCCTCGCTGCTGTCCATGAAAGAATCATTTTGATGGGGTGTAGTTGTTACTCCACGAGTTTTTGAAAATACCTGAAATGCATTTGGCTTCGCCGCAGGCAATGACACTGGGTGCACGTTATCAGACAATACTGAAGCAAGTTTAGCGTACTTCTTTTGCTTCAGCTTTTTTTAAATTATTATTATTATGTACGCTGTTTGAATTAACCAGATGATTACGGGCAGTTCTGTTCCGATTTCTTCTTCATCCAGCAAGGAAAGAAGCACCTGGCTCTGCGTCGTGGTCAGCCTCAACGACCTGTACACTCGAAAGACTGAGTGAGATTTTTGACGTAGGCATCTTCGCAGTTTGGTTGGCACGTCATGTGGACATCTGGTGTATTTCACCCGCTGCCTGCATAGCCTTTGATAAAGCTGAAGGTAATTTAGCACCAGGTGAGGTTTCCAGCTCAGGCGCTTACATCTGAGCACTTTCACACCTCTCGGTTTGGAGGCGGATGGTTTGCGTGCTTTCCTTTCCCACATACGCTTATTCTGGTTTGGCCCAGGAGCCCGTGGCCCGCCTTTTATTTAGGTAGGGTCAACAATGTCGTCAGAGACATCTGAGTCAATAAACTTCGTTGAACTGGAGCGTCCAGTAATTGGAAGGACCCATCAACGGTTGGACTCTCAGCGGGGGGACAGTCCGACACAGCTATCTTATACGTGATATTCAGGGATTTCATAATCAAATCCACATTAGTGTTTTGCAAGGCGAGGGAGGCAAGCTCAGCTAACGCGTTCTCAACAACCGCGAATCTTGGTGCATGTGTTTTGTATTCAGCACAGCTGGAGGCCGAGCACTTTGCTTTAAGAGCGCAACATTCGGTACATATAAAAAGAAAGTATTCTCAGGATCATAGCCTTTTGTACTGGTTCACTCGGAGGCCGGTGCTACTATATGTGATAACAGCGGGAGCAAATTTTCACACTGTATAGGACCAGATGAATAAGTAAATGGCCTTGAGCAGGTAGAATTGTCGCAAACTACCTTTGACTCCTCAAACAAGAAGACAGTCCGGATCATCCGCCACTGTTTTCAGCGAGATGACTATGTTTAAAACGAAAAATGAGCATAATAGAGAAGTATGTATACAACCCTACAACACCCAAAATAAAAAGGGAAAAACAGCGTATAAAACGGGATTAAATTGGGTATCCACCGCAAAAATTACCAGTAAGTTAAAAGGATATTCTATGTCCAGGTCAGGTCAGATCCGGTCGGGTCAGTTTCCCAAAATGGTATAGACTTCCACCAAAAGAGCGTTTTGCATCTTACACCGGCACTCAACCAATGGTACGCGGTACATGGACTTCCCATTGCAGTTCCTGTTTCTGCAAAGAAAACCAAGCAAAAGAATCAATCCTGCATGAGTTCTTAGCAATAAGCACCAATAATTGAAAATACTGCTGGAAGGTGGTCTAACAAACATCTGTACAGACGATTCTTGAAGGCCTTAACCATTGTACAGTCCAACGTTGAAGGGGAAGCAAGTTCGAACTGCCGACAACGTAGTTTACAAAGTAGTAACCTCTAATATCTGGCCAGGAACTCCGATGTTGTAGATGGTGATCTCTCAGGTGGTCTCATTTAGCTGGCTCAAACAAGTCACTTGGTTTAATTCCAATGATTCCGTAAAGGTTCCGAAAAGCTCTCTCTCCTCCATCTAAGCTCTTAGACCTTTATGGTACGGCTTTTCCGGCTGGCCCTTAATCGCTCTAGTTGCCAGTTTTGGTACCTTCTCCCTACAAATTACCTCATTTCAGAGATACTGCGCCCATGTTTCGACACATTATTCTAAGTGGGGTCGTACCATCGCTTTACATACTGGGAGGAATACCTCCAAACTAGTGTTAAATAAGGTTCTCCGCTGTAG
>CALYDF020010337.1:0-10067 GCA_944474145.2 Dicrocoelium dendriticum | reverse complement strand
CACGCCATCTTCTCAATGATTAGGAAGTGAAGGAACTAACAAAGGATATAAATAAATAAAATAAATGATATACTCTCTGTAAAAGGAGACACACCTGTAAGGGCGTGATCCAATATGCATACAAGCACAGCTTCTTGGGAGTATTAAAACATTTCGATTTAATGAAATGAAGCAAAGAAAAGGTGTAGTCCATATGAGTAAGCATATTGTCAAGTAATAGGCAGATCAAGGACCATGACGGCGCCGTGGCGCGCAAAAAGCTGTTGCGTCAAGATACAGGTTTGGGGGGAAATTTGCGGTGTTGTGCTCCATGCACCCAAACAAGGTTTCGGTACAATCAATGACCATTACGAAGCAGGGATGACCTGTGCCCTATCAAAGCATATTTCCTGGTTAAATCAATTGCACAGGTTGGATGTAGAAGGCTGAGGACTGCGTCAGTGAGAAATGTCTAGCTGGGCCTTTATTAGGTGGCGAGTCACATCCGCCACGTTGCAGTGTTGTAAAGCGGACACTTGTGGCTTTTTATAGGGAGAACGCTTGCCAGGCAAAAACCCACCACGTCCTGGAACACTGCCGTAGTTTCCGTTGAACAGTAGTGCTAGTCGGCTATGCATCGTATAGACCGATATGGCACTCTATTATTCGCAGTCGGTTGACAGCCAAAATTCTTCGTTGGTTGGCCGAATGGCTTAGTAATGAGCCGGCAGTAGTCGTTGAAACCGGTCAAATATGTCAAAGAGTCGCAGAGTCGAATGATAATGATGCAGGTGAGGAAACACACTGTTAATAGAGGCCGGCCTTTTCTATTGTATTCTTGTCCGGCTCGCAAACCGTGTCCAGCTATCCATGCTGCACTTGTCATGGGGACGGTGAGTGCAGTGGTTTATTGTGGCTGCATATGCCCATAACAGGCGAAAATGCCATTTTCCGCAAAATGGACTCGGAATTCCTTTAAATGTAAGTGTAATTGTCTCCATGGCTAAGTGAAAACTCCATGAAAGATCATCGGAAAAGCCGCTTATACGCGCCCAATGCTGTCCGTGAAATGACATCAGAAAAGCTCCAGGTGACTGGAGGATCGGAATGCTTGAGGCGGTGAAGGTAATCACACCAGAATTGTTTGTTTTCGGTTGTGGAACAGGGGTCTATGTAAATATATTAAACCAGATGAGTAAATTGTTGTGCTGTGAGTACGAGGCGAGCTAAACCCATTTGTTTAGACCGCGTGAAGGTAGCTTCTTCAGGATGGCGGAAAGAGCTCCGTTTGGAACGATGTGTGGGTTCTTCATTTCCCGGAGAGAAGATCAAGCATGTAAACCAGCTGGCCATTGAGGGTAGGTCGACCAGTCCCAGTGGATAAACCTACTTGTTTTCATGGATGTAACTGTGAAAATCTTGAAAGAAAACGGGCAACGGACAAGAGGCAGTCAAACAGAGTGACAGCAATATATCAGGAAGCACAAACAAAGACTGGTGGCGCGCGACGATGCCTATGATACGTTAAAGTATACGTAGTTTTGTTTGATATACATGGTTTGCAAGCTCGTTCTTTACATCACGTCGCTGGTGTGACTCAGATTACAACTATTAAGTAGGAAGAAGGTTCTGCACGCGCAGTTTCAAGAGACCAATATAACAAAACCTTTTGACAAAAGTTGAGCGAATAATACGATTGTTGGAGAGAAAAAGGTAAACCTACGATGATGACAGCAGTCCGAATGCGAGAGGCATCTTAGGTAAAACTAAGGACAACTAAGATGAGATTGAATGCGGGAGCAACATAGGTAAAGCAACGTTCCAAAGAGAAAAGGAAATTCAAAGAATCAGCTATGAGCGAATGAATGCGGACGGCAGTGCGAAGAGTAATTCGTGAGAGTATTTACGAGGAGAAGGATGAAAAAGGATGAAAAAGGTTTACTGCTAAGGTTTGGAGAAGCCAACGACGCTCTCGTGCGAAATTTACATCCTTCAGTTCTAATCAAACACCGCTGATATCCCGGCAGTCTGAGAGAACTCTGAGAGCCGGAGACTGAACAGACGAGACTGGATTAGTCGACACATCCGGAGACCTCGTAGTGGTCCCAGAGAATTTCACTGATCAAATGATGATAAAGAAGGGCAGGACACTAAGCCTATGTCGTCCCATTGAAGAAGGACTGAGTGTACAGGTTACTGGTGGAGGTGCCTATACTAACTGAAACCTTAATCCAAATTCTATGGCTGGCCACTTATCTCACTCCTAGCGCGCCGTTATGCGCCGTTCTTCTTAGTCGCTTCACTCTTCTTGGCAGTAGCTATTCATTGTTGGCCCCATGTAACCTGCAAAGATCCACTACTTGACACTCCAGCCTTCATTTTCCTCTGACGTCTGTCTTTTTAATCGGCGCTCGTCGTTTGATTTATTCACTGAAACTGTAGGCATCCATTAGTGGTCAAACTTCTTAATCATATGGCTACACCAGCCTCTGATACATACTTTTCTACAACCACTAACTAGCTAGTCTCAATAGCTTCCATTTAGCTTTGCGGATACCCGGAGCTCGCTCCGTTCTTACCATGTTCCTCTCTTTGATGGTTTGCGTCACAGCTCAGCTGTTTGTTGACTTATTCTGTGCCACCGTAGGATCCGCTAGTAGCTGAAGCCTTATTCCGAACTCTATTGCTAGCTATTCATCTCTCCTAGCGCGCCTTTATCCGTCGTCTGCCTTACCCGCGTTTACTTGACATGTGGTCAAAAGTCTTAATTATATGCTTGAATCAACCACTGATACATCCTTTCCTTTGGCCACTATCTCTGCTCTTCGGCAGCTGTTCGCTGTAGGCTCTATTTAACTTTGAGAATACCCCTTAGCTCGCTAGGCGTCAGTCCTTCTGTAGAATGTTTATTCTCCTGGTATAGTTTTTTCACAGCTCAGCTGGTTTGCTGTCCTACCCTCTGACACGGTAGTTATTCATTAGCACCTCGAATGATTAACCCAACAGGCACCTTTGGCCACTGAAACCCGGTCTGTTATCGATATCTTCTGCTCGTCTTACCTTCAACGCTTAGTCTTCCTTTGATATCCATTTAATCCTAGCCTGCTTCTAATATGTTCAGCTTCCCATCTTCATATACTTATGTACATTGTAGTTATGGTGTCTTAGGTAATCCTTATCTTGTGGAGCATATACAAATACGGCCACATCGTCACTGTCTTTTTGTTTCCGATAACAACCAATCATGACTACACACCCACTTTCTAGTCTCAGGTAGAATTCGAACATTGTCAGCTTACACCTCATGAATATCATACCGGAATCCTGCTCTTCATCCCTGTGCACATAAAAGTATTCTACCCATCAGGCCATGCCTTCCGCATAAGTAAAAACATCTTTAGCGCAATATCTGTTACACCTTGTACAATAGTTGTCTCAAATAAATGTCTTAAGGTAGGATATTGATCAAACGCTAGGTTCATTCACTGTTCCTTTTCTGTCTTCTCTCGGCTTGTTCCTCTCTCCCTTTTCTCTGAGGTCGTGAACATCGGAGAGCTTCGGGAGCGAAATGAGGAACTGCCTCCGCCTGGGATGGGACGAATTAACCAACAAGTGCTTACCTGGACCATGGCCGCACTTCCACTCTATTTGCACCCAACTATCGATGTCCAGTGAGGGTAGCTGGACACGAATTCTTCGCTCCCCGGCAAATATACATAATCAGAGAAGACTTCAGGTGGTTCTGCGAAGGATCAACACATCATATTCAATAAGAATGTTTAGTACCCGACCTACCAATGGACAGGACCCCGGAACGCAATAGGCAACCAGTTATTGCATCAACCAGCGGAAAAAAATGGGATGCAACCTGACTGCGAATAACCGAGCAAAGAGACTTTCAATAAGAAACGTAGCCAGTTACAATTTGCCATTCAATGGATTGGTGGCAGTGTTCCAGGACGTAGTGGGTTTTCGCCTGGCAAGCGTTCTCCTTACAAAAAGCCACAAATATCCGTTTAACAACACTGCAACGTGGCGTATGTGACTCGCCATCGAATAAAGTCACAGTCCATAACTTTACACTGGCAGGTCAACTAGCGTCACAATTCTACATAGGATCGTTTCATTGCGACTTCTACATTTGTATATACTGTTGTCGTTTTACATCCTACGACACGTTGCCCTTTTCCTTCCTTGTGTGCGGGCTCTTCCATTACCTTTCAATGGATCATTCATGATTCTTAATCTCTTATTAGCTGAGGTCCCGTATCTCACGACAACCAACTTATTGTTTCGCATTTTGAACACTGTACGGTTCCAATCATGGATATATGAACAATTTTCTACGTTACTGTTACAATTGCATTAAAATGTTTGTACCGTTGTACATATCTGATCATGCCCCCACGAGCGTGCCTCGCATAGTCGAGAATAAAATATTTATTTAATCATTTAATAAATGGTAAACAACTCTAGCGGGCTGTCAATGTAAGCGTGACATAGCTTTAAGTCTACAGAGCCTAGATCGATAAATCTTGCTAGTCTGGATAAGGTCAAAGGAGCGGACCGGTCAGGTGAGACTAGGTTGTTGCAGGGCACTGAGAGTTGGCAGTCCGATTAGAGAAGAAATGAAAGTAGAGAGCGCCACAAGGAGAGGAGGCGGTCCGGATAGAAAGAGGTTTACTTATAAGGTGTGGAAAAGTCCATGGGGCCCGCCAGGTAATGGGGACAGAGCGTTCAGTCTTCTCAACTAATTCCGATAACGTCACAACAGTCTGAGTGGACTCGGAGAGCAGGGGACCGATCAAGTAAGTTCATTTGATTGGGGACATCGGCTTCCACTAACGTATGGACGGTATTAATAATGCGGGTAGCTCCAGATGTGGTAAGTGAAAAGAATTTTAGTAGTGTAAAAGGCCGTAGCCCTTTGTTCTCGTCATTGTGAGAGTATTGTTTGCGAAGGAATTGTGTTGGGTTATTTCCAACTTACGTGCATTATACATGTAGGATAATCTGCCCTCCGGTTAGATGCAATGACCGAGTTGACACTAAATGTCAGCAATTCCGAAAAAGAGTTATGTGAAGAAGAGGGGAGCTGAACCAAGTTGTTCAGGCCTTAGTTTATTGGCATCCATCCAAGATAACCGATAAGTGCTTTGTCCATCCGGTAAGTACCAAGGTAGGGTAATGGTTATCCATCCGTTTCCAGATAAGGGAATATGGCGCTTTATTGAAGTGTTGAGGCCAAGACAGTGGATGCATCCTCGGGTTCTGCCCACCATTTCTGTGGAAATGTCGGAATAAAACACAGCGAACAGAGACAGCCACACCAACAAGCAACAACCATGCATCCGGAAATTAGAGTAAAAGATCAATCGCAAAAGTGCTTTCACTAATGAACCTCATATTTTATGTATCATTATAAACGAGATATCACAAGCACATGTGTTCCATAAAAATTTAGATTAGTTGTACCATGAACAGTGCGCCTCGGAGAGCTGCGCGATATCGGGGAGCTGGAGGTCGATCCGAAGGGTTTGGACTAGTCGGTGGATTGCGACTAAGCCGCTTAATTAAGTAGTGAAGACGAGTGATGAGGATCAAGGTTAGGAATGAAATAAGCAGCGATAATAAAGCATGAGCAAGTTCAGCAAAGTTCTCGGGGAAAGCAATGCTTTGGATATACAGCGCTTAGATTATTTACATCTCAATAGTATGGATGAAGTCAGAAATACGGTCAAAAAAGAATGGATTAAAGCAAAGCACAGAAAAGGTCATCCATTTGAAAAGCAATCAGAGACCAAGATAAGGAAAGTACAGAGTAGGATTGAAAAAGGCTTTAATTGAAAGAGTGAAAAAGTCAACGAGGCTTTCTGGGGACTAGACAGTCAATTAGGACAGCCGAACTAGGAAAGGTAACGTCTCACAATTTTGAGTGAATTCGGAGTGCAGGGGCCGATCAGGTGAGGCTCGAGTGGTCAGCGCGTTGGGATTGGGAATTACAATGAAGGCAAGAAAAAGGCTAGAAAAATACAGTGAAAAATTCTCACAGGCCCTAGAGGTAGGGAAAACGTATAGCTGAGTCTGCAACGACCGTACCGCTAGAGTATCAGTACCAAAAGGGTAGTTAATGAAAATGACAGGTCAAGTGCCGCTGAGTAACGGTAAGGTAGTGAAGCTGGCCGTCTACTTGACAAGGGGAATGAAAACAGAAAGCGAAAGAAGAAAAGGTTAGGGTCGATATGAGAGAGGTTTACTAATAAGGAGTGGGGGAGCCCACGATGCTTTCCAGTTAAGGTAAACATGTCGTTGACTCAGCCGAACCAAGGTTTGTAACGTGGAATAACTCTGAGTAAAGCTGGAAAACAGGTGGCCGATCTAGCGAGACTAGATTAGTCGGCGCGTAGGAATAACACGTAAACATAAAGGCAGGAAAAGGTCCGCAACCATAGAGGGTGAGCGAGTCAAGCAGTATCAACGGGTAGGAGCACAAGAGCGTTGAGTTTGCATAGCGTATACTACTTAAGTCAGAGTAGCATTGGAGCATTCAGAGAGAAAGAGGCTAGTCGGTGGGAATAGATCACCTCAGAGCAGTAAGATCGGGCACTGCAATTGAGGAGGAAGTGAAAACAGAGCGCGCTAATAAAAGTTAGGATCAGGATGGGAAAGGTTTATTGGGGAAAGATAGGAAAAGCCCACGAAGCTCTTCAGGTAATGTAATCGGGTAGTTGAGTCAGCCGAACCAAGAGAGGTGACGTCTCAGAAGTCCGAATGAATAAATAAATATAAATATAAATAAATATAGGTATATTTCTAGACAAGCGCTAGATGCTGTTCCTGCGTGGGATCAGATCAAATTGTACATAACATCCATGCTCATGCATGGAGAAGAAATATCGTGTTTATCTTTCCGAACAGTAAAGCAGGGATAAATACAAACGTTTCGTAGGCCTCGACATTTTTGAAGGCAGTAGCTTGGGTCTCCGTAGCTTATGTACGAATTCTGCGCTTTTCACCGGCTACCGCTGCCAAACCTTGAGGTGCATGACTCCAGTAGTAAACGATCAAGTAGAGGAATTTTGATCCATTTTCTTTGGTCACATCACCGCATTTCGAGCATCCATTAGTAGCGGGCTCATGGAAAGGAATAAGCAAGCCAAAATTAGATCGTAAAAGTGGAGGGTGGAAACAAAGGAAATAACAGTAGTGGCTAACAATTTAGCCTTTCTTAGAAAAGTGCGACTGAAAGGCCGGCCCACTTAACTAGAAAATACACTAATATTGGAAAATGGAGCCAAAATATAGCCCAGAAACAGCATACCAGAACCGCAAACCTGGCGCGAAGTTCAAAGTGTAAATCTCCAAACAAGCGGAATCAACGCCGTTTTGGAGCCGAAATGTTAACTAAAACGGGACAACAATGGGCGGTCTAGGACAAACCCTAGGCGCTGGTTACGACAAAGGTAAAATAATTAAGCTAGGTGCAGTGGTTATGGAGATATTTGCATTTTAGCGGTCGGCGGCGGATAGCGCCATTTTCGAGCCTCCGCTAAATTCACGTTCTGCTTTGGAAGCAGATACAGAAAAAAGAAAGAAATAATACAAAAAACGGCTAGGCGTAATAAGTTCCGAATATGGAGTAGTAACTGGGAATGCCTAAGATAACGTGTAATTCGCTGCAGTAGCGAAGTATGACGCAGTGGGCCGAAAAGCAGACTTTCTCAGTAAACGTAGTAAAAGTTGGGAAAACAGACGGAAAGGTTTTAGGGAAATACTAGGTAGGCTGTAAGAATTATTATATAGGTAGAACAGCACAGGATATGGTGTAGCTAGCCCACAGCCAGAATGCGACCATGTGCGATTTTCAGAGTATATTGGGCCGCAGAATCCACTATGAATGTGGAATTCAACGTTTATAATGCTCCGATGTGGATGCGAAAATTATACCAAAGCCGCATAAGCTGAGTCCATATGTATAAGACAAGCGAACCTAAAACTCATTTGCTTCGTCTGTACTAGGATAACGCAGGCATTTCCTACAGAAATATTACCAGTTTCGACTCTTTGAGGCTATTTTATACGTCATTATGGTTATATCACTGACACTAATGAGCCAGGGTGGTCTTCCAGTGATAATAAAAAACTAATGTGAGAAAATTCACAAAATGTGTCCAGGTGAGAAACACCTTGGGTTCCGCTTTGGTTAGACACGAATACCACTTCTTTTGGGGGTTGCGCCATCTCAAGCATGACTGATTATTGAGCCACAGGTGCTAAAGCACACGACTGTGCATTAAGTTGCTAGTTTAGAGCTCTATTTCTCTTAGCTGAGAGTCGGATGCAAGTGCCTGTGGTGTTGGACCAGAATAACGCAATCGTTCCCTGGAGAAACATCATCAGTTTCAGCACTTTGAGGTTATGTTATATATCTTAATGGACGTGCCACCAATGCTAATGAGCTAGAGATGTCTTCTATTGATAATAGAAAAATAGGTGTCCAAAATATTAGCAAAATGCATTCAGGTGGGAAATACCACGGATGCCGCTTTGGTTAGGCATGATCACCTCATCTTATAGAGGTTGCACTTTCTCATTTGTGACGGATTATTGGGCTTCATGTGTTAAAGCACACCATTTCTGCATCGCGTTGCTATTTTGAGCTCTAACTCTCTTGGTTGGGAGTCCGATGCAAGTGCAAGTGATATTTATAGCGCGAAGATCGTGCTTTATATATCCGGTACGCGACTAGACGACCAACCAAAAATAGTGGGTAGAAGACAAAAAAAGGAACTAGGGAAGAAGTTTATTGGACAGGAGGAGCGTTAGCTAATGCTAAAAATAGGGCACCCGGAGAGAGCTAGCTAGGGAGAATGTCGTTGGCGTCGAGAGCGTAGACGGAGCGTCGTTCGCAGTCGAGCCGTGCGCCAAAGGCGGAGATCGTTTTCGTGTTTCCAACAAATGGGAACAACGTTCTAATAGGCAAACCGAATGGTTCCCTAATAGATAAGAAAGCTATAATTTGAATATTATAGGATAGGTTACACAGTCATACGGGGGAATCTCCAGGACGCTACACATTCACCAGTATAAGGTAATAGGAAACTGGGAGATCACAACAGCTATTAACTTGGAGGTTTCCTGGTGGGAAACTTCCACATTGTCAGGCAAATGAATGAACAATAATATAGCGCAAGCAGAAAAGATAACGGAAAACAAGTGGGAGCTGGTTTTTCACCCACCTTTACGCATTACGTATGGTAGGCTTTGGAGCCAGGTAAAGGTTAAAATTACGTACGAATGGCCAAGAAAAGAAGAAGTGGTGATCAAAATATCTGGATGTCTAGCTTTCCAGGTGACAGGGACCTCACTGCCGCATGGTTAACTTTTTGACAGAGAAAGGGAATCCGGAAAAATTGTTGTGCAAGCCTAAAGGACTGAAGAAAAGGATCTGGTTTTCCATAATGCCTGTCTACCAGCGTTTCCGATAGTGATAGACAAACGTATAACACAGATAAAACTAAATGTACGGGCCAAGAAAGCTTAAGTGGAGAGTAAATGCCTGAATAGAAATAAATAAATAAATAAATTGTGTATTCTCGACTAAGCGAGGCACGCCTGCGCAGGCATGATCATGTTAAGAGCACAAAATGTGCAGTCAATGTACAATGGAACAATGGGATTGTTGCATATGTTTATATATGAATGTATGTAAATTTGCATGAAGGCGCGTTTAGCTTTGTTTATGGGATTGGTAAATGTCTCCTGTCATTTTGCTGGAATGTGTTTGAAGGTGCCGCCAGTACTTGCTATCTGTGGACTTGAAGAGATTGTTCGGATAAGCAATGGGTGACTTTAGTTAGTGGCGAGTCACAACCGCCACGTCACAGTGTTGTTAAACGGACATATGTGGCTTTTTAAAGGGAGAACGCTTGCCAGGCGAAAACCCACCACGTCCTGGAACACTGCCGCCGAACTGTTTGCTGAAGGGGGGTAAACCCGAATCACCCAGCTGGTACCACGTGGAGGTTGTTCGGCTAGCCAGCCTTCGAGGTGGGTAGGTGGCCCGGTTATATGATCAGCGGTGTAAA
>CALYDF020010336.1:0-10063 GCA_944474145.2 Dicrocoelium dendriticum | reverse complement strand
GATAGCTGGACATGGTTTGCGAGCCGAGCATGAACATAATAGAAGAGCCGCCCTCTATTAACAATGTGTTTACTCACCTGCATCATTATCATTCGACTCTTCGAATCTTGCATCATTGACCGGCTTCAACGACTACTGCCGTATCAGAACTAAGCCATTCGGCCAACTAACGAAGAATTTTGGCTGTCAACCGACTGCGAATAATAGAATGCAAAATCGGTCTATACGATGCATAACCGACTTGCACTACTGTTCAACGAAAGCTACGGCAGTGCTCCAGGACGTGGTGGGTTTTCGCCTGGCAAGCGTTCTCCCTATAAAAAGCCACAAATGTCCGCTTAACAACACTGCAACGTGGCGGATGTGACTCGCCACAAAATAAAGTCACAGCTACGCATTTCACACTGACGCAGTCCTCAGCCTTCTACATCAAACCTGTGCAACTAATTCTGCTATAAAGAATGCTTTGTTTGAGCACAGATCATCTCTATCTCGTAATGGTTATTGGTTACTAAAAGCCTTGTTTAGGCTCCTGTACTCACGGATCACTACCTGGCGAAATAGCCCCCAACTTGTGTTTTGACGGATTTTTGCGCGCCACAGCGCCATAATGTCCCTGGGTCTGACTATTACCTGACAATATGCTCACTCATACGGACAACATCTTTTCTTTTATAACTTTCATCAAAACGAAATGTTTTAACATTCCACAGAAGCTATGCTTGTATGCACATTTGATCACGCCTTTACAGGTGTGTCTCGTTTTACCGAGAATATCCTATTTATTTATTTATTTATAAACACGCCCAGATGCGCACTTATATACCTTTATATCTCCACCTATGCGGCAATCCCATTGTTCCATTGTACATTCCCTGATCCCGATTTTGTACCCTTAACGTGATCATGCCTGTGCAGGCTGGTCTCGCTTAGTCAATAATAAATATGTTAGTTATTTATCTATTTATTTATTACGGGTGATAAATTTGTACAAGCAAGTAGCTACAAGCAAGTCGTGGTGTTGCAGAAAATCGAGTCCGAGGTTGGGTGTTTGAACGTCTGCAACCAGGAATACCCATTTGCAAGGTCGTTGTAATTAAAGATTGTGCGAGCGCGACGTTAGCCATACACCTGAATGGTGGTTTCGTTGGCGGCTCGCAATGAGCCAGCAACCCTCTCAGCAACGTCAGGGGGTCGCATGAGATAACGCTAAATGGTGGTTCTGTGTCAACGTGGTAGTGTCGTCCCGTTTTCCGGTCGGTGATGAAGAAAAGGCGACTGTGATGCGCAGCAGTGTTTGTCGCTCTTATGTGCTGGTCCGTCCGTTTCTCTCTGTTTGGCGCTTAAAGGAACAAGGAGAACGGCGCCAGCTGGCTTGTGGACTAAATCGCCTGTGGTACCAGCAATAGGATGATCTAGGCGGGGATTTCGAAGTGAACCGAAAACTGGTTCGGCTTTTAAGACCAGATCGGCGTTAGGTAGGGGAAGTGAAATAGCTACCAGTAGTTTACTACACTACGCCATCTGCGCTCTGGGTTTTACTAATACAGCAGCAGTGGTCGATTAGATGTGCGAAAGTTGAACGTAATGTTCCCAGATACGGTCGGCGGTGTCAGTCAAGTGGGACAGTGAAGCACGCTATTAGCTGAAAGCACGTGACACTTGCATGGGGTAGCCTTTGTAATCTCATCTTCCGGAGAAAATCGGCATCTAGAGAGGTAGGTTTTGTTAGGGACTGCCGTGTTTTAACAACTGCGACAATGTAAGAGCACCGTGTCGGGTTTCGCTTAGGAGTTTTGTTAGACTTTATTGATGGGAAAAACCTGTTCTTTTCAGAAATGCACCTTTAAGCCTTTTCTAAGTTTGCTGATCCTGGTAAAAATTTATTATATCATCGTGATCATCAATAACGTAAGGAGGGAGCGAGGCTACCACATAGTTGAACTTATCGTAACCGGATTTAATACGACGTAAAAGGAACTGCGATTCTGTTTGCGATAACCAGGTTTTAGGATTAGTCTCGCGAAATGGAGGTCTAGAGAGTCTAACGGTACGAACGTGGGGGTCAGCATCTGGATTTTTAACCCTCATGGCAAAAAGTACTGAGCCAGTAGAATGGAAACCTAAATCAAACAAAGCAAAAATGAGAAAGGTAGACCAAAACGTGGCTGACCCTGAAAAAATTTAGTAATGGGCTCAGTGATTGTAAGTGCGTCACCAATTATAAGTCGGTTTTCACCAATTATAACGCGTTGGTCTAGCTCTATCTATCCGATGACCAGATTTAAATGGCCAACCAAAGGCTTGCGGCAGAACACACGGAAATAAGCTAAGAGAACTTTTATTGGGTTGCTAAATATTTAGTCCTAAATAGGGTACTGGAAGATGACTAGATATGAAGTGTGTGGTAGTTTGCTGAGTGCGAGTAGAGAACAGACGTTCTTTTGGAAGCCCACAGACAAAGTCCGTAGACGGTCGGTGTGTCTCATTCAATCACGTGCACCATGCAAACATGCAACCCATGGCTGGATAGCCGAACAACCTCCTCGTGGTGCCAGCTGGGTGGTTCGGGTTCCACCCGTTCCAGCAAATAGTTCGGCGGCAGTGTTCCAGGACGTGGTGGCTTTTCGCCTGGCAAGCGTTCTCCCTATAAAAAGCCACAAATGTCTGTTTAACAACACTGCGACGTGACGGATGTGACTCGCCACAAAATAAAGTCTCTGGCCCGTGGATATCCGGAAAGTGCTATCCAACCCACAGACATCAATCGCTTATGCTCACATTCCTGAGGATAACAAACTGTCAAAAATGCTCCAGCGTATTCAAAGACACAAGCTACATTAATACAAAATTACATACTTATATACATCCATACACGCTGGGTATCCGGAAAGTGCTATCCAACTTGCAGACATCAATCCCTTATGCTCACATTCCTGAGGATAAGAAACAGTCAAAAATGCTCCGGCATATTCAGACACAAGCAACATTCATACAAAATTACATACGTATATACACTCATACACTTACATACACTGTTATACCAAACATGTAGTTTTTGTACATTTTTGATCACACTATGTTAGCCAAGCATGATCATGCCTGTAAAGGTGTGCCTCGCCTTGTCGAGAATAAAAAGTTTATTTGTTTATATATTACATGGGAAAACTAGGAGTTCATAGTATTTAGCATGGATTTACACATCAAGTGGGGGAATCCGCAGTTCACTACATAGGCGACCTGACCTTGACCGATCGCATACTTAGTGGTAAAATCGCGAACCGTCGAATGCGTCCCGATCAAATAATGAGACCGTTTGATTGCACAGTGGCGGTTAACTTTAAATGTCGTTGGTGCTTAATAGTACATCCATTTTATGGAGTAATTAATTGGCCTCTGGATGATATAGATGAATGGTATAATCGTTTAGGAACCGTTTATTGAGGTTACATGGTAAATGATTTAGCGGTATTATACTGCAGTGATGGTGGTGAACTAATGAAGGCCAATAAGCTGGCGGAAAACCAACAGGTACGATTTTACGCAAAATGGGTTTAACATGTATAGCAATTTTGTAGTTTAGAGAATGTTTTGTAATGTTAAAGGTGGTGAAACGTAGCGACAATCAAGTTTCCAAAATATTTACTGTTAGCAATGCCACAGGTGTAAGGTTAAGAAAACCACACTGCATATTTTTGCACAAATAATATAAACTGAAGGCAGTAAATTGAAATTTAAAGACAACATAGGTATCTATAGGATTTACAACGAGCCACTATACGTAATGAAGCATTGTGAAACTTATCAATTGTTTTTTAAGGATAACTGGAACTAAAGTAATTTGCTAATTATGATGAAATGCTAAAGGAATAACGGCTGTGACAACCGCATCCCCATACGCATCATTGCTAACATACAGAAGAATGTGTTCAAAAGTGATAACAATGCACGAATAACGGACTATTTATATTACTGTATAAGTGTGTATTTAAAGGCGGAAATTAATACGCGTGTGCACTGTTAGTTATTTGTTATTGGTAGTGTGTGTAGGTGCGTTGTTCGCAGTCCAGTCGTGCGCCAAAGGCCGAGGTCGTATTCGTGTTTGCAACCAACGGGAACAACGTTCCAACAGGCAAACCACCTAATTCCCCAATATAAAAGCAAGCTATAATTTAAATATATTTTAGAATAGTTTAAATAGTCATACGGGGGAATTTCTAGGTCACTGCATGTCCCCCTCCTAGAAGGGATACCATGGGTGACCCGTCGATCTACATGAGGACTGTCCGTTGCGGGCCAGCCTTCTGCCAGACCAGGTAATGAAACTTGATGCAGTTGCAGGGCAGCACTAGGCGATCGGAGCCATCGGATTCCCACCGGTGTCCTTCCTAATGGTGACAAAAATACAAAATGGAGGTAAGTTCGTAAGCGTCAAATGTTCGCGAGTTCGTGAAGTTCAATCGTTTGCTTCAGGATGGTCATCTCCTCCGGTACATATATGAAAGATAAACGAACACAAACGCAGTGGAGGTGGAGGCGAGGGCAAAAGTGACACTTACCTGATGAGGTAGGCGTCAAGTGAAACGTAACTAGTTTTATGTGTTTTCAAAACATTTTCTTCTTTTTTGGGTTTTCAAAAGCTTTCGTCGGTTTTTGAGGTTTTCAAAAGCTTTTACCGATTTTTGGGGTTATCGTAAGCTGTTGTCCAAATGGAAAAAAAGTAGTAAGAAAAATGGAAGGAACACTAATCCCTTAATCGCGCTGGACAATGAACGCGTCTACCCGACCTAGTCGACTTGTGCGAATCAGGGGAAGGCGTCGTCTTAAACGTCCTATGGGATCGCAAAATTGGAGGAATGTTGAAGACGTGGCTGTTGGTACGATGGGAAACGGCGGAACTGAAGTGGAAGGCTTGGGTGGAGCGTGATGTTTGGCGTCATGGATGTTGGAAGCGGGCGAGTCTTCCATCATAGGCTGGGTTGCTTCGTCAGAAGACGAGCAAGGGGCTTAGCGAGCTCAGGTTCTACTTGGGCAACCTTGAGACGGTCAAACGTAACGGCTTTGCGGTTCCCATGACGGTCGATGATAAAGACGCGGTTTTTACGCTGCAGAAACTTGAAAGGACCTTCCTATGGTCGCTCCAGTGGCTTACGGAGACCATCGAGGCCGAGAGAAACGAACGGACAACGCTGTGTCTTGTGGAACAAAAGATTTACTTCGTTGCTTTCTAACGTCAGGAAACTTGTAGTGACGCATGCTCGTGGCTATCTGACGTGCTTGCTTTGCGTCGTAACGGGCAATTCTGGGCTATCAGAAAAGAACTCGATAGGTAAACGCAGTGCTTGTTCATATACTAACTCGGCGCTAGACGTAAGTGGATCAGCCTTTAGGGCCGATCGGTTCCCAAGGAGGATCATAGGCAACGCCTCAGTCCAACTCAGCGCATTGGCGGCGCTAACTGAGGCTTTCAGCTGTTGGTAGAAACGTTTCACCATGCCGTTCGCCCACAGGTGATAGGTGGTCGTGCGAATGCGTCGGCCTCCAATGAGTTTAAGGTGATTGTTAAGGGTCAACCATTCGAAGTGCTGACTGCGGTCTGGCATCACTGTAGCTGGACAACCGTGTGAAGCGACCCAGCGCTCGACAAAAACGCGTGTTACGGTTTCCACGGCTAGGTCAGGGATGAGAACGGCTTCGGGCCAACGGGTGCAAAGAACGATCATGGTCAAGTTGTAGACCATTCCTTTGGACCGGGTCAGAGGTCCCACTATATCGAGATGGACGTGAGGAAATCTCGCCGAAACGGACGAAAACCGACAAGCGGAGCTGAGACGTGCCGCTGAACCTTGGCTTGCTGGCAGTTGTGGCAGCTGCGTGCCCAACGCGTAAGATCGCGTTGCATCCCCGGCTATAGGTATCTCTCAGAGACGAGCTTGGCAATTGCTTTAACGCCTGGTTGGGCGATATCCTGGATGGTGTTGAAAACAATACAGTGAAACGTTGCTGCAACGACAGGCCGAGGTCGTCCGAAAGGTGTGTTGCATAGAATTGTACCATCAGATGAATGCATAGGGTGCGGGGACGTCTTCAAAGAAGAATAATGGAGTTCCAAAAAAGTTTGGTCGTTTGCTTGCGCGGCGGCTATAGCAGACAAATCGATTGCCTGTCCAGCAGGGCCAATCGCAGGTACTCTTGAAAGAGCATCAACGACGACGTTTCGTTGACCAGAAATGTGTCGGATATCAGTCCATAATTGCGCAATGAAATCCAGCTGACGGATCTCACGTGGTGGGTGTCGAGCTGCTTGATTTCGTACTGCGTAGATAAGCGGCTTGTGATCGGTGAAGAAAATGAAGTTGTTACCTTCAGGGACATGTCGCAAATGTCGAACGGTAAAGTAAACCGCCAGCATTTCGCGACTGAACGTGCTGTACTTGACTTCGGCAGGCTGTAGGCGTCTAGAGTAGAAAGCAAGAGGTTTCCAGCATCCATTTGTTGGTCGCTGTAGGACGGCGCCGATGGCGGTGTCCGGTGCGTCAACAGCAACAATGTGCGGAGCGCACGGATCGAAATGACGGAACATAACGGCTTTGACTACGGCTACTTTGCTGGCTTTGAACGCTTCGGCGGCAGCAGCAGTCAGTTTCAACTGACGGTTTTTACGTCCACGAAGTAGGTCGGTTAGTGGACTTAGCAAATTGGCACAGTGTGGAATCAAACGTCGATAATAGTTGAGCATGACCTTAAAACGGCGAATAGCGGCTAACGTAGTCGGGACCGGAAAGTCTCTGGTGGCGCTGACTCTATCGTCTAGAGGCCGTATACCATACTGATCAATATGGTGGTCAAGAAATTCGACGGAAGGCTTCTGAAATGCGCATTTGTCAAGGTTGACCGTGGTGCCATTAGGGACCAGCCTATCGAACATAGATTTGAGATATTTTGTGTGTTGTTCTTTAGAAGAGCTGGCAACAAGGATATCGTCGACGTATGGAGAGACGAAATCTAGACCTCTAATGACTGAATCGAGGAATCGTTGTAAAGTCTGGGTTGCGTTGCGAAGACCGAACGGCATACGCAAAAATACCAACAGTACAAACGGCGTGATTATGGCGGCCTTCGGTATGTCTTCCTCAGCGACTGGAAGCTGGTGATAAGCGCAAACCAGCTCGGTTTTCTAGAACACCCGGGTGCCGCACGTGCTTACAGTGATGTCCTGAATTTAAGGAATAAGATAGCGATCAGGAACAGTAACGTTATTTATCGCGTGGTAGTCACCACATGGAAGCCAGACACCTGACTTTTCGGGCACCATGTGCTGCGGCGACGCCCACGGGATTATAGATGGCCGAACGATGCCTAGCTCAAGCACGGACTCGAATGTTACGCGAGCAACGTTTATCTTGCCAGGTGTCATTCGCCTGGCTTTGGCAAAAACAGGCTTACCTTTGTTAGCCAAATGACGTGTTGCAGCATCACTGTCGGATGGAAACGGTGCTATTGCACGAAAGTCTTGCGGAAATTTTGTATTAAACGTCTAACCGATAGACTATACAGGAATGCTTGAATAAATGTCGGTCAAAGTAACTATAACTGCCAGATTTGTTTGACAATCAATCAGACGGCGTCGCTTCGCGTCAACAGCAAATCGAAATGCCACAGAAAGTCAAGACCAAGAATTGGCATCTAGACATCTGCGACGAGTAAGATCTATTTAAACGCATGTGGTAGGCTTACCTTAAGCGTGCGCGAGCGTTGACCATACACACGAATAGTGGTACCGTTTGCTGCGCGCAATGACCTGGTCGCCTTTTCGATAACATCCTTGGAATCACGAGGGATAACGCTGACCTCTACGCCGGCGTCAACGAGATTGCGTACGCCTGTACTGCGATCGGTAACGAAGAAAAGGCGACTGGGGTAGCCAGCAACTTCCGTCGCCCCTACGTGCTGGCCGGTCCGTTTACCTGCGTGTTGCGCTCGAAGGAACAAGGCGGGCTACCCGAACTGGCCTGATGACCAAATCGCTCGTGATACCAACAATAGCTTGACCTAGGGGGAAATCCCGAACGTGCTCTAGGATAAGTGCGACTACTAGAACGATTTCGACGGTTGGTTCCGGACTGTGTTAGGTTCGCTAGTCGGTTGGTAAGTGCGGCCACTTGCGCTCTTAGTTCTGCTACCTCTGTACTGGAAGCAGACTGAACCTGAGATACTTGGGCGTTGGATTCCCAAATACGGTCGGCAATGTCGGCGAGCTGGGAAATAGGCGCATCATTTGCATACAGGGGGTCACGCATGTTAAGTGGCAGGCGACGAAGCCATATCTCTTTAAGGGAAGAGTCGCCAACCGAGAGAGGCTTAGCTAGAGCCTGCATCATGTGCAGCACATGAGAAGGTTTTCGATCACCTAGCTCGGTTTCGTTAAGAAGCTGCGTAACGCCAGCATGGTCTGATATGCCCAATCGCTTTAAGACTACGGCCTTAAGCTCATCGTAACTTTTCTGACATTCGGGAAGCTCCAAGATGTCGTCGAGGTCATCGACGACTTGCGGAGGAAGCGCTGCGACAACGCAGTGAAATTTGACACTGTCAGACTTAACGCTATGGAACGAAAGATGGATTCTAGTTGATTAAACCAGGCCTTAGAGTTAGTCTTTCGGAAGGGCGGGATGGGGAAACGAAACCCACTAATCTGCTCGCCAGGACCTGGAATGACCTACATGGCGGAATAAATACGGAGCTTATGAAAGTGAAGCCGAATAGTAAAAAGTAAAAGGCTAGACAGAATAAGTTACCAGATTTGAGAAGAAATATTAGTATCAAACTCACCAAAAAATTTATTTTTTGGGGTCACCATTTATAGCGCGATGGTCGTGAGCTCTATATCCGGTACAAGACTAGGCGGCCAACCAAAAGGAAAGGGGAGAAAACACAAAAATAAGCTAGGGGAAAGTTTATTGGGCGGAGGGAGAGTTAACTAATGCTAAAAATAGGGCACCAGAAGAGAGCTAACTGGAGAGAATGTCGTTGGCCTCGAGTGCGTAGACGGAGCGTCGTTCGCATTCGAGTCGTGCGCCAAAGGCCGAGATCGTATTCGTGTTTCCAACCAACGTGAACAACGTTCCAACAACCAAACCGCCAAGTTCCCTAATACATTGAAAAACTACAATTTGCATATGTATTAGAATAGTTTACACAGTCATAAGGGGGCAATCTCCAGATCACTACACGTTGCACATTTCGCGGATAACCCATTGCAGCGACGGGTGACATACCTCATTAAGTGGAAGCAGCGAAATGCAATCTACTTAGAGGGGTACACTGTTTGAAAAGCATGGACCTAGGCCATGCATTTACCAATCACCACCGTCCTTGTTGTCTCAGTCGCTGGTAACATGAGGCGCATGTTTCGCATTGCGTTCATATAGGATGTGGTTGTCTCATTCGGAAGCAACGAGAGTAAAATTAACGCCCAATACCGAGTGCATCTACCAACATGCAGTGCCACAGTATGTGGCCACCGCAGTTCATCTGGTGTGAGGCATCCGTCAACCTTACCTCACTGTAAAGCTCCACGAGGTCACGTACGCACCTGGGAACGAAAAATAAGAAACGTATATCCGATTCCTCATACTCCACATTACATTGCCCGACGCTGTCAAGCAAATGTATCACTGCTTCCATTGAGTTCCCCTCCAAACTGCTCCTCATCTTATGTCCTATGGTCCGAAGGTGGTAACGGTTCATTCTTCTATTGTCGTGCGTGAACGCATAATTCCTGAGCTCTCGCGTGTCCTTAAACTACTACATCATATGATAGACGTCCACTTCCGTGTGCCGCCTGAGTGGTCTGTTGGTCACATAGAGAAACGGCTTTCCTACATAAAAGGTATGACAGTGCGCATGGGTGTAGGATACTATGTCGTAACACCAGCCGTTATGCCGCATGACAAAATGTGCCTTGCAGTCATAACACTTGTACCTACAGTTAATAAGGGTTCCATAAAGATTACGTGTCAACACTGCTTGCATGTGTAACCAGTCCGGCCTCTGTGAGTGC
>CALYDF020010335.1:0-10067 GCA_944474145.2 Dicrocoelium dendriticum | reverse complement strand
TCTGTTGTTGTTCGGTTGTTGTGGGAGTACGATTAGCCGCTCAGCTGTACATCCCGTGGAATTATATCGGAAGTTAAAAGAGTCCCAGAGAGTCCCACCGGCCACCGGAAATTAACTAATGGGCAATACTTTACGCTTGTTAAGTCATTCGCAACTACTGAATGTGTCATGACCGTGGAACAAACGGTTGAACGTGAATCTTCAGTGATTTATTTACACAGTTTCCGTGGATACTTAAAATACCAAAAATTCTAGTACGATGGCATATTAAGGTTTTCCAAATTGGCCGGATACGTATCTGGGCGATAAGGAATATTTAAACATTCAAGTCTGCCAAGGCGGGGAACTCAAGTCAAGTCAATAAAATGCTTAATACACCAACAACGCTTGAATATTCAGCCGTAAACAGACTAGCTTCGTCAAATAAATGCATCGTACGCGCTGGATTCTTCCATCACCTTTCTTTCTAAAATGGGTGATTAGATTTGACCTAAACGCTTCTTTATCTACTTTAGGATTCTTTTACCATACCAATACTGTAAAATTCCTTCTCGTGCTCATTGCGAAACTGATTTTGATTTAATTGTCCAAGCTGATGGAATAAAATGAGATTTGATAAAATCTGTTCAAAAGGCACTGCACTCAGCTTTCTTTTTATTTCTGTATTCTGCTGGAATTAACTCCTTAGGCGGCCGCGCACTTGCAAATAGATCCGATGAGCCTCCAGTAGCTGGTAGACATTGTTCCGGACTCATTTATGCAGAAGTAGCATCTCATATTTTCACCGCCTAATTGTTACGAATTCTTATTTTGCTAAGGTGGTTTATGTGAAGATAACATTCAGTCTACAACAGCGTTGTCACTAACCCTTTTATCATTTGCTGGGATAACATTAAGCAACTGTCGAAGCGCCATCAACATTTGAACACGGTAGCCAGTGCATTATGCACTGCTGTCGAGATGTTGCAAACCACCAGCCAAAAACGTCGGCATCGACCCAATCTGAGCTGGCCTTTGTCGAAATCGACGAGGGTCATTAACATATTTCAAGGACACATGCACCGCAATGCGTCCTCACGTCGTATTCACACCCCCAGACATGCGTGGATGAGTAAATACAGTAGACGTACATGCCATTGGTGGGTCGGCAAATTAGTGCGTTCCAATCTACCCCTGACCAGCGCGGCGACTGAGCAAAAACGAAAGACTCTTCTCAAATGCACTGTAGTTTGACCGTTCTCAGCCCCATTAAATGCTTCCATGCTCAAATGCAAGGGCTACTTAGACGAGCGAGCAAGTCACCGCTGACCAGTGTGTATTTCCTCGCCGCTGCCACATCCGTTAGGGGTGGTTTTACATGTGTGAAGCCCCATAGAACATGACTCACCTGCTTTGGAGACACAAAGTTCTGTGCTCCATGGCCGTCCCCAACTGACAACGTTCGCAGGCCGGACATGACGGGCCCCTGTCCGACAAGTCCCGCGACCGTTTAGTACTTCGATGCCCGAAAGATTTTAATATGTTGGTCCACGCAGCACAAACGCATCGGAGGGTGCGCACAGTAAGGCCAATTTCGCCGTCCCATAATCAGGGACTTAGCCGACTTGCTAACTCGTCGCATTTTGAACGGCTGCATGTACCTAACCCGACGCACAGATGGGAGTTGGGCGACTGTCTAAAGTGTCCGGTTTGCCAGACGTTAAAAACGGTTTATGTTCCAATGAATTACTGGGTATGCTGAGCTTCGGCAGGCCAACTATTTCCATGTCATTGTTTAGAATGAAAACCAGAAATCGAATTGTGTGCGAAAAGATTTTTGTTCCATGTTGCAGAGCTGGGTGACAGGTGTGCTGCAAAAAGTGAGCGGTCTGGTCGGTTGAGCTGCACTTAAAAGTACGCGTCACATGCGCTTGTAGAACAATAGAATAACCACGCAAGATGTACCTGCAGCTCATCAGCTAACAGGCAGATACAATTTAAAACCTGTGTAGGGCACCTACCAAAGGCTTGAACAATAACACAGGTTGACTGAACTTTGGGATGACTTCACAGGAGGTCTTGAGAGTATACTTGTTCATTGCTGTTGAATGTCATCAGTCCATCAGATGTAAATGCACTGTTTCGGAGAGACGCAATCTACCCATAGTCTACGGATTTCTTATGCACCATCATTAAACCGGACATACGGCCAGGAACGGCACGCGAACTAGATGCTGCATAGTCGCTCACCTGTGTTATAATTGCGGTTAAAGGGGCTTAGGACCGACAGAACAAAAACCTTCACCGCACCGGGCAGTGTATGGACCAGATCTCACGTCAAGTGGAACAGATATGACAGCCGAATACAAAGGTTAAGGTGTGGGTGTTTCCGACTCGAGGCGGCCTGATGGATATGAAGCACAGTGGACCATTGGGTGAGAATGAAGTTCGCGGTCAGGTGCGTGAGACGACATGGTACTTTTAAAACACCAAATTGCCTCCCTCCCTCCTTGAAAACACGTTATCCAGACTCATACGAATGAAGCGCTGGGTTCATCTGTAAATGTTGCATAGGTTTAGTAGGCCGTGTAGTTCTCCCAGTGACTCCGTCGCATGGCTCTATGCACGTCTCTGTCAGTTCAATACGCCCCACAATTTTTGGTAGTTCAAATGTGTCCAGCAATATATCAAACGGCAAATCGAAAGTAGAAGTGATTTTTTGTTCGATTCGTCGTCCGCAGTCACGCTGCAGAGGAACACGCTCATGGTTGTCCGTAATTTAGCGTTCCAGTGAGTTAACGTATTATATCAAATTATATCTATGTTTTTGTGTAACTGGATTTTATTTTCAAGGCGTGTTCAATCAGAATTACGTTAAAAGTATTCACTCAAACAACCTAAAAGGTACACCTTCAACAAACCCCCTCGGCGGGCTGGGGTACAATTATCAAACGCCGACCGGTCCACGACGATACAAAGGTAGGGGACCACTGTCGTAGAGTGTACCGGCTTGCAATACCCATATATTTCACGAGAACAGCTGATTGTAGTGTAATCCCTTCACAAGGAAAGAGTACCTGTCTGTGTACTTACGGAACAAGTAATTTAATTCACCGTTTCACACATCCTTTGAAAGGAAATTGCATGAATGCAATCAAATATCTATCACATGCCTCCTTCAACCCACCATTGGTTAATAAATCATTCCACTCGGGTGCTGTCCTGTCTAACTCGATTAGATTCGACGTGTGTGCTTTGTAGGGGGCAAATTGTTTCGAATATGATTACCTTCTACCCCACGTTCAACTTAGACCTGTGAATCCGTCACAAAAGTGCTATTTCATCGCATAAATAAAGAAGTTACGTGTAGTGATTGGTATCTATTCTGCTGCGACGGAGATTGTTCCGCTCCTTATGTTACGGACAACTTGCTTTCGAGGTCAAACGGTAGCTTCTACTGCGCTTTCAACTATCCGACCGAACTAGCCTGAATACCCACCAAAACGAGGCAACCTATCTGCGCCTCTTATTTAGAGCACCTTTTTAGTACCAAGCAAACGTTGTTCACTGTTGTCCAGCGCCCTAGCCTCAGACATCTCCTTTGCTTACTTCCAAAAGTGGCTTGACTACACTTCAGGCTTACACTCCGAGTTCTGAGCGCACGCGTTTTCCTTCCCTCAGGGACAGTGCGCGCTCTAATGGACGTCTCAGACACCCCCATTGTCCAGTGATGGCGCGCGGCACACTATGCACCGGCTGAGCTCCGGTTAGTAAAGTTTCATTTGCCGTCCATTTGAGTTGGACCACGCTAGTCTCACGCAAGTCTCACAGTTTTCCTACCCACCTCCGGAAGTGCGAGTATTCTGAGCGCCACTGTTTTCAGTCTCAACGGTTTACCGAATTTTATTAGCTGGTTGCCTCTGCCCACACAGTGCTACGTGGATGCAAGTGGGATGATTATCGGATGATAGCCTTTGCATTAAGGAGGAAAGCTTCTGCACTAAGAATGGTAGCTTCTGCACTGAGGGTGTAAGTGATTGCGTTAAGGATGTTAGCAAGTGAGTAAGGGTGTAGTGCTTTTTCGGGCTTGTGGACGTCTCACTGATTTGGTAGCTGGCTGAGATGAACCTCAACTGAAATTGGTAATTTCCGTTTACCTGAATAGTCATATTACTATATGGCTCTGTTTTCTGATTTCGTCTTGGCCTAACCCTACACTGTTATGCACCATTATGTGCCATTTGTTTCATTTTGTTCTGAGCTCCATTTGCCTTTTGTCACCTTTCATGTTTCTCTTCCTGAAATTAACCCACCACCTCCATAATATCCCCTATCTACACCGGAATAACTGAGAATTTCGAAGTTCTGCAAAGAATTGACTTTGGAAGCTACAAACTTTGATCTACCCAAAATGTACGAATTGCATCTCAGTATAATCCCCAGACATTGGTAATCCTGCATGCAGGCGTGACGCAGAAATCTACGCAGTCAGTCCAATTGTGACCACGTTTCTCAGTAGCATGATAACTATACATTATTATTACAGAAGAGTAGTGGGGGAGTTGTATGGTATAGGTGAAAATTCGTCATATCTTGACCCACTCATACAACCGTGACACGCCCGGCAAAGCACTGTACGCGCGTTTCATCCTTTCGGGAATCGTCAGCAGTACGCATTCCATCGGACCTCTGATAGGGCTCGAACCCGCAACTCGACTGTTACTAGTCCGTGGTTGAGACCACTGAGCAACGGGGGAACGGCAACGATCATCGTAAATAAGTTACTAGGTGTGATATAGTGCCGTTCGCTATCATTATTATTAATATGAGCCTTATTATTATTATTTTGCTCTGAAGAGTAGAGCGACCGGATCTATTACAAAAGTGCTCAGCAGAGAATTACATAAACCTTGGATCAACACCTAGTTCAACTGACTTTTCAAATTTCACAGATGAAGATATATCACTTCAATGCCAGCACCTCTCAGTCTATGTTACGTTTGTGCTGACCTGTGTTGCCCTATTGAGACCATCTGTTTGGGTAATGAATCATTTCCATTTTTGCTGCTCAAATAACTGCGGAGGCAAAGTACAGGCGTAGCCAACTAACCAGTGTTAAACGTCTGTCCATGGCTTCAATGCCGAACAAAGAAGGTTAAAGAATCTCTAAATTCTGTCTGTTTAGGCAACCATACTCACTGTGACCTGTGGAGTCCCCTAAGCAACTATTCGGAAAGCATTCCCGCAGAACACTCAGCACCGAGGACGTATAAAATCTCCGTCATGAGTTAAGAACCTAATTAATTAGGGCACTCCTTCTACCTTCCATCAGCACTAGACTTTCCACGAATGTTTGCAAGGAGCACACAAGACTGAATTTAAATAAGGCTGGTGAACCGGATGCACTATCAGCAGTCGTGTTGAACGAGTGTGCAGAGGTTTTAAAGACAACTCTGACAGATGACTTGTATCGGTGCTTTACGACTGGTACCATCCTCGACATCTGAAAACCAGCCAACATAACTGTTTAAAAAGAAATATCTTAGGTACCGGCTAATTGGTTGCACCTTCGTGCAATTAAACGTAATGGATGAACACGTATCCGCGCATTTTTCCAGAAAATTATACTTATGATGTCAAACACTGCTTGTAAGCATGAGCGCTCTACATTGGATACCGTCTAAGATTTGGTGCATTCCATTGCGCTTACCTCGAATCCCAGATGCAAGAGCGTACATCCTTTATTTCCCGATTATACTAAGGTATTTAGGAGCCCCGTTTTGTTGGCAAGCGCACCCCCAACGAACCGTGACGAATTGAACGGAGACCTTATTTCCCCTCTGCTATGATCCGGCTACATTGGAAGCCTTCCTATCCTATGGAACCTCCTTAGCTGCGCATATGATGATGACATCGTCTTTGGTTGCAATACTCCAGAAATCGAAGACTCTTTGCAACTCCAACGAGTGTTAGACGAACCAGTGAATCCGTCAACGTCCCTCTCTTTATATCCCAAATTTACCAAATATTGTAACGCAAAGTTCTGTCTTTTATCTCCTTACACACATCGGACCCTTTTACCAGCTCTACTCCGTGATTGTGGGTAGACAAAGCATATTTTGTTCTTCTACCCATCCTTTACTACCCATATTCTTGAAACCTTTACGATGCCATAATGCTCCAATTTTATGGTCTAAAGCTCACAATGCTTTCCGTTCCTCGTGCTTTTATTCTGTGGGTTGTAGGCACATTTAGCTTTCTCACTGGTTATACTAGTTCCTTGTTAATTTCCGCGGACATATTAAAACAATTTTATTCCTCTTGTCAAATCCCTTGTATTTCATTCCTGATGCTTTGAACTAAAACGAAAACCGCTCAATAATATTGGCAGTAACAAATACTTTCATGCATGCATCAACTTTTCGTCCAGGATAATAATCGAGTTACCTCATCCTTTACCAATAATTTTAGGCAGTACTATTGTTATGGAAACGAAGAGGCCAGAACGCACAATCTGTATTACAAAAGAAGAACGGGTTACTAGACCAGCACACAAGCGTGCACATATAATAGGTATCGCTATACAACAACAACAAAGACTTAGCTTTTCGCTCGGCGTTACTTTTATGCCTCGATTACGTTCAATCTGCGAGGTCGTGCTCACCGATTTGCACTCGGATCTCCATTTTCACCCGTCCTTTAGTGAGTAGACCGGATTCGTTCTAATGCTGTTGAGTTGCTCAAACAGTATTGGGTCACTTAATGGCGTTATTACCGGAAACGCGAGTAAAATCGACTTTCTTTAGAAAAGCAGGCTTTCACACATTACATCGTCCGCTGTTCTCGGTGTTGGGCCCGACATCATTATTCACTTGTGACCGATTATCAGATAGTTTGGTAGACCCCGAGCCGCAGAGCCAAGCATCGTTCCTGATGTCCTGTTTAGATACTTCTTTTGTTTTTGGAACGACATTTTTCGTCTTGCCTGTGATACTTGCTTTCGGCGTCACCTCACTAGATCTACTCGTTCGACAAGGTCAAACTTGTAGCTGTAATATTATCCTATCCGGTGAAATCAAAAGAAACACCGTGTTACTAAAGTTTTGGCTGGTTAACCATGTCTCTGCTTATTTCCCCGCTTGCTTTAAACTTCTGCCTAACAATTTTTGAAATAACTATACCGCACGCATGCAAACCCCTTTTTGCTCGTCGTACTTGTTGCCTTACATCAGCTGACATTTGCGCAGCTTTCAATGGAGGGTTGACACTCACGACTTCATGAGTAGCACACAGTGAACCACAGCTATGAGATATTGCAAGTTTACTGCGGAATGGTTTCCCGTCTTTTTGTCTATATTTGAAAATAAGTCCATCAGTCTGTCGGTTTGATGGTCGCGTTTTGCTTGAAGGGCCATTCAATATCACTGTTCGCTGAACTTTGGCAATCTAAAAATAGATTGTTGGTACCTTCGTTTTAGTCTTGGCATTGTTGTGGGCCATATAAAATTCATGCTGTAGTCCTTTGTACAACGGCACCGTAGCTCACTCCTGGCTTTGACTTTTGTGTGGACCTGTGTGTGCATTCTACGATTCGCTCAAATCCATGACAGAATCGTCGGTAACACACCACTTGCGTGGGCGCATGCTTGAATGAAGTTGCACGATTTTCGGTTTAGCGTTGTCAGCCTGTGGTTTCGCTTTGATGCTTTGTTGTATTTTAATCCGCAGTGCTTGCTGAAGTGCTGAAAACGCGCCAATGTGGGTCTATAATGCCTATTTTTACATAACTTATATTACCTTCCAAGGAGATGTGTGTAGGAGCGAGGTAGTCAGCGACTCATCCGTGAACAATGCAGCAGCGACTCAGACGGTCTCGTGAATGCTTTCAATGTATAGTTGAGAACCAGCATTTAACTAGGCCGTCCCCATAATGAATGTGGACTTTTAATTTGCATCATAGCTAAGCGCATTTGAACTGTTCGTTGTGGCTTACAATTTGAAGTCGAGTTGTCCTCTTGTATACTGGAAAAGCAACACCGTTTATGCTACATCACATTGCAGCACTTGGACAGCGTTTGTCTGAACTTGTCCAAGGCACTAAACTGCATGGATCTTCGTACCGTTTTGTACGCACCTCAAAGCTACGGAATAATGTGAATTACACACTAATAAATTGCAACTTTGCAAGTTTTTATCCGCGACTATTCACTCATCAGGATAGAGGTATGCACTAAGTTCACGTTCAAGGTTCATCCGCTCGCAACTTCCTACATCAGTAAACCCGGTGAGGACCGTTGCTTACCTGCGCCGCTGCGTTAAATGATGCGTCGCGTTTACAAAAACGGCCGTGAGTGCCGCCTTAGAAGGCCACCTGCTTTGCTTCTTCATTTTGCCTTTACATTTTCTTTTTTATATCGTTAAAGCAACCATCTTCTGCGCATGCTTTCGTCATCCATTCAATCATCATAAGCTTCGATCTCCATCGACAGCTGTAACTACGCCATCCAGCTATCAAAAATGTGTACTTCAGGCGCACCCTCCACCAAGCTCCAAACTCTCCATCTACCTACAAGGAATCTGCTTTACATTTCTGAACTGTTTCCTGACACTTATAGTTGATAAGGTGTAGGTAACTCCAATGAATTATTTGAGCCATTTTATCCCAAGTATAACTGGTATCATGACACCGATCAGGAATCTAATTCACAAAGTAGTAAGTTGCAGTTTGGAAAAGAATCCATAACCCGCATTTGGAACTGAAAAGCACTTAGTCAGCAACCCGCTTGTACTCAGATCTAACGATCCAGTGCAGCCTTTGGAGTCACAGTGGAACATTTGCCAGGACCAAGTAGGTGCTACTATCTTACAGAATGGTAACATTTGGATTTAAGCGGTTGAACATCCACCGTGACTAATCGGCGCTATGCGCAGGTTGGGAATGAGATCCTCAAGCTGGTCTATTCCATGGATAGGAGCAACTCTTTTAATTTAGGAAGAAAGGCAATCGTATAGAGTCAAAATAAATCGCTTGTGTCGATATTCAGTAAACCGCCACACACCATTCCTCATCGTATGCAACGCACACTTATTTGGCTTCAAATGTAGGGCGTAGATATTGTTTACTTGACTAGTGCATACATGCTCATCGCGGATACGTTGTCAAAAGCTCATCTGACAATGGCAGAGCATTACTCGGAAGAGATCAAAGCATAGACCTAGTACAGCATGCTGCGTTGAAGGAATTTGACTAAAAGCAATATAATGCCACGTGGCTGAAGGTTAAGCATATACAGCTTTCCAGTACTCATTAGTAGCAGGATTCTAATTGTAAATCTGATAAGCCTTTCATCCCAGCGGTTCACAGGCTACTTAGCACAGCCTAGTCCGGAAAAGCGCCAGACGCGTTTCGCCCTATTAGGGCTCGTCAGTGGCGCGCATTCCCTCGGTCCTCTAAGAAGGATCGAAATCACGACCGCTAGAGGCAGATGCTAACTAGCCAGCAGCTTAAGCCACTGAGCCATGGGGGACGTTGGCTGGGCTACATAATTTGCAAACTAGCGGTCATGGGTTGGATCCCCCTTAGAGGACCGAGGGAATGCGCGCCACTGACGAGCCCCAATGGGCGAAACGCGTCTGGCGCTTTTCCGGACTAGGCTCTGCTATGTAGCTTGTGAACCGTTGGGATGAATGCTTTATCATATTTACAATTAAAATCCTGCTACTAATGAGTACTATAAAAACAAATGCCTCTCCTAGTGTCAAATGCTATAGGTATAGCGTCTAGTGAGAGGACGTCATCAATTTGCAGGCTAACCACTGTCAGTGACAGTGGTAGATAGGTGGTGCTATATCCCAGCTAGTTTGCAAATTATGTAGCCCAGCCCACGTCCCCCATGACTCAGTGGCTTAAGCTGCTGGCTAGTTGACATCTGCCTCTAGCGGTCATGGGTTCGATCCTCCTTAGAGGACCGAGGGAATGCGCGCCAGTGACGAGCCCCAATAGGGCGAAACGCGTCATGCGCTTTACTAGACTAGGCTTTGCTAGGTAACTTATGAACTGTTGGAATTAAAGCCTTATCAGATATACA
>CALYDF020010334.1:0-10043 GCA_944474145.2 Dicrocoelium dendriticum | reverse complement strand
CACACAGACTGTGAGTAAGGCGAAGCAGATGGAATGCTACGCCGAACGCCGTCAACACAAGGAATTCTTTGACTCCTTGATGGCGGTGTATGGACCGAGATTGGAGCAGCTGAGGAAACTGATCGATGGTAGTTCAGGCGCTACCTGCACCCAGACTGCAGACATAATGCAGATATGGCGAAAACACTTTGACTGTCTCTTGAACAACCGTTCCGAGATCAACTGGCCTACATTAAACGGCCTGAAGCAGCACGATGTGAAGGCGGATCTGGCGGATACGCCGACACTGGATGAGACGCAGAGAGCACTTGCTCAGCTACGAAACGGCAAGTGTGCCGGAGCCGACGGGATCCCACCTGAAGTATTGAAACACGGTGGACCCGCGTTGTTGACTGCGCTGCACCACTTAGTGCAACGCGTGTGGATTGAGGAGGAGGTGCCTGCTGAGCTAAAGGATGCCCTTGTGCTACCACTGTACAAGGGCAAAGGTAGCAAGCAACGTTGCACGAATTATCGTGGCATCAACTTGCTGAGTTGTGTGGGCAAGGTGATTGCCCGAATCATGCTCAACCGCCTCGTCATTCAGGTTGTGGAACCTAACGTGGCGGAAGAGCAGTGTGGATTCCGTTCGGGTCGCAGCACTATAGATATGGTGTTTGCGGCTCGTCAGTTGCAAGTGAGGTGCAGAGAACGACACCAGCCATTGAACTCACTTTCTTTTGATTTCACCAAAGCATTTGATACGGTGAACCGCGAGGCATTGTGGCTGGTGTTGGGTAAGTTTGGTTGCCCGCGTAAGTTTGTAAGTTTAATTGAAAGTCTGCACAGTGGTATGCGAGCGAGGGTGCAGCTGAGTGGAGAGACCTCGGATGACTTTACAGTTGTCTCTGGTGTGAAGCAAGGCTGTGTCTAAGCTTCTGCAATGTTCAATATATATCTTGATGCAATGTTGTCTTGTGCTTTTGATGCCGCTTATGCTTACGGTGTTCGTGTGGAGCACCGTATTGATGGTGAATTGCTGAACATCCGTCGCTTCGGTGCGAGAACTCTAGTCTGTGAGACAACTATCCGTATGTTGCTGTTTGCTGACGACTGTGCGTTGTTTTCACACAGCGCGGATGAGTTGCAGCATATGACTAGTGCTCTGGCTTCGACAGCGGCCAAATTCGGGCTCACCATCAACACAAACAAAACTTTCTGTCTCTTTCAGCCTTCACCGGAGGTGAAATCTTCAATATTGCCGCGAATCAGCATTGGTGCTGAAGTATTGGAAACCAACTCCCGTTTCAGCTACCTTGGGAATGTGACATCGACTGATCAGCAGCTGCACGTTGAGTTGTGTATCCGCGTGTCGAAGGCAGCAGCAGCATTCGGGAAGCTTGAGTACCGAGTGTGGAACAACCATCAGCTTAGCATTGGCACAAAGTTGATGGCGTACAAATCCATGGTACTGTCCATTCTTCTATACGGCAGTGAAACGTGGACGATGTACAGTCGGGATGTGTGATATCTCGAGCGATTCCATCAGCAGTGTCTGCGACGAATTTTGCGAATCGGTTGGGGCGCCAGTGTTGCAGACACGGAAGTGTTGCGCCGAAGTGGGATGTATGCAGTGGACTGCATACTTTATTGAGACACCTGAGGTGGCTAGGTCATGTGAGCCGTATGGATTCGGCGCGGATACCGAAACAACTCTTATACGGTCAGCTGAGTATTGGGAAGCGGCATGCTGGGAAACAAAAGTTACGTTACCAGGACATGATTAAAGTGAGCCTCGCACGTTCTAAGCTTGATTGCAGATCATGGGAATCGAAGGCGGTTGATCGGCGTGCATGGCGCGATCTAATCACGAAGGCAGTTGCTGAGGTGCGGGAGAAAGCCCTCATGCATGCAGAGAAGAAGCGGCAATTGCGGAAGCGGCAAGCACCGACGAATTGTCCTCCATGGACATCGAGCGCATGGTGCTGTAGAACATGCGGTCGCGAGTGCCTTAGTCAGGCAGGGCTAGTGAGCCATGAGAGAGGTCACTCGGGACCACTGCCGAAGCGACGACGGGTTTTGCAGTGAACGTAGGCAGCACCGGCGCAGCTGCTTTCGATTTTCGATTTACTAACCACGTGCTTGCATGCTAAGGCACTTTATTTCAGGTAGTCGGTTTTCGGTTCTCTCCTAATGCCTTTCTTTCTCGTATGAATGTCTAGTGGGCCATGCGCTAGGCCACTCGGGACCACTACAGAAGCGACGACGGGTCCTGCAGAGAAGTACGCCGTGCCGGCGCAGCGTTTGTAGGCACGCTGAATTCGATTTACTAACCGCGTGCTTGCATGCTAAGTCTCATTATTTCAGGTGGTGGGTTTTCAATTTTGCCTTAATGCGTTTCTTTCTCGTATAAATATATACGTGTACTCTATTCCATTAACTTGCACACCTCGCTTAAGCCAATTGTATTCGATTTCCCCAGCATATTTGTGTTCGTGGCATCCCGTGAACTATAATTGCTGACCTCGTGCACTTATCTAGGATTTGTTCGTCAGCAACTTATTTCATATGCTCATTAAATCAAGGTTTATGTCACCGTTTCCTTATGCTTTAATTGAGTTTTTCTCTTTTTTCGTTCTCTCTCTCTCTTAAGTGATTGGCTGTTGTTTGATATCCCCGGCGTGGCTGCGCTTCATGTGCATGTTGACAAGGTGCCTACCTGTCTATTACCTACTACCTCGTCCATACTGGCTCCAGGAGACAGTTGGTCGTTGCGGGAGGGGACGGGGTGCACGGTCCTTGTGGCCGTGCTAGACTCCAAGAGTGGTTCCATGCATTCAGTGTGGAGCGGACTACGGTCCAGTCACCGCCTTGTGTGCGCTTAGTTTCCCCAAATACAGCGTGCTTGTGTTTGCCTGTGAAGGAGTGTGGGCCGGCTCCGTTGAAGAAATGTGGTTCCCATCCGCATGCCTCCCGGTCTTATTCCTTCTGGTTTACACTGGATATGGGGTATGTGGTTGTAGCTGTGGGTGGTGCAGCGCAAGCCATCCATGGTCCCTCTGTAGGCGCAGGCGTCCTGTGGCTGGCCACAGTGACAGGCATATCCGAAACCGGATGCCGCCAACCAGTTGTGTATGCTGCATTCTTGATACATCACCGCCGTTGGGCTAAACCAAATTACACTTAAAGTAGATCATTTTACGCTGGATAAATTTTATGCCACTTTATTTGGTTTGTTCTGCCTACCTGAATAATCTTCTAATAACTGACCACGTTGCTTACGCTAATTGCGCTTACCTTCGGTAACATTTTTGCGTTTGTAGCATTTTTAGGTAACTCGTGGACGTTTCTTACTTATCGCGGATTCGTTGCTAACCAACTTACTTCAAATGGTAATTTAGCGAAGAGTTATGTCAGTGTGTCTGTAGGCATTATTGGATTTGGTGGGTCAAGTTTTGACTACACGTTGTGTGATTGGATTGCGACGCGCAATCTTCATGTAATGGACTGTTATTCACACTGAAGTGGGAGGCGTGGGAGGCGGTACTGTGAACGAATAGCCAATGAACAGGCAGAGCATACTGCTTCTTTCATGTTAACGAAGGCCAAAGATCACAGCAGAGTTCGGACAAATAGTATTGGAAGACAGACAAGTTTATTGGACGAAAGCGTCCAGTCATATAGATAGACTGGCTGCACGGTTAGCCAGAGGTGGGGATAAAACATGTGAAAAGAAGCTATTCGTTGAGGAATTGCAACGTGGCTTTAACGCAAAGCTTGAGGAGGCTCATCATTTTCATCAGTAGACAGTGTTTGTGCTTTAGCTGCAATGTAAGTGATGGGTCCTAGAAGAGTGGAAACAAATAAAAAGTTTGGAAAATGGACAGGGATGTGGGAAATTGCTATAACCTTCTCACTAGACGCAATCCCAAAATAATAATTTACTGCTCCACAAAACTTCTAGCCCAACCGAAGAAAAGGTAAAACGCCAATGACCTTGACAAAATAACGTAGTAATCGCCGCCAACGAACGCTGTACAACTGCTGCGGACCTTGGCTGTATTTATAGGTCTTATACAGACATTTGACTTCTGGAATTGGAAAGGCAGCTACCAAGGATAGTGGTTCCCATATCTTTTGCCGAGGTGTCAGATGGTTTTTGGTCACGTGCAGAACTAGAACATTCCGGAACGTTCGAATTCGATGCGATAATCGTTGATAATCGATTAATCGCTAAAATAATGGATTTCCAAGGCACTTCTTATTTTCTCCCGGACACCTCCCCTCCTGAGGTATCGTCCGAGGTATAACATGAAAGACTAGGATTAACTTGTAGTCTCCGGGACGGTGTTCTCTGCCTGTCGGTCCATCTCCTTGCCAGAAGCGCCCGAGAACTTTGTTCCGATGTTCGTGTTCTGAATTCTTTGTTCGACTGTGTGCATTCGTCAACTGATACCTTTGGCATGTTGAAGCTTTCCACCAGTAAATCGAACGGGAGGTCAGTAGGCCTTGCTTGTTCTGGTTGGCACAATGTGGGCCGCAACTGGTTTGCATGCCGTGCCCAGATCTGTGCGCCCACCACAACGTCATATATGACGTTCTCGCGATTGCATTTGACCGTCCCTGTCGTCCATTTCGCATGGCCTTCCCGGTAGTCACGTACTAGCACCTTCTGTTTAAGCGTAAATGATCGCCTCTTTGCTCCGCGCCGCCGGATAAAATCTTGTTCCATCCTGCGGTTACTTTCACCAACAGGGTACTCCGAGTCCGGTCGGCTGGCATCGAAAGGCATGCGGAGCTTCCGGTTTATCATGGCCTGTGCTGGAAAGACTCCGTCTGGCGCTTGTGGATTCGGTGTTGATCGATAGAGGAAAAGGAACCGATCAATCACCTCCTCTATACGTCCCTCCCCTTTTGATTTGTAAAGAGCTCGCTTGAATTCATCGAAAAACCTTTCTGAAGGGCCATTCGGCTGTGAGTGATACGGTGGTGAGCGAACGTGCTGTACGGCGCATTTCTTGCAAAACTCCGTAAACGTTGCCAAGTAAATTGTCAGCCATTTTCATTAACAATTGTCTCAGGACAGCCGAATATGCTAAAGGTTTGGCGCATTTTTGATATGGTGGCACCGGTGGTTGTGTTATCCAAAAGAAATACTTCAGGCCACTTGCTGTACCAATCGACTATAATGAGGAACCTTCGGCCGTTGATCGGTCCCGCAAAGTCAACATGAATGCGGCACCATGGTTTAGTAACTTTTGGCCATAAATAGAGTTCTGATTTTTGTGACGCTTTCAAGACATTGGCACACTTTTGGCAGCGTTTAGCTATTCCTTCTAGCTGTTTGTCCATGAAGGGTCAGTATACATAACTGCGGACAAGCGCCTTCATCCGGTTGATTCCAGGATGTCCGGCGTGGAACTACCGAATTAGGCGCTCCTGAAGTGCCTTGGGGACGGCCACCCTTTCCGAATATAGTACGCAGTCGTTTACATTAGAGAGCGCGTGTCTCCTCTGAAAGTACTGTTTCAACTCGGCAGATAGACATGAACGTGGACAACTCGTTTGGTGAAATTGTGTAACCTTCTTGAGTATTGGGTCCCGAAGTGTTTCGGTTTGTACAGCTTCTGTGGTAACTGGTAGACCGTGCAATGCATCGGTTACCAGAAAATTGACATCAGGTTCAACCCCGAACGAGACAATGTTTGTGTCCTCCTGTTCTTGCTGGCGGGCATCAATTATGCGTGGCAGCGCATCCACTTGGCCAATGGAAACTGTCGACTGGGATTGGACCTGGAAATCATACCCCAAGAAGGTAAAAGCTCAACATTGTAGCCGGTTGGCTGTATAGGCTGAGTTGACCTTTTTCGAACCAAAGATAGCCAGCAAGGGTTTGTGATCTGTCAGAAGCTTGAAGCGGCGGCCGTATGGCATTTTGTGGAATTTCTTGACCCTCGTACACTATGGCTAGTGCTTCTTTCTCAAGCTGGCTGTAATTCTTCTCGGCCTTCGTAAGTGTTCTGGCGGCATGAGCGATTGCTTCCTGAGATCCATCGGTGTACATGTGTGATATTACTGCACCAATCCCATGGATTGATGCACCTGTGGCTAAGATAATCTCTTTGGAGTGATCGAAATGGGTCAAAGGCAAGTTTGATGACAGCAGTGACTTGACCCGTTTGAAGGCATTCTGATGTCTAGGTCCATGTTTGGCCTTTGGCTAGCAGCTTGTTTAACGGGGCACGCAGGCGGTGCATCTCAGGCAAGAATGCGCTGTAGTGTCTGATGAGCCCACAAAATGAACGCAAGGACTGTAGATCTGTTGGTGGAAGCATTTTTCTAATGGCTTCCATGTGTCCCGGATATGGTCGACGTCCGTGCTTTTCGAGGATAAAACCGAGGTATTTGCTTATCGGCGTGATAAATGTGCATTTATCTTCACGGATCCGGAAACCGTACGACTGTATACAACAAAGCACTGCATCACGGCGGTTAAACAGTTTTTCTGGTGTTCGACCAATCACTATAATATTATCCAGATATGCAGCGGCTCCAGAAACGTCCGCTAGCATGATATTCATCTACGGTTGGAAAATGGCTGGCGCCGTTTTCACACCAAATGGCAAACGGTTGTATTGGAATAGTCCAAGATTAGTATTGCTCGTCAACAACTCCCTCTAGACTTCGTCAACATCCACTTGAAGATAAGCTTCGGATAGATCAAGCTTAGCAAAGTACTTACCACCATGTAGCTTTGCAAAGATATGTTCCGGTACAGGTAATGGGTACTGGTGGTCGTCCAGCGCGGCGTCGAGGCCAGTCGAGCATTTGCTTTATTCACTGCAACAATAGTTGCGGCCCATCATGAAGAGCTGAAGGCTGTGATGACTCTGGCATTTTCCAGTCGATCGATTTCTTGATCAACGTTTGACGTGGCTGTGTATGGTACCAGTCTTTAGCCTTGAACAGTGATTTAGCACTTGGCCGAAAGTTCGGTGTTGCCTTGAATTTCGTAAAATGGCCCAAGCCGTCCTGAAAGACAGAAGCAAAGTTTCGCTTCAGGGTACGTGTCATGTCTTCGACGGACTTTGCTGATGGGTCTGGACTTGCTCGAACTCTGTTGCAGACCTGATTCAAGGGAACCTCGAGTAGTTGCAATTTTTCATTCCCGTCGAGGCCAAGAAGATTCAAATTCGGCCGGTCTGAAATGTAGCAGGTTCCCGACTTTTCCACAACTTGGATAGCCATCTTGCAATTGAGTTCACCCACTAAGTTAAACACACTGCCGGATGCATTATCTACAACTTTCTGAGAATCTACCATCTTCGGCCTCTTTATGTGATTCAATGTGCTCCTGGAAATAATCGTGCTGTCCGAGGCCGTGTCAAATTGCAGTTTTGTTGGGATCCCATTGATCAACACACAGATAAATCGTCGCGTCGGTTTACACTCGCTTTGGAATGCGGCAACTATAGACAGACTCGGCGCCATCCTTTCTAGAATGCCCTTTTCGATCGGACTTCTGCACTTTCTTCGACGTGACATGACTGCAGCATTCCTCTTTATGCCCACGTTGATGGCACGTTTGACAAATATGATGTTTGAAGAAACAAAAGCGCACGAAATGCCATTCGCCGCATGAGCAGCATGCTGTGGCCGGTTTGTTCGTCGGCCTCTCGAATGGTTTGCGTCTGTTGCCGGTCCTGGACTTTTTCACGAATTGTACGGTATCTGGTGGTGCGAGACCATTGCGTTTGACTATGGCAGTGTCGTGTTTTAGAGTGAGCAGTCGTTTGAATTTGCCTATGAGGGCCTTAGGTGTTAGACCAGGGTCCTGCTCCAGCTTAGCTAAAACCCGCGTGCGGATCTCAGCATCACTGGGGGATTGTAGAGGGCTGACTAAAATGAGACACTTAGGCTGCTCGTCCGTTAGAGAGCGCAGTTTGAAACGTTCACACTCACGGTTAATCATGTCTGCTAGGGCCCCAAAGTCGTCCGATTGCTGTTTGACAATTTTCAGGCATTGCTAGCGAATACTAAACAAGGATACCGACCCATCAAACATTTCCTTCCGTTGCGGTACTACGTCCTCAAAAGTCAGATCCTTCAGCTGTTTGGGCAAAGTGTGGTCTAAGAACCTTGAATGTGCACTTATTCTGAGCTTGCGGAGTAACAATCGAACTTTCCAGGAGTCGTCCTGACGAATGAAGTCCATCTGGAACATGCCTTCCTAGCGCTTGAACCACGCTTCGAAGTGCATCCAGAAGTCGCGTCATAATTGAATTCAGTGATCGTGTTCGTGAGAAGATCAATAGAACTCGACTGCGCGTCCCGCGTTGCTGCTCCTGTGGTCTGCAAACCCAAGCATTTTGTCAGATTTTCGATCATTTTCATTTGTGCCTCCATTTGAGCTTGCTGTTGGAAAAGCAGCATTTGAAATTGTTCAGCAGAAAAATTATCACATTTCCAAGTTTCTCCGTCTTTATTTGTTATAATCTTCTCACAAGACGCAATTCCAAAAATAACAATTTAATGCACCACAAAACTTCTGGTCCAATTGAAGTAAAAATCAAAACGCCAATGACCTTGACAAAATAACGTAGTAATCGCCGACAACGAACACTGTACAAATGCTGCGGACCATGGCTGCATTTGTAGGTCTGCTACTGACCTTCGACTTCTAGATTTGGAAGAGCAGCTACCAAGGTTAGTGGTTCCCAAATCTTTTGCCGAGGTGTCAGATGGTTTTTGGTCACGTGCATAACTAGAACATTCCGGAACGTTCGAAATAGCTGCGGTATTCGTCAGTAATAAATCATTCGCTAAAATAATGGATTTCCAAGGCACTTCTTACTTTCTCCCGGACAGAAGGGTAAATCAATTTAAAAAGCAGTGTCAGTCGTACTAGCGATAGCTCCCGATCAATCATTCTTCTGTCATTCGATTGTGGGCGTTACTGTGAGGGGATATTCAATGAGCTGCCAGAGCTTTGAAGTCAATAAAATGCAAGGGAAACCGAAGGGAGTTTAGACATACAGGAAATAAAGCAGACAACTGTTAGATGCATACGTCTAGGCATAAAGTTGTGTCAGGTAGATTGGTAGTCAGGAGTGGTGATAATGCATATGTGAGGTGGAGCTGATCGTTACGGAAATGGCATTAGGGGCGGTAATTTCCATATGGGTAAAATAATTAGCATATTGAGAAATAGTTCATGAACAGCAGCAGCTTTACATGGGTAAATTATACAATCAGACATGGGTGGCCGTACTGTGAAAGGATAGCTAATGGGCTGGCAGCGCTTACACTAGCTACTTTTTATTCTCTCCGACTACCGTCTGTTGAATCATCGTAATGTTTTCAACTACAACGTATACTTCAGAGAAACGTAGTCCACCGGTCGGCTAAACGGACGCTGTCAGTGCTATACCTTTCAGACGCAAACATCTTGCAGTCCATGCACTCCTCAATCGACCTAATATTCTACTGCTTTTATCTGTGCTGAACATTCACCAATAATTATTGGAAACACTGGTTGCCAGAAAGCATAAAGAACCAGATCCTTTCCCATAGCCGTTTATGAAATGTTAACATGTACCATTTTGCATTCCATTAGACTGGCAAGAAGGTTAACCACGCATCAAATTAGCCTGTCACCTTGACTAGCTGAATATGCAGAACGTTTTGACAACCACGATACCTTACATTGGCCAGCTATGCGAAATTAGTCGTTTACCTGGTCCTAAGGACTCCATGTGTAAGACATCATGGTAGGTGGAAATGTATTACTTTTGCGCATACTTTACTACTCCTGGCTTGTGGAATCATTCCTTCACATTTTCTGAAGCTCTGGAACAGCTCCGGTTAGATAATTTGCTAGTGTGACAGCTTGTCTATTGCCAAACTTACATCTATAGCGCCCTAAAAGTTAAATGCTATCTTTCATGTACAATTTAATTGTTGACCGATTGTACAGTACGCCTTCTTGTTTTAAGCTTCCTTACAACCGGCTCGTCACTCGACAGCCTTGCAAGTTCCCACGCTCACGTGGTCGCTCTCTTCTC
>CALYDF020010333.1:0-10038 GCA_944474145.2 Dicrocoelium dendriticum | reverse complement strand
GTACTGTGGCGATGGCAGCGTGCCTGTGTGATGTGGAATGTATAGCCACAGTGGGCAACCTGTGGCACCACATTCGCGACCAGGTGACAGCCGTTGTCGAAGAGACCATCGGGAGCGCAAACCGTACTCGGTATGACTGGTTTGATGATAACAATGAGACGATTGTCGCATTGGTGTGTGAGAAGAATGCAGTACTTGCTGCACATCTGGCAGACCCCATTGATTGCGGAAGAGAAGTTAGTTTCGCAAAATTCGACGGTGACTGACCCTAGGGCTCCGTCGCAATAAAAATGCATGGTGGATGCAGAAGGCAAAGCAGATGGAATGCTGCGCCGAACGCCGTCAACACAAGGAATTATTTGACTTTTTAAAGGCGGTGTGTTTACCGAGATTGAAGCCGCTGAGGACGTTGATCGATGGTAGTTCAGGCGCTACCTGCACACAGACTGCAGACATAATGCAGATCCGGCAAAAGCACTCTGACTGTCTCTTGAACAACTGTTCAGCGGTCGACTGGCCTAAATAGAACGGCCTCAATTAGCACGATGTGAAGACGAGTCTGGCGGACCAACCGACACTGGATGAGACGCAGAGAGCAGTTACTCAGCGGCGAAACTGCAAGTGAGCTGGGGCCGACGGGGTCCCGCATAAAGTATTGCAACACGGCGGACCCGCGTTGTTGACTGCGCTGCACCACTTGGTGCAACGTGTATGGATTGAAGAGGAAATAACCCCTGATTTGAAGGATGCCCTTGTGCTACCACTGCATAAGGGCAAAGGTAACAATTAATGTTGCACGAATTATCGTGGCACTAAATGCCGAGCTTCGTGGGCGCGATGATGGCCCGAATCCTGCTCAACCAACTCGTCAGTCAGGTTGTGGAACCTAACGTGGCGGAATAGCGGTGTGGAATCCGCTCGGGTCGCAGCACTATAGATATGGTGTTTGCAGCTCGTCATTTCCAGGAGAAGTGCAGAGAACGACAGAAGCCCTTGTACTGGTTTTGTATATTTCACCAAGGCATTTGTTATGGTGAATCGCGAGACATTGTGTCTGGTGTTGGGTAAGTTTGGTTGTCCGCGTATGTTTGTAAGTTTAATTGAATGTCTGCAGAGTGGTATGCGAGCGAGGATGCAGCTTAGTGAAGAGACGTTGTATGACTTTGTAGTAATCTCTGGTGTGTAGCAAGGCTGTGTCTCAGTTCCTGCGACGTTTAATAATATATTCATGCCACGATGTCTTGTGCTTTTGATGGGGCATGTGCTTATGTTGTCCGTGTGGAGCACCGTATTGATTGTGAATTGATGAACATCCGTCGTTTCGGTGCGAAAGCAATAGTCTGTGAGAAGACTATCCGTATGTTGCTGCATACTGACGACTGTGCGTTGTTTGCACACAGCATGGATGAGTTGCAGCACATGACTAGTGCTCTGGCTACTATAGCGGCCAAATTCGGAATCACCATCAATACAAGTAAAACTGTCCGTATATTTCAGCCATTTCCAAAAGCGCAATCTTCAATATTGCCGCGAATCAGGTTAGTGTTAAAGGATTGGAAACCACCTCCCGCTTCTGCTACCTTGGGAGTGTGATGTCGACTGATCACCTGATACACAGTGAGCTGCGTATCCGCGTGTCGAAGGCAACGGCGCCATTCTGGAAGCTTGAGTACGGAGTATGGAATAACCATCAGCTTACCATTGACACGAAGCTGAAGGTGTGCAAATCCATGGTGCTGTCCGTTCTTCTATACAGCGGTGAAGCAAGGTCGATGTACCAGAGGGATGTGCGATATTTCGAGCGGTTTCAACGTCAGTGTTTGGGACGGATTTTGCGCATCAGTTGGGGCGACAGAGTTACTGACACGGAAGTGTGGCGACAAAGTGGAATGTGTGCAGTGTACTGCATACTTTGCTGCGACACCTGTTTTGGCTCGGTCGTGTGAGCAGTATGTAATTGACGCAGATACCGAAACAACTATTATATGGTCAGTTGAGTATTGGGAAGCGGCATGTGGGGAAACAAAATTTACGTCACGAGGACATGGTCAAAGTGAGCCTCTCACGTTTTAATCTTGATGGCAGGTCATGGAAATCGAAGACGGTTGATAGGCGTGCATGGCGCGATCTAATCACGAAAGCAGTTGCCGAAGTGCGGGAGAAAGCTTTCATAATGCAGGGAAGAAGCGGCAAGTCCGGAAGTGAAATGTGTTGTACTCCATCGACATTGAGCGCAATGTGCTGTAGCACATGCGGTCGCCAGTGCCTGAGGCAGGCAGGCTTATTGAGCAATGAGCGAGGCCACTCGGGACTAATAACAAAGCGACGACCGGTCCTGCAGAGAACATAGGCAGAACCGGTTAATTTCGAAATCTTCTTCGTGTATGTGACATTTCCGGAAAATATAATTTTGACCTCGTGAACAAATATCGGATAATTTTGTAAACCACTCATTTAAAATGCACATTTGTTTAAGATTTGTGTCAACGTTTCCTTATGCACCACTCGATATATTTGCTTTGTTATATTTCTAGCAAGTGATTAGCTGTTGCTTGATATCCCCGGTATGGCTGCGCTTGGGTACTTTTCCTCATGCCTGTGCAAGTAACTGTTAGCCTGACCTCCAAACTAAACCCATACTCATTTATAGTACTACTGCTTATAAGGACTAACGTGTCTCTGTCCAGCTTGTGACGGTTCACAATGAAGTCCGGAGAAACGCATGTGCATATGTCGTATTCCGACTGCCATTGGACACGAATGACACGAAACTATATATATATATATATATATATATATATATATATATATATATATATATATATATATATATATATATATATATATATATATATATATATATATATATATATATATATATATATATATATATATATATATATAAACCGAATGGATTCCACAGGATACTTATACCGCTTTTGTACGGGTAACTTAGTGCAGTAAAACAACATTCGAACAAACCGAAAATAACATTAACAGAACATAAAGGTAAGCTTATAAAAACTCACGTTGATTTCAGGTGTTCAGGATCCAAGGCAAATTTTGATCGATGCGATCGATCGATCGATGCGATAACGCTCTCGTGTGTGCCGACAGGCGGGTGCGTTTCGGCGAACGTCCGCAACGTCGCCCTGAAGGCATTGATATCAGCCAGCTGTCGAAGCCGGGTGTTCTGAATGCGTATCAAACTACACTGACATATGGGCTGAGTCAACATCCAATAAACACCGTCATAGTTCACTGCTCACATATTCGTCAAATCTTAATATCAGCAGGCATGCCTTCGTGTAATAAATCTAATTGCCAAACCCCGAATTTGGCTCTCTACGAAGTCTCAGGAACTTGTGGATGCTCGCTGACGTATTTCGGCTGGAAGCGTGTCAAATGTGACTCGCAAAATTCTTTAGACAAAACTGAGTGCTAGCCTTAGGAGAGATCGCGAAGCCTGGTGGTCTACTCGTGCATCGGAATTAAAAAAGCCGCTGCCATTAGTAATCATCATAAGTTTTTCCGTCTGATATAGGAAACCGGCGTCAGGAGACCTTGTGTTAGCGAGGAAACGCGACAAGAAAAGACAGCCGATCCACAGCCTGTCAAATAACTTGGAGAGTTGTGTCGTACAATATGCAAGGCAGTTTAACCTATCTGAGTTAGCGCTTTCTCTTTCAAGAATTAAGTGCCCTTCTCCTTAGATCCGCCCTTACGTGCAGAATTCGAACTTGTGATCATGTGACAAGATTTAGGACTAGTCTCTGCAGTTATGTTGAACTAAAAGGCATAGTCTCTATATTCACATGGAAAAATAGTTCGTGGAGCTATTCGAAGAGAGACTCAAAAACATGTTAACAAAAAGTTTTAAAACTAGGACCCTGCATCAACTATCTTAAAGAATTTAGCTAGAGGAAACACATACTATTGTTCCCCGTATGCATACCGCATATGTAAGAGCATGTACTAATTTTATTACGAATTAACCATTGCCGATACGTATACATTTTCCTGTGTCATAAGGAACATAAGTATTATTGTTATTAATTATTTAGTACTGCATAGATGCATTTTACAAAATGCCTGATAACAAGTTTGTTATTTACAGTATATCTGCATCTATTGCACTGTCCTTTACTCAGATCATGGGATTAGCTTTGGATTGATACTGATCTGGATTATATATGTTGACGTCGAATAAGCGTGTTGTGAGCAGCTTATCATCATACACCAAATAGGCCGTGGATTCAGCTGCACTTCGATTCCAAATGAAAGCATATTCTCTCCTCGCATCCATTATCGTCGATGGAGCATGAGCTAAGTACATCACACTAGCTGAGTTTATCGGAATGTGTTGTACTTGCACAGAACACGTAGAAAGAACAGCTGACAGCCGCAGGCTGCAGGTTGATAATTAAAAATATTTTTCCTAAGGACACCAACGTTAAAAATATACGCTTAGGAACAGTGAAACACGCAAACACGGACGTGAGTAGCATAAGTTTTAGAAACCAGACGGGGTTCGGTCTCATGTTTGTTAAATGGTCTGAGAAAGTTCACACAATACCATGGGTTATCTACCAGTACGTCGTCCAGGTTTCGCAATGGCGTCTTATCATTAGCATTACGCAGAGATATGAATAAATGTATCGGAGTTTAACGAATCAGTAAGTAAAGGAGTATGGTGATGGTACGAACTTGGTCCACCTTATTTGTCAGAAACTAGAACATGGTCACAATCCATGCAGCATGCCTCGAGCAAGATGTTTAATATTACTACGACTGAAAATTTGTTCAGGAAATTAGAGCAGCTGCTGCCTGTCTGAATTTTATTCAGCCGTTAGAAAACCAACCACAAAACGCCATATACATATACTCTGGTTAACTTTTGCATTATAGTAGTCCCAGGGTACAACTTATTTAAACAAATAAGGTTTTAAAATTTTTAGTACTGGCATCTTCTCACCAGTGGCTTGTAGTGGTATTAAATTAGTGGAAAACGAACCAGCTTAAACAACCGAGCGATCCTACGGCGCGGTAAGCTTTTGAATTATGGTGGCTTGACTGTCGAAGTACCAGATTTGCAGGGCTTGCATTTGCCTGTGTGATCAGTAATTTATTAAGGCCAGATATGACAACTGTGCAGAAGTGATGACAGAAGGTGAAATGAGGGTAAAAGTTAGAGAAACTGGAATCAAGATTGTGATACTCTCTGTCAAACTTGATATGAAGAAAGTAATATTAAACCTGACTATTACAACCAATTCAAAAAGCACGGATGTTCCAAGTTCAATGGCGCGCACCGAAATTGGAATCTCGTAATCCGGAATAGAAATGTGAATCGTACATCTTACATCTTACAAGGTATACGTACATAGGACAGTTTCGACTTCAAACCGCTTCTCCGTCCGAGTCCTGCTGCTTTGTAACCCAGTGACTTCAACTAAGTTGTGTTGCTTGGAAGTTACTTGGGACTTACCTACTACCAGGTCGGTTGATCTACGTAAATAAAACAATGTAAACGAAGAACAATTTCTTATCTGATTATAGTGAGGTGACCATTGTTTTGGCAGAGCATAGATGGAAGCACCAGCACGATCAACGATCGCCGGTGAACGTCTAATTTACGGTGGTTACGAAAGGCTGGTTACTTCAAACGCGATTAGCAGCTGCGGCACAATCGTGCAGATTATTTGAATTGGATATGGTGGGATAGCAATATTTTCCGTTGAGCATTTCAGCATGTGGTTGTATGTATGAGCCACTTTATCTGTTTAATTAATTTTTTGTGCAAATTGTGAGGTGGATAAATTAAACACAATGAGCTCATTTACTGACAGTGATGTCTGTAGAGCTTAGTTTCAAAAAACTTGGCTGAATGGCAGATATTGCAGAAGCTCGCCAAATTCCATAAACCAAAGGCGTAAATCAGAGGTTATGGCCAATAGTATAATAGCCAGCTGATCTGCACACATGCCATTCAACGCAGTATGCCGCATGTAAGGACAAAATACTAATACATGTATGTATGCGCTGATATTTTATAGCGTGCTGCACAGGCGATTTTCCTGATAATGCAGTAGTTCACTGATCATTAGTAAATATTTCACAAGATGACCAGGAACCTAGTGCGTAGGGCATACAAATGTGATAATGTGTGAGCACGTACGTGTTTTTGATATAAATGACGGCCAACGTATACTTGAAAGAATATGGAAATGCGTGTACCAGCTAGGCGGAGAGTAGTGTCACAAATAACGCAGGTAGTCAAATGCGAACTCCGCGCGCTTTACTATTGCGATTTTAGTTTTTTCATGCGTCGTTTGTTGCCTATAGTATTAAGCCTATAGGTTTCTCCAGTTTATGAAATATTGTGGTAGTACGATTTCGGTTATTTAGTGTTTCTGAACAAGCACAGTTAGTGATAGATACATACAGATCTGCATCACGCATTGCAAGTTACAAACATTTCGCAGCAACTTGATTTGGAACAGTCATATTCACAGTGTTATCACCGTTCATTCTAGGGGTCAGCAAGGGGTTAAGAAATATCAGCTACAATATCCCTTAAATGGATAGCCAAACCAAGCCAAATTTACATATTAAAGTCTTTTTCGGATCAACCTTACGCCAGTGTAGTTTAACTGGTAAATTTTGGAGTCGTAATAAAGGGAAGTGGCTCTGCTACTCATGGAACAATCCACCTACTAAATATATACGGGGTCCTATCACCCACGGTAAACAGGCCGTACATCCAGTACCGAATTAAGTAAACGGCACTCCTTTAGAGCAACTTCATTTCAGATTCACTTACACTAACCCTAAATATAATGTATTTCAACACCCACTATAATACGGTGTCAGGAGGTATATATGAGAAAAGCCAGCAAAGCCTAATTCAATACTGAAACGAGCAAACAACCAAAATTAATAATGCAATTAATCACATTACCACAACAGTGGAGCACGAGGTACTTGATGTGACAGTGACTGGTGACTACCAGATTGGAACAACAAACTTTGATCGCATTCGCTGACATAAACATCCATGGAGGTGGCATTTTCCTCCATTTAACCAATATATTAGATGAGCGCATACAAGTGCAGTTGATGCCAGTAGATTTAGCTACAATGTTTAGAAAGACATTATTTAGCCGCTTTAACATTGCACTCCAGAGGACTTTGGGTTCTCCAGGTTAAACCAATAGCTGACTAACATAGCTACATGAAGCTTTCTTTTATAATAATTTCAAATCCTGTCAAACTTAACAAGCGCCTTATCAGATCCATAGTAAATAAAACATATAACGCGTAGCAACTATTGGAAATAAATAGCCAGGACATGGAAGCAGACAAATCACACAACACTACCAATTTGTACCTATACACAACATGTCAATGAATTGTGAATTATTTTAACCGATTTCAACTTGCTATAGCGTCATCCCAACCATCATGGGGCTAATGGTTGTGTTCTCACAATCTGCTGCCTTATTGTCAAGTAAATGTAAGTTTCGCTGAGTCGATTTCAGAGACTTTGAAGTGCTGAACAAAGCAACACTGACGAAAAACAAATATAATGTATATATCATTCGAGTAGCTGGATCATTATAACAATTACAAGGAGAAAATATATATTTCTCCTAAATCGGTGAGCGGAGTCCATACATATATATATATATATATATATATATATATATATATATATATATATATATATATATATATATATATATGGGTAGTTATCGTTTCAACACCTAAATTCCATCCGCACATGAAATATCGATTGTAAACGGGATGGAATACGATCGGGGGCATGTGGATGGGAGGCACATTTCAACGCCGTAGACGGCGCACACTACCTAACCTGCAAGCACACTCTCAATAACGAGTAATTTGCGAGATACTGGATCGGGGACTCAGTTATTACGGGCGGCCATACTTTACCTAATTTGAGATATTAATCTGTGGCCGAATAAATATGCAACACGAGCAAACACACGTGACATAACAGGTGTCTCGGAAACACTTCATGGCTGACGGTGTAAAAGTATACCGTTGCTGTTTGTAGCTACACCCTCCAAGGTGGAACACATTGCCCGTTTTCTGAAAACGTTCCATCATTTACGCGCTGCGCAAGGCAGATGTTAATCATGTGCGCTGACCTTCACTAAAGTACATGCTAAGACCTACATTTCTATCCATCCTTTGTTGATTTAGGACGCACTATCACAATATGCTATCTGATGGTACAGCAGGTCATCTCGTGTAAGACTGAACGTAAAACGCATACCTTCTTAATGACCGGTTCGGATTGATAGCATCAAATAGACCTCTTTGTAATCCATGATCTAGCCTACACATCTCAAGTATACATAGGGGAGTCTATATACTGTGCATATGTATTAGCATTCAATTCTATGTTAGAAAAACTCACCGTTGATCTACTACATTGATCGTTATTAATTGGTACTACTGTGTTTTGTTTGTCATAGAACGTTACCTAGCAACCTGAGTTTAAAATCTTGAGGAATAAGTAAACACCAAATCATTTATACTTGGGTTATTAAATTCAACCTAAAATATTGTTTCTGAGTTGTAGTCAAGATGTGCGAATGAAGTGAAAACCGAATACAAGATATCAAACAAGATTTTGGCAAGTCTGATTAGAGGACAAGAGCGAATTGTATATAATAAAAAGCTAGTTCGTTTTTATTGGTATAAAGGGTAGGAGCCTGAAGATGAATTATCAAAAATATATTTTCGTTTGCATTGACTTCGGACTTGCTATGGGGTTCTTCAAAATGAAGAATATAGTTTCACCACTGCTAATCATTTCGTCACTTGACGAGGCACTAGTAATCAAAGAAAAATATGCACACACAAAGAAGTTTCAAATCAATATTTTGGTTGCAGGCAAAATACTGTAGCACAGTTCATCATATGCAATTTTGGAATTTTAACGCAAATATAACATAACTAAGCAGAACCTGGCTGGATACCATGATTACCGGCAAGGCCCATAAATAAATGGTGTGTACCTAGGCAGGGAGAGGCACAGTCGAACTATGTGGTCTGATCAATTGAACATTAATACTAAACTGATTGTCACTGTAGTTAACGATTACAGCACTAATATGAAACCGACATTTTGCTAAAACTTCTCGCTTAGCCCTTACGTGTCTGAATCAGCTAGAGCACGCCACCACAAATTAGTGAGTAATAAATGTCACCATATCAATCAGTCAGGTTTCATTGGTTCTAAATTTAAGGGCAGTATTGAGCAGAAAGTGTAGTAAAATGCATTTGTTCTGAATTCAATATGGCAATCACAATGCTTCATATTAATCTCAGAGTTTAAATAAATTTTACCTACGGCTTATAGTGGAGGCCTAAAGCATAAACTATCTAGATGCTCGGAAATTACGGAAGTGTTACCGTGGCCAAAATATACTTTTGGGGATTAACAATTGCGAAACAAATATTCAAATTGATGTACTTGACATCTTGCTCATCCCTGGTAAAACGTAGGCGGTTCCCTAGAATTGCGCAATGCTTGATTGATTCCTTTCTTGATTGCCTTTTTATTTACATTCATTTACTCATTTCACGATTTGTCTGTAATCAGCTAATGGAGAAGACACGAACTAATCTAAATTCGAGGTATCGCACACAGACGTTGCTTTTCCCTTCTCTCTTAAACTTAATGATGGGAAATAAATGAATGATAATTCTACGAATTAGAAAGGATATAACGTAATACGTTGACCATAATTCAATTAAGATTTTGCCCATACGTGCTTATTAATCCGCCATTTCAGCTTCAATTTATCAACCTCTTCTCCACCCCTCAATTCTTGGCCCTCACACACCTTGTTTCAATAGTCGCTTGCCTTCTAATTCCAACTAATATGTGAACGCAGGGCGTCATTCCTGTCCTGTCGACAAGACCATGTCCAACTAAGCGGCCAAGCCCAGTTCATCGACTTAAACTTGAAGCCCTCGATCATCCTTTAGATTGGCATGCCT
>CALYDF020010332.1:0-10072 GCA_944474145.2 Dicrocoelium dendriticum | reverse complement strand
AGGCTAGTTCTGGGGGCCTTGTGCATTAGTATACATTGCATTGTATTGCATTGTGCATTAGTATACATGCAGGATAGTGCTTTTGTAACCAAGAGTGAGCTAGCACAGGGTGTGGTAGGAATGGAGTTTGTGCCGACCGTTAACGGGTCGGCCATTAACCGTTTTTTTGTGGTGATGTTTGCCTTTGAGTTTGCTTTCGGTCAGACGACTGATCGCGGCCTTCCGGGCCCTGCTGGTCCCCCGTGTTCAGCCGTGTTTCGTGGGATATTGCGGTTGTCGATAAATCCATGCCTTCACAAAGTTGCATGAGTGGATGGTTCAACAATTTAATCGCTCCTTGTGAGTCGTTGGTAATCCGTGGAAGCGTACCTGATGCCTTTAACCGAATTTCCGCTGGCAGCTTCACACGGAATTTGGACCAGTTTTCCAAGGCGAGCGGTAACATAAACTCAGATTGAAGCACCACCTTCATAAGTCTGGGACCGTTCCCTTTGTAGTTGGGTGAAAATGGAATCCTGGTCAACCGCTTAGCGATGATATTATTGAGGGAGATTTCGTGGCGGATGTAACTCCATTGCTCCCGGTCATGTGCATCCGCTGCATCAGAGGTTGAGTGTTGGAGCTCAGAAACCCCGTACACAATTATCGTCCGTTTCGCCTCGGCTTTACGAACTTCCTCACGGTTGACCATCTTTTTCGGACGTTCGTTCCAGGGGATATCAGGAAGTATGCGCGCCTCGAGTGATGAATGACGAAGCCTGTTGGACGATAGTAGAACTGCCTCTGTGTCCTTGGTGGAGTTTAGTGTCACCCGGAGAAGTCGGGGTTCACCGTAGTGCGCTGAATTTGGATGACGTGTGACTCGTCTCAGCATTTCAGGTTCAACCGAAATGCCAATCGCAGTACATATAGACTTCCACTGATTACGATCATCCAACAGCTTCCCCTTTATCGTACTCGCCTGTGATTCAGGAACATTTGTACACACAACGGTTAACGCGCCTTGGCTCCTTGCGTTGGATGCAGATTTGCCATGACTTACAGACACGGTGTTAAACGGATTGTTTGGTTGTTGGAGTCTGGTCAACTTACTGATGCTTGGTGAGGCCACCGGAGTCGGAGGTAATTTAGCCGGTGTATGCATGGAGGCGACTGAGGCGTACGACGCCCGACTTTTCTCTATGGCTGAAGAGGTTTGCCCCGGAGCTTCCGCGGTTGCTGTTGAATGGAGGTGGGGCGTGTGACTCAAAGGTGTGGACATCAGTACTCTGGATGTTCGTCCGATTTTGGGAGTTGAGTGAGGCAGGGGATTTGGAGAAACTGAGGCTGCAGCGCGACTTGAGCGTCTAGCCCTTTTTTTCGGCCTCGAGGTGGAGCTTTCTTTGACCGACTGTGGTACAATCATGGCCATATTCGCGGCCGGTGGTGCAAGCCTGGCGTTCAACAAATAAGCAATTGTCGCATTCAAAGTATCGCACCTTTCCATGAGTGCACATAAACAACCGACCACTGGAGTTAACTGGCAAGTTGGACAAAACCAAAATGCGTCAGCTGCCTTGTTTATTTGCCTTGCTTCTTGGGCGGACTTTCCTATACAGCTCGGGTGGAACGAGCCACTGCAGTTTCGGCACGTTATACCCATTTTAAGGGCTTTGCCGCAATTAGCTGAAGAGCAGATACGTCGTTGCATGATATTCGGCATAGTTGTTGTATTTTTTCAAGCACAAGGACAAGACCTGATGTCGATCACAAATTCCAAAATGACGGGCACAGCCGTAAATCACTGAGATCTCCGAAGATATCAAGCGGAATTCCACGAAACTTTCACGGATTGATGAACACACGAAAATAAAAAGTTTGGTGCACAACTAACACAGCAACACACGTAAAATACAGTAATTCCAGAGAAAAAGCAGGATCCAGCGCGTGGTAGCAGAAGGCGCATAACTGACGAGATACAGAAGTTCGAAACACGGTGTCTAGTGCTTTTCCAGACTAATCAAAGCCTGGTGACTGAGAGTCGACTGTGATGAACTATCCCTATTAAAATTACGCAAGAAACGAATAAACCCGTATAAAATCGTGAAAAAGGAACGAGCCCACACAAAAATACAAGCGGCGAAATAACGTTTAAATTCGTGCGTACGAATCGCGGTCACCAATTTGTAGGACTAGTAACTATTAGACCGAGACGGTGCGCGTAATTATGCACGGATTTCAATAGGTAATTGAACTCAGACACAACGGACTACATTAGATGGGCAACAAAAAGACGTGGACAGATGAAGCGAAACGGGAGCAACATGTTAGCGAGACAACTTACAGAGCAGACAAATGTCGAGGCGAATGTAAGGAAGATTAAAACATGAAAGCATAATGTACAATTGGTTAGTAATAAAATCGTACATAAAAGATAGAAGTTATCTTTCGGGTGCTACAGGTTCACACGTAGAGTGATTGTTAGCGGAGTTGGTTTGGTGACTAGTGACACCAGGTGGACAGTGAGCGCTGGCAAGAGCTGCCAAGGTCTACACTTACCAATTTTATGGTCAGTAACGCCGCTGTAGTCTGATATGAAATAAATTTGTAATTTATTATCGCTACTTTCACAATTATGTGGAGCTGTCGTCCCCCGATTGTGAAATATATTCCATCGGCATCACAAAATATGTTGACCCGTGAGCACGCTGATTGATGAATGTTGATGATGTCATCACTGACAGGGCTTGCGTTGACTGCGCACATTAGTGCAATATTTGACCGGTATTGGCTCGATAACCACGTCACACACAGAGATGGTAATTCACCCAATTGGAAGCGACACTCGAGTTTCCGTAATGGAAACTTGGTCAAACACTTGTGATGGTCGATCCTGAACGGACGTTCTGCACACGCTCACTCTAGTCACCTAGTTGCAACTGAGTCAGTGCGATGTGTAGATGATGACTGCCATCTAAGCTACTGACAGACACGTAGTTCTAGTGCCTCTTTTTCACGGATTTACTCCTCTACCTTCTCGTAGGGTGTGCAACATACGCCCATTCGAATCGGATTTCATAGTTCTGTTCATCGAACCATCACGTAAGCAATTATTTTTACGAGTTGTCCTAAACGGCTCCTACGCGTAATCCCACGCATATAACTCTATCACGTCTGAGCCGATTCCTTGTCTGCAACATCATTCGACACAGTACTCTCGAAGCTCCAACGATCGCAGGCTTATTCCAATACGGTGTTCCTCAAGAAAACTGTGGAAGGATTTGTGTATTCTTATTCTGTGCCTATTGTTTGGGTTCAGCTTCAGTAATAGGCTGCTGCTCAGACACAACCGACATACATCAACTGGTCCACCAATGTACTGCGCGTGTTTACCTTACCAACAGCTGCGTACACACTTAATGCGGTGATTCACACCCATCATTGTTATGAGCCTAGGAAAATTGAAGGGTTGATTGACTTTAAAACTTTTGCAAGACAATGAAAGGCATCCGTCAACATGATACACCTCAAGGACAAATACGGCTAATGTTTTGAAACTATTAAGTCAGTATTAGCCAGCTTTAGATTTCACAAATCAGGCCTAATATGTACCGAGATGCGCTAATAACATTTGAGGCGACTAGCTTGTTTGTATGTGTCCGTTTCCGCGAGGCTGTTGCAACAATGAAACAATGGTGTATTACGGGTAACAAAGCAATGCTTAATAAGTCCCGTGAGATGGAAGCTATTGCGAAAATTAAACTGCATGATAAAGTGAAATGTGTTTTCGTGGACTCACCACAGACTTATGTAGAATAACAGAGATGTGGGCGTATTAAAAGTAAAAATCCATAAATCCATTAACGTTTTGATTCGTTCTCCGATTTGAGTAATTTAATGACAAACGTTTCACCACCTCCCTCAGTGGCATCTACAGTGCACTGCTCCGTAGAGGAAATGCTCAGCTCGGAGAACGAATCAGAACGTTAACTACCAACACGAGCTACAAGTATTCTGAATCATCCCATAAATCCACTGTTTGGGAGTTTGATAAGACACCGTTTGATTGCCTTTTGTAACCCCTTGCTTACCAGTTATGAAATGATATGCAAATGAGACAACGCATCGTTAACTAGTTTTTAAATATCTCCAAATTGGGAGCAGAGATGACATAATTAGGGAGGGCGTTCCAACACTGGCATACGCGGGGGGAAAGAAATTTCTACGGCATTCAAGCTTGCTATACTGAATTGTCAGTTTCAGAGGGTGACCTTTTAGTTTAGTGTTGTGGTTCAATTCCAGCAGCGGACGGCAAATGTGGTTTGGGTTCTTCAGAATCTGGTAAACCATTATGAGATCCCCCCCCCCCCCCCACAAAAGCCGATATCGACTGCTGTACATTTTTAGAGATTTCAGTCTAAGCTGATAGGGCAGATGAAAGAAGTCCCTGACGACCTTAGTTGCTCCTCGTTGAGCAGTCGCGAGATCCTGTTTCTGCCACGACTACCATGCTTGAATAGCATATTCCACGTGCAGTCGCAAGTAGACGTTAAGCGTTTGCGGAAAGATTGAGGGTTCAAACCGACCGAAGGCTATGCGAAGCAGGCCGGAGTGTTGACTGCCGGTTCTCGTCGCTTTCCCTGCTTGTTTTGCACACCGGAGAGCTTCCTGTACCAGTACACCCAGGTCACGCTCCTGAGAGACCTTCTCCAAGGTGTGGTTTTCAAGCTTGTAAGCGCTCACCGGCTGGTGACACAGATGGATCACCTTGCACTTAGCTATGTTCAACTGAAGCAGGTTCCTCTTTGACCATTCATAAATGCAATCTAGGTCATGTTGTAGCAGATCCTGATCTGCCTTGTTACTAATCGCCCACCATATCTTGACGTCCTCGGCGAAAAGCAGGAAATTTGGAGAGGCAACTCTTGCCAAGTCGTTGATAAATACCAGGAATAAGCGCAGTCCCAGCACTGAGTCTTGTGAAACACCACATTCCACCTCAATCGGATTAGAGAGTGATCCCCTAACACGTACTTGAAGCTTCCGTTGGTGAAAATAGTTGCCACTCCAAACAAGCACAGGATCTCCGAGTTCGTAGCTCTGTAGTCGGTGAAGTAGGATGCGGTGATCCAGGCGGTCGAAAGCTTTGGAGAAGTCCAGATAGATGACGTAATCTCCGGCTCCATCATCAGCCATTTCCGTCCGACTACCTCGTGCAATCAGTAGGCTGGTGGTGCATGACAGGTGTTGACAGAAGCCATGCTGATCCGATGCCAAGATGTTACGTTTTTTCAGGTAGTCCATTAAGGCCTCAGCGACGAGCGCTACCATCATCTTCGCCAGCACATGGAGGAGAGTCACTGGGCGATAGTTTGCACGATCTGAACGGCTACCGCCTCCAAAAATTGGGGTGATAATGCCACGCTTCCACATAGTGGGGACTTGTTGTTCATTAAAGCACCTTTGGAAGCACTGTGACAGTGGTTCAGCTAGCTTGTTGGCCACAGCCTTCAGGCGGATGTTGTCTGCTCCAGGAGAGCTATGATCGCACAGTGAGAGTTACTTCCTTAGCACAATTGATGGGTTAAAAATTACATGTGGAATCGGTAATGTGCATGACATTGTGGGACAGGTAGAGGCTGCGAGTTCGAATATTGGGGCGTATTGTAGCCGCAGGGCATTAGCTGCTTCTTCGGCGCCTTGCACTCTACCGCCTGTCGTGAAAAATGGGGGGATGCCTTGCTTCACTTTAAGAAGATTGTTGACTTGCCTATAGAACAGTTTGTTTTTTGCCAGAAACTTTTTGGCTAGGCACAGTTGATAAGTTACTTTGTCCTCACGGACAAGTGCAGTGCAATGGTTGCGATGGGTCAGGAAACTGCCCCAAGTCTCTGAGCCGGGGTTAATCTTGTAGGCACGCCATGCAGCATCCGTTATCGCCCAGCATTTTCGAGTCCTGCTCCTTAGAAGTGAAGGAATTTTTTGCAGGACGAAGGGGCTTGGTCTCTGGTGCTCTGTTGACGACGTCACTGAGTCTTTCAACTAACTTTCCAAACGTTGTCAAGAGGACTGTTGTTTGAGAATTCCCAAGCAGCTGCGTCGACGAGTTCTTTCAAGACGTGGTAGCGTGTGACTATATGACTTAGTTCCGAGTGTTCAGACGGATACACTGCATAACACACCTAGTTGAAGGTTATCATTACATGGTCATTGAGACCTAATGGACTATCCATCAGTAACTTGTCAAGCATGAGCTCTTCATTCGTGAGCACAAGGTCCAATATGGACGGCTTGTTTGCTGTCCTGAATCTAGTGGGCGTGGTGACGAGTGTACAAGGAAATATTAGCAGTCAGTTCATGTAAGTCTGCTTTGAAATGCTTACTGTGTGATGCCGAAACCTCTAGCTCGTGTGGATAGAAGTCCCCGGAGATGAGAATGTGGCTGAAGCTAGTGCGTGTTACTCTGTTCAAGGCACGTATCAAGCGGGAATCCTTTTCCGGAGTATATGTTGGGAACGGTAAACGAACGCTGAGACACATGCCTCGTTGTGTCTTAGTCGGAGATGGCAACGGAATGCGTCGGTAACGTGAGTTGCCGCTCATAAACTATTGAACATTGCAGGTCGCTGTGGTAGTAGAGTAGGACCCCACCAGTTCTATTAGGGCGGTCGTTCCGGATGAGTGACATTACGGCTATCGCAAATATAACATTGTAATGTAGCCCTCCGGAAAGCAAGAAGACTGGGCCGCAACCATGAAGTTATTTATTAATATTGCGCTCGAATACTTATAAAGTAGATGCACTATTTACAACAGTCCGTCTCAATGGCTCATCCCTGTTATTTGCAGTGTCGCTTGCTCCCTTTCCATTGGTTTATACTTGCTCGCAACATTCACTCTGTCTAAAATCACCTTGACTTTCTTAGTGGATGTACGATTGGCGGGATTGGGCCTGCGCGCTTCTTCCCTCAGTCCAATGCCACAAGCCTTGGCTCAAGGGTGCACGAGTATGCGCTATTTCGTCTGCTGGCGCCTGATTGGTCACTTGCAAGTTCAGTGGATGGTTGTAGGCTGGACACAATTACGGGCCAACTATTTCCTGATTGACTGACCAATCTGCTTCCGGCAACATGCTCACTCCTTATCGGTCTGGCCTGTGACGTTCGATCGGCATTACAGCATTTCCAGCCCCCATCGCATCCTTTCCTTTTTCGTTTTTTAGGATGACGTTACAATATGTTCGGTATTGCCTACCACTTCGTTGCGTTTAATGTCCTGGGCCTTGGTAGCAGTATTCCTCTCCGGTTGTTGTTACTGTCCCCCTCTCTGTGGTGTCCACTTCTGACACACTCTTCTCAGTTGCACCCGATTCCGTCGAATGAGATTGCCCCTAACCTTGATTTCATAGCTCCTCCCTCCCCTCCGGCCTTCGATCACTCCTTTCTGCCAGCATCCACCGGATTTCGGTAATGGCTGCACCCATACTTCTTCTCCTGTACCTAGTGGTGGAAGGCTTTTCGATCGGAGATCATAGTACAGTGTTGCCTTAGCATTCTGTTCCGTAGTCGGTCGTGTAGGATATCGGACGGCGCTATCTCGGGCTGCAGTAGAGTCGTAGCGGTCGATATTAGCGCTCTTGTTCGGCGACTGAATAGACGCTATGCAGGACTCGCTCCGATATCAGTAGATGGTGTATTCCTTCGGTCCAGTAGCATTATGTACGGGTCTTGCTGGGTCTCGTTGGCTTTGGTAAGCACTCTCTTCGCCTCCTTCACTGCGGACTCAGCCTTAACGTTTGATCGGCTATGGTATGGGTTGGTTAGCCGGTGACGAAAATCCCACTTCTTGCTGAATGCACGAAACTCCGCACTATTAAATCGCGGCCCGTTTTCTGAAATCACCACCTCGCGTATTCCATGCTGAGCGAATTAGCATCGCAACTTGTTCACCACGGAGTGCGCACCAGTCATCGTAAACGCATTGATCTCGAAGTACTCACTAAAATAATCTTCCACAGTCAAACAGCTCCTTGCACCGTGAGAAAAAATGTATAGTGCAACCATCTGCCATCTGATCGTGTGCTTCAGTAGCCTACACAATTTGTCCTCCTCAGTGTATCGTTGGAGATGCTGCAAGCGTTCTCAGTGACGGTGATCAGCTGTGTTGCATGGACAAAATCTGGGTCTTCTTCCTTTCCTGGCGGGTCTGACAGGTGCGCTCTTGATAGCGTGTCCGCAATGTGCATCTGGAATTCTGGCCGGTAGACAATCTCCAGATCATACTTCCGCAGACGAATAAGCATCCTTTGCAGGCGGCGTGGAACAACATGGAGCGGCTTGCTGGCGGTGGACACTAGGGGCTTGTGGTCGGTAAAGGCGGTGGATTTGCGGCCAAATGTATAGTCATTAAGACGATCCACGGCGTAAACCAATGCAAGCATTTCTTCCTCTATTCGCGCTTAACTACGCTCGGTCTCTGTCAGCGTCCGGCTGCGAAAATCGATCGGCTTACCGTTCTGCATGAGTACAGCTTCGATACCATACTGACTGATGTCACACTGGAGCTGGAGCGGGAGTGCTGGCTTATAGTAAGCGAGAACGGGGGCGCTCGTGATCAATTCGTTTATTTTCTGAAATGCTGTCTCCTGCTCCGCGTCCCCATGCCACTTTTCACTCTTATGCGTAAGTTTTCGAATCGGTATCATTACGTCGGCTAATCAGGGCAAGAAACGAGTTAGGTAATTCACCATCCCATTCAGCCTGCTAACGGCTTTTACGTCAGTAGGAAGAGGCATCTGTTTGATGGCCCTGACTTTCTCTGGGTCTGGTTTCAGTCCTTCGGAGCCTAGCACGTGTCCATGAAACACCACTTCCGTCCTACGCAACTCGATCTTCTCTCGTTTTAGCTTGATGTTCCTTTCAAAACAGCGCTGCAAAAATCGGTGAATGTTCTGGTCGTGCTCCTCTCGCGTTGCGTCAAAAACCAAAAACGTCGTCTGCTGCACAGAACGTTCCTGGTAAATCGCCTAAAACCTGCACCAGTCGTTTCTGGAATATCTCGCTAGATACATACAGTCCAAACTGTATACGAAGCCAGCGGAAACGCCCTAAAGGTTGCCCCAACTTGGTCAGGTAGCTTGACTCTTCGTCAAGCAATCCATGCTAAAACGCAGAAGCAAGGTCTACTTTCGTAAATATTCTAGCGCTGGATAGTACCGGAAGTACATCGTCTAAAGTTGGTAGCGTATAATGATCCCTTCTGAGTGCGGCATTAAGTGGTTTTTGATCAATGCACACGCTTAGCGCTCCAGATTTCTCAGTAAGGATCGCCACCTGGCTAAACCAATCTGTGGGCTCCTCAAATTTGGCTATTACACCCAAACTAGCAAAACGGTGCAGCTCGTCTAAACATTTCTGATATAAGGCAATAGGCACCTTTCTGGTCGGCAACACTAACGGCTTAGCGGATATGATTAAAGATAAATGAGCACACCCTACGAATCTACCTACGACCCCGTCAAACACTCTTGGGTAGCTGTCAACAATATCCATGTTATCTTCACATGAATGGACGAAACTTTCATGGCTAAAAGCGACAAAACCGAGACTCTGAATAGAATCAATATCCAAAATGGGCATAAGGTCTCCTGAGACTATTAGGAAATCGAGTTGGTGTTCTGTACCGTTTTTCGGATTGATGGCCTTCAACGTGGCGGTAACTTTTGGCAGCAGCTTTGAACCATTCCACATTCTGAGGCAATTCTGCGTCTTGCCACATGTCATTCCCACACAGTGCTTCTCAGGTAGGATGTTGACAGTAGCCCCTGAGCCCAGTTGGAAGCGCACCGGTCGTCCTCGATTCAAAAGTGTCGCGGAAACACACGTGTGTTCTCCACGATTTTCCAAGTTGCTTATCGAAAAGTCTTGTAACTGTTAGTTGATGCTCTCGGCTACTGGGCTGAGTTTAGCGGATCTGCAACAGTAAGCAAAATGGTTCTTCTTGGAACATTTTGTGCACCGTCGACCCCAAGCTAGGCAGCTCTCCTTTCTTCTTGGATCTAGACGACCGCAAAACTGACAACTCGGACCCTGTC
>CALYDF020010331.1:0-10070 GCA_944474145.2 Dicrocoelium dendriticum | reverse complement strand
TGATATGCTAATAGTGTGATATGTGACATAAAGTGTAAATAGTGCAGGTTTTTAAATCAAACACGTGTAAATTTCTGTACATAAATAAGGAAAAATTTGTGGAGTAGGTATATTATGTCCAAAAAATAGGCAATCCAGTTTGGCTGAGTGATCGAAGTCCTGTTTGTACTTCACCATACATACTCCCAATTCCGTCCTAGCAAATGACCAACGGCAAGAATACCGTCAACTCCGCCATTCGAGCGTGCCGGAACTGACCCATTAACGCTGTTGGTCCCGAAATCACTATCATTTGGGTTTCATCCTCATGCACTTCAACCACTGTCGGCCGATAACCTTATTGTTTCACCCAAGCGGGCACGGTGTTGGAGAACAGTAAACGCGGACGTAGGCACTCGATAAGTCTTCGAAGCGCCTGACCCATGGAATGTTCCATCTGAATGAGCCGTCCGGTGCGACATTTGGAGGTCTGTTACCAAAGGTCTTTGGGCACTGTTCACCCGGCGGTCTCATCAGATGCGAGCGATGCTTCGCAAGTGATAGTAGTCGTAGATGACCAGATTGTGGATACTTTCAACGCAAAGCGACCATGCTTGTGGCTCTACTGTGGCGTTTTACATCAAGCACCGTAAAGGTGAGATGGAGATTGAAACTCCGGCAAGCGTGTACGGGTGCGTGCGGTTGCGCCTCATGCTGAGGTTTATGTTGCATACATCATGCTTTTTCACCGCTACACCGACTTACACTTATACTAGATCTTCTTAATCTGTATAAAAAGTATTCCTCTTTGTTTGCTTTGCTCATTTCCGTTATTGTGCTACCTCTTCCGTGTCTATGTTGCGACTTTATTTTCCTTAAAATTCTGTGTTGATTGTTTGATATCTCCACTGCTGGGGCAGATAAAGTGCACGGTCACAAATACCGTGCTAGGCCAGCAGAGTGGTTCTATGCATCCAGTGTGAAACGGGCTTTGTGCGCGTCTGGTACGAATGATTACCCAAGTATGCATGAATGATTCCATTCTGCTTGACGTAGAAGTGGGAGCCGTCTCCATTGATGAAATGTGATTCCTGTCCACATCCCTCCCGGTCTTATTCCTTCGGGCTTACACTGGTTAGCGGGTGCCACCGCAACGAGGCTGGACCTTATCGTAGTGCGGTGGTTTGTCTACCCCCGTGATTCATTGAGCTACGCTGACTTGCCTTTTCCAAATGCCTTCTGAGCCACTCATACCAGACAGGTCAATGGTTAGGGGTCAGACTAACACTCACAATCCGATCCTCTTCGGAGGTTAGGGATAGGTCGATGTCCCTCCTCTTTTAAAACCTAGCAATAGGAGACAACAGGTCTACGCGTTATAAGCTCATAGCTCGATTCGTGTAGAGCACGAGTGACGCATTGTCGCTGACGGTGGGAGAGCACCTCTGAGTGCTCATTGGTTGGCTACCGCCCATCTCAAGCCAGGCAGCCTCAGGTCAAATTGGTGTAAATCCGCCAACTCACTTGCGGCTGGCCGTGATCAGAGGTACGTAACGTAATAAGGTCGTAAAACACATGTGCATTGTTCCAGATCTTCAAACGCTGTGTGTGACAGGCCTCAAGCAGATCCCATTGGGTCTCTGCAATCACACTCCCGAGCTGGACTTGCTCCTCACTGCCTTGTGGGTCAGGCTATTGAGCCAAAGGCTCCGGGTGGAGTCCCCCAATCGGATCTCTATGTACCGTACGGCCTTGAGGATCAGACTTGCGGTAAAAGCTAGCGGCAGAGCACCTCGAACAAAACCCCTCTCTCGGAATGGGCAGCCAGAGATTATCTGCTCTCTGGACCGCGTCGACAACACTCCCTTTTCTTCTGCTTCTTGTTTTTCAATCTCCTCCCTTCTCCTCTTCTCTGTCTACTGAGCAAGAGACTGCGGCTAACCTCGCGGCTACTGCCATCGGTACATGCATCTATTTCATCAAACCTAGAGTTTCGTTTCTCTTTGGTTCCTTTAACGTCCGCACTCTAGGTCAGATCAGGCAGCAGGCAGCACTGACTCTTATTCTTCACTTTTTGCTATTGATGTGTGCTGTTTCCGAGACGCATACAAGACAACGCTGTTGTGACGAATCTTCGACTCCATGGTTCTAAATCTGACGATGATGACTTCACTCATCGCGTCTCTGGCGATACCGAGTCAATGGCTGAACCTCTTTACGGTGTTAGTATTGCCCTCAGCAAAGTTGCTGAAGGCAATCTGATCAACTGTATACCGGTGAACAGAAGCATTGCGCGGTTCGACTTCGTACCTCTATCGGTTTATAAGCAGCGTCTGAAGCCAAGGTGCCTTTTCCTCGCCTCAGTTTGTGCCCACACAAAATGCAGCTCAGAAAGTACCTTAGACGATTTCTATCGACAAGTCTCATCTCCTTCGCTATGCGAAGGATACCGACGTACTGGTTGTTGCTGGTGACGAGTGCCCAAATAGGTCGTCTTTCTGAGTCTGAACAACGTCTGGGCGGCTGTTTCGTAGTCGAGGTACGCCGAACAAACAACGGTGATCGATTCTTGCAACTATGCGCTAACCACAACCTTTACGTTGACAACACTGCGTTCCAGCACAAACGTTCACACCGCGTCACTTGGTGCCCACCGAATTCCTCAATGACCTTGACCCAAATTGACCATATTACCATCAGCTGCAGATGGCGCACCTCATCTCAAGACTGTTCGTCACTTTGGAACACGTGCCTGGATTCCGCGCACTCCTGGCACTTACTCTTCTCTATTCATAGAGGCGCCTCTCTTCCTACCAGTAACTAACTCGCAATCTGCAGTTCAACATTATCACGACGAATTAGCCCATCAATTGTCAGTGACAAATGAGGTTGGTGGGCCGAACGCTGACTGGAACCGTCTGAAATGTGCCATAAAGTATATCTGTGACGCATGCTGTGTACCCAACTTGAGTCGTCATAATTGCGAATAGATCTCTGAGGCATCAATCTGCTTTATCGTAACACGGAAATAAGTTCCAATAGACACTGAGTTTCAACGTGTCCGTAACTCCATGAAACAACGTCTGACAGGGAGTCTTCGAGTTGTCTGGATACGATGATGGATGGTAAAGGATCGTGAGATGGAGAAAACCAGTGCTACTGGGAACAGCCGAGTGCTATTCCAGCTCATCCGGAACATGGATCCGAGAATACCATCCATTAGCGAGACAATAGCTGAGAAAGATGAACAGCTGATCCATTCTCAGCGTCGATGACTAGTCCGTTGGGCAGAACATTTTGAAGAGCCGTTCAGCATGTATGCTGCGACATTGCCGATACCCAAATCGCCTGAGCCGACTTGGGAAGTAGATGTCATGCCTCCTACTTTGGAAAAGGTTCGGCATGAGCTTTCCGTGTTGAAACGAAACAAAGCTCCTAGACCTGACGATCTTTTTTTATCTTCCATGAAAGATGGTGACTGTTGATTGGACTTGCTACTCTTTTTAGCATGATTTGAGACACTGAGGAAGTGCCTTCAGACTGGCAACTGTCCACTGTCATGCTTATCTTCAAGAAGGGTCAGCGTACTCCGTGCGAAAATCATCGAGGCATTCACCTTATTTCCATTGCATCCAAACTCCTCACGAATATCACGACGACTTACTGGTCCCCGTGAGAATAGAATCACTGAAAGCCAGGCTGGCTTCCGCCCTGCTTGTGGTTGTATCGACCACATATTTATTCTTCGCCAATTGTAAGGGCAGAGACTTACATACAGACGACCGACTATGATTTTCTTTGAGTTAAGAGCCGCCTTTGACTCCATTGCTCGTGCTAGCTTGTGGCACTGCCTATTCATGAAGAGCGTGCCGGTTAAATTCCTTTCAATTATTCAATCACTCTACCGTAATTCCCGAGGACATGTAAGAATCTACGGGAAACTGTCTCCTGAGTTCCCCACGATAAACGGGGTTCACGAGGGTTGACCTATATTCCCTTTTCTCTTCGACTTTGTGAGCGAAATGGTCATTAATGATTTGGTTCTTTCAAATTGTTCTGGAGTAGAAGTTCTGCCACGTGACCGACTTACAAACGTGGAGTATGCAGACGACATAATTCCCCTTGGGTCTGATGCATTGGCTATGCAAACGCTACTGCACAGACTTGTGCGTAGCGCTACACGGTTCGGCATGTATTTTGCACTTTGTACGTACAAAATGCTCTTGCAGGACTATGCCGGCACACCTTCGGTTTTAGCTATTTCCGAACAGCCACTGGAACTGGTGCATCGGTTCACTTACCTTGGTAGCTGTGTCACCTGTGGTGGTCACATCACTGAGGAACTTACTTCGCATATCAGCAAGACCCGTGTGGCTTTTCAGAGGCTGAACCATCTATGGAGACGGCGGGATATGAGCCTGTCAGTGGAAGGTAGGGTGTATAACGCTGCGATAAGGCCGGTCTTACTGTATCGATCATAGACCTGGCTAATCCGCCGCGAAGACATTAGACACTTGGCCGTATTTGACCACCGATGCTTGCGGAGTATTACTCACTCCTGGTGGGAACACTGGGGGAGCAATGCTGAAGGCAGCTAGTTGGTTTTTGGCAAAAGGCCTTCTGTTGTCTCACTCGGGTCTTTGCTAACTCTTAGTCGCTTACGTTGGCTAGGTCATATCCTTCGTATTCCTGTTAACCGGCTTCCTCCGCGTGCGTTATACGCCATGGCCACACCAAGTCGGGCGAACCCGCGAGGTGGCCTGTCCATGCCTTGGCATCGAGGCATGAACAAATTGTTCGGGAGATTTGGTCAGTCTGGTGCGTGCCGTCATCGTAGATGAGGGCCACGGGACGGTCCACACCAATGGTTGGAAAGCGTATCCGACATGGCGCACTCACGAAGTCAGTGGCATTCTTGAATTCGGTTTCTTTTATCTGGTTAATAATTTTCGCTCCATTTTGAATAGTCTAACACATTTCCTTCTTGCTTCTATTTTCCCTACATTCTATTCGCACCCAAACCCACTGTCCTACTTTTGTTATTGTTATTCTTACGGTGCGAGTCGTGGCAACTTGATCCACTACACTTCGGTGCTCAGATCATAGTTGATCAACGGAACTGGATATGGGATGTGTGGGTAGAGCTGTGGGTGGTGCAACGCAAGCCCCCCGTGGTCCCACTGTAGGTGAAGGCATCCTGTGATTGTCTTATAGGGGCCGCAGTGACAGGCCAATTTGAAACTGGGTATCTCTAACCATATATATGGCGGGAGAGGTTATGACTCGCTGGGCCTTACAGTGGCGAGATCCTGACCGATCAGTGACTCGCTGCTGCTCTACTCTTGCCATATACTAACGTCCTCGGTGCCCTATCGTGGCGTTATCTGATTGGGATAGGGTTATTCTCTTCATCTTGCTAACTATCAGGACACATCCGCGTGAGTCGTTTGACTCATGGCTCATTTCTGGCTGTCTTTCGGGAGTGCTTTGATTAAATTCCACGGTCGCGCTACTCATCCCCAGGTGGGGCAGATGCAACTGTTGTTAGTGATTGCATCAGTAACCTTGTTTCGGAGACTAAACTACTAACGAGATGGCGATAAATTACTCTTCGTAACGTCTGCACACGGCCTGGAGGCAGCAAAGAGGTTTCAAGGTGGGGATGAGTTAATCTGGCAGATCATTGAGCATCCTTTAGCGTCGCAAACAGAAGTACTTGGGAGAGACAGAGTTAGTCTTAGAATCACTAAATTTACCACATATAGTCATCCATATTTGTTTTGTGTGAGAGTCCGATAGTGCACGTGAGGGCGTATATCTGGTATGCGCATCACCAATCTGGATCGAAACCAGCCTGACTTCCACTAATTCCATCATCTCGAGCAGTTCATAGGCCAATTCTGGGACTAATACTCTCGTCTCACGTCCTTTGGCTCTTGCCATGTGGGATTTGATAACAAATGTCAGGTTCAACGGCACATCTATTGTACTACCTATCGTAGATTAGAATGGTTACCAACCAGAGGTGAATCGAAACTTGCGATGAAGGTGGGACTTAAAGTTCAAACACTGTTCCTCATTTGCAGTGCGACGTTGCACCGTTATTCTTTATGGCAGAAGTGGTAATGCAACCGATATAGACGGGTTTGGAGGGTCTAACAAATGACGGTGGCGCAGCACTCCACTTGGATTACCCTGAGGGTTGTTTCACTTAACCTTTGACTCGACAGACCTGAAAGTTCATCCACTAGCTGTTACAAAACAGCCGTTTCAAACCTGGACATTTTTTGCCCCATAGTTTCTGCTAATTTGCAGCAAAACTCGTTCCCGATAACACTCACCTTCGTTTGGCTGGCCGGCTTATTGCAGAAATACTAAAATATCTAGCTAGATATCCGCTTGTTGAGCTGGAGCACCGTAGAACCAACAACTTCTTGGAATCATATTCTACGCTTCAACCGAAGCAGTGCAGTCATCAGGAGTCCATTGACTTATGATAATTTAAGCCAGATGAAGCGTCTTCGGTGACATACAGTTCATCTTCCTCTATCAGCAGCGACGAATGTTAGTGTGTGGATGTTTAGGCAATCGAATAAGCGACTCACGAACCTGCTACTTAGGAACTATCACATTGCGAGAATCTAAGCAAGCATTTCAGAGCTACCAAGAATCTTGCCTCGGCATGCGCCCCCGTTACTGATGGCCGATCAAAGTCAGGAGCGAGCTTTCTTTGTAAAAGTTCCTCTGGAGAGACACTAGACCACCTTTCCGTCCTGTTGAGACTCGACAACAACGAGTGATTGTTGCTTTTTGGAAAGTACTAATGAGACTTCGCCATGGGGTCGACCTTTGGAAATTCCGTGAACGCGTGCTACTAACGAGCCCCAATAGGACTCATTTGTGATGCAATGCTTTCCCGGATGTGTTTTGGCTGTCTGGCTGCAACCAGGGGAGTCATCATCATCAACGGTAGTAACTCGACCATTCGAACTGATGCTTCGCTGCGATACAGCCACAATGACCTACGGAATGTAGAATACTGAAAGAGAGAGAGAGAGAGAGAAAGGAGCATTAGCGTACAACCCTAATGCCCTAAGCAGATATCCATAGAAACGGCGTTTACACCTTGTCAACAACGTAGTGTCACAATCAGCTAGTTGTCGTGCAAAGGCTGCATCATCAAGACAGGTTCTTTGCGCCTTTCACTGTCCAGCTTAATAATCAGCCATTACCCGAGCGATAAGAGCACCATGCACAGTTCATACAAGCAACAACAGCAGCCGTGTCACTATGTAATAATGGCTGCGAGCCATGCTTGTAAAGTCTCGAGAGAAGCACAAGGCAAGTCACATGGACTCCATCTTGGAAGGTAAAACGGACCGATGGAAGCCAGTTTGGTCGTCGTTGACTTCATTTCCCGCTGCCAGGTTAACGTTTGCCCACCTCTGGCCTTGCGTCATTCTACATCTGGCAGACAAAACAAGACCCTCGGTAGGCGGTGACCAGGCACACGTAGTACATGCTTAAGGCAACACCATTCATTCAGTGCTATCTGTGCTTTTAAACAACTAGCACTCGCCTACACACATCATCATTGCAGACACGCTGGTGCAAGCTGACATCAGTAATGCTTCGCAGACAGCGATGATAAAAGCCTTGAAGGAGCCTCAGATGCTCACTGCGACATTTAACGCACGGCTTTTCAGACGGAGGGAAACACTTTTCTGACACCACAGATGTCTTAGATTCAAGAAGGCTGGTCTTACTTTAACAATACGTGAAATGATTTCAGCAGTTACGCACTCGTCGTCGCTGATACAGTTGCCAAGGTAAATGAATTGATCAAGTGCCTCGAGCTCCTCGCGAGTAAGAGTCATCAAGTGACTGTTGGTCCTGCGGGAACACCATGCAGATTGAAAGTGCGAAGCCCATGTCACATGATGAGACCACTCTAGAGGTTATTCAAGGTTGATTGAATCACCCCTACATCGTTAAACAACAAGACAGTATCGTCCGTACAATCAAGATCGACAGTTTTCCACCAAGCAGCAGCTCAACACCTGCTTTCACGATGGAACACTCCGTGTGGAGTCCAAGACAAAGTTGAACAGAATTGGAGAAATTGGACAGCTCTGACGAATGCCACTTGTTACCAGAAAGATATCTTGTGTTGTTCGCTTACAGAGCAACTAAATGTTTACATATTTCACAGGACAACCTTTCCGCACAACATTCTCGAACAGAATGGATTTGTCGTTTGAATTGAACGCACTCTTAAAGTCGATGAACACAGCTGAATTATCAACCCGAGCTGCCAGTTTTCCGAAACATTTTAAACAGCTATTATCGGTCTGCAGTATGTGTGACGCTGCGCAGAGTGAATATATGGTCTACACAGCCCCGTCCTGGGCGGAAACCTGCTTGCTGTTCCCTAATCTGGGTTTCCTGTTCCGCAGTTAGACGACTAACGAGAATTGAAACTCATACTTCTGTCACCACCGTAGTTAGACTGGTATTCCTGCGGTTAGCACAGTTCGACTGCCCTTCTCGTATATTTGTTGTAGAGACCTCATGGTTCCACAAAACCGCGCCGGGCGCCTTTTTCCCGTCTTCCAGTTTTGCTTGTCATGTTGCCGTGGAACATTGACGCGATCCGTTATCGATGACAGCGTTATTAGCTGGAAGCTTTATCCGTCTCACCCAAGATACACTGTTACCTAGTCGCCTATTGTATGATCCACTTGGTAATATCGTTGTCGGGTGGTAATTACCTCACTGATGACCACCTCCGTCCCATTATCAAGTGACACTTACGCCACCCTCCCGTTAACGAGAAAACCTGTGCTATAAGTACCAGACTGTACAGAACGTGTTCTTACTTCTTTTCAACAGTAAAGCATTTCACGAGTAGTCATGTGGTATCCGTGTTTTTCTCAGTACAGTGAAGAAGAAGAACCGTTGACCGACTAAGTCACTCGGGTGCGTCGATCCGAGTTCGATCAGTCACTTGTCCGCTTGGGACACAATCCACAAAAGCGGGGTCGTCCTTCCGACTAAATGCGCTGTATCCAAGCGTTACAACAACATCGCCACCACAATTGATTCATTCCAGTTAGCTGGGATGGCCTTGTCGAACAAGGAGGTTAGTGCAAAGTTGGTGCTTTGCAGAGGACCTCACCACCAACTTTATATAGTGCGGATGCGCGGGAATTCGGACCAGCAGCTTGATCGCGTATCGGACCACAGTCTCCGATGGAGCGTCTAAACGAACCGACCATGGCTCAGACTACCCTACCGGAGCAGGAGACCTAGTCGCAGTGGGTCAACTGAAATGTTCTCCAATTCCTCTGCCCAAAAAAGCAGCAGAAGCTCCTTATTATGAATTAGGGCACCCGTATGGTCTCTTTGTCTCACTGACACTTGATTGCGTGGGATCATTGGTTCGGATCAGTTGGAAGAGCTTGCGACAATTGCCTGCTGCTCCTACCTCCTCCATTTTTTGAGCCCTGCTTATCCACCAGGCTTCCTTGTCAGCACACAGGCTCCGCGTTAGTTCGCATCGAATGATCCAACTAGGAACATTGTGCTCTGAGCTAGGCGGGCGTTTTCTTCTGTATTCTAATAGGTTCACAGACCTTTAGGATCTCCAGTGACTTGTGCAGTGACAATTGATAGTGCCATAAGCAGAGGATCCCGCATTGTGCATGGCACCTGAGATTCTATTCCACTGAATCCTAGTGTCATTAGGGCAAGAAATCAAAAGTTCGGTGCACAAGGCATCCTGGTATGCTTGTCTGACTGAGGAATCGAATAAATTATCAGTCGCTGATCGGAGGAGGCGCTTTGTACGCCTCCCGACAAAGTCCGTAGAAAGACGTCAGCGTACCAAAGCAGATATCCTAGGACGAGCGACAATCCGGCATGGAACCACGCCACCTGTAACTTATGATAATGTGATCTATCTTGGTCAATCGCTGGCCAGGTATGGGGGACGCCAATTGACATTTCAGCGCCCCCTGTGTCTAAAAGCGGTGTTATTAAGAGACGACACTGTTGTAACAGGCGCTCGCTGTTGTCCATACGGTCAAAGT
>CALYDF020010330.1:0-10067 GCA_944474145.2 Dicrocoelium dendriticum | reverse complement strand
CGTCTAAGCCGGCAGCTTTGAAGCGCTTCAAGCGTCGAATATCGAGGCAGACTTCCGCTTCGCTGAGTGGATTCAATGGGTCGAGCCAGAGTGGACAGCAAGGTGCACTGCATGTACTGATGGATGGTGGAGGCCAGTTGAGCTGCGAGTGAAGGTGCTCGGCCCAGCGGTCCATACGCCTCTGTTGGTTGGTGATCGGAGACTCATCCACCTCACAAATGACCTCACTGACACCAGGCTTCCTGAGGCCAGTGGACCGAATGAGTTGGAAAAGCCTACGAGTGTTACCAGAGAGGGCAGCAGTCTCCATCTCTAAAGCACGCTCAGACCACAATGTCTTGCGATCCTTGCGTAGGCTTTGCTTAAGAAGCCGATTGGTAGAACGGCGCCGCTCGTTGCAATCTGGTTCCGCGGAGATATCTTTGCGGCGTTCAAAGAGCTCCAGAGAACGAGCAGAGATCCAAGACTCGAGTTAGACCGCAGCATGACTGTACTGAAATGGTCAGCGCTTTCCGAATACAAGTCCAGTGTTGTTCCACTTCTTGCGGTAGATTGCAACTGAGTGCATATGCCAATGAAGACTGATAGCTCGTCTGGACAGAGGAATCAGTTAATCTGTTTACATCAATCTTGCGGTGCTTCGTGTTTCGGGATCCTCCAAAACACATACAGATTTTCGCGCAGACCAGAGCATGATCTGAATCAACGAAAGTAGACCAAAAGGACCTGCAGTCCAGTACGCTGCCGCGCCATCTGAAGCTAATCGTAATGTGATCAATTTGAGACCAAGGTTGTGTTGGTGAAGGGGGACGCCACGTTGCGGAACGCTTCTTCGTACGCCTGAAGCTAGTGCTCGAAAGAAACAGACGGTTGTCCTCGCACAATGTGAGAAGTCTCTCTCCGTTATCAGAGCGGTTCTCATCGAGCGCGTGATGACCACCAAGGTGGCGTTCGTATGGTAAGAGGCGGCCAACCCGTGCATTAAAATCCCCAGCAAGGATAACGACATCCGACTTTTTAGCATTAGTCAAGAGCTGTTGTAGATCTCGGTAGAAATCATCCTTGACCGAGTCGCCACTGCAGTCAGTTGGAGCGTACACAGAGATCACAAACAAGTTGCGTCTCTCTTCGCGGTGCCTGTTGATTCTACATGAACCCCGAAGCCGAACTGCACATAGTCGGCTGTTAATCGGGAACCAGTCCAGTAGTGCCGCCTCGGCCTTGCCACTCAGTGCTATACCTACACCAGCCAGACCCGCTGAGCTTGCTTCTGGATCTCCAGAAAGACGCAGGTGATATCTGGCTTCGTGGTCAGTGGGGGATGTCAATGTAAGCACAGTGCTGGGATCTTGCAATCGGGTTTCTGAAAGGCAGCAGACATCAATGTCTAGGGAATCTAGGGTGCGCGCTAGACCGGCTTGCTGTCCAATCTGCATGAGTGTCCGGACGTTGAAGCACGCCAGATGGAACGAGGATCGGGGACGAAGGAGAGCCAAAGGTTGAACTCCGTGGTTCGCGGCGCAACCGGCACCGCAGCCAGATTGTTGAACAGATGAATCGGGTAACCGAAAGTGAGGATTGTTAGCAAACAAACAATTAACGTGTGATGGAGTAGCGTGAAAGTGAGTAGCAGGAACAGTAGCTGCTGAGCGCGTTGTAATACAGTCCATGGTTTTGTGAGAGGGCGTGATACTACCCGGTTGCCCAAGCCGAAGTAGGGAGTTGACTTAGGGGACTCCACCCCGAGCCTTTGGCTAAATAACCTACCCGCAAGGCAGCGGGGCGAATTTAGGGAATCGCGCCCATTGGGAGGCGTTGACTGAATGATCAGCTCATGCGTCTTTGTTTGGTAGATTACCAAACAGGGGCCCAATACTCCCCATGAAGTCAGCACAATTGCTGGAATACAATGCCCCACGGAGGTGGAACATTGTTGCCAAACACTTTGCTGGAACGGGGTACACCCGAACCACCCAGCTGGCACCACGAGGAGGTAGTTCGGCAAGCCAGCCTCCATGAGTTTGCACAAAATCGAAGTCAGACAGATCGGACGATAGCTGGCTGGATTCTGTCGGTTCCATCCTTTGTAAATGGGTTTAACGATTCCCAACTTCCAAACAGTTGGAAGCCGCCCGACGTCAAGGGAACGACGGAAGATTTGACAGACAGGAGCGGCAATGTGTCCAGCCACGGTCTTAAGGAACAATGGCTGTAAACCATTAGGACCAAGCGAGGAATACGGGTCTAGGTCAAGAAGAAGTTTTATTACAACGTCAGTGGTAACATTCACGTGCTCCAGCAGGGAAAGAGCAGTGGGTGCAACGCTATCTGGGAGTGGCGTTTCGGTCGAGTAGACAGAGAAATATTGCTAGGCCAAGAGGCTAGCTTTCTCAACATCTTCGTAAACTAGGTCCAAATGCTCAAAGGGAGACAAGGTAGGGACACCACTGCCAACTTTGGTGCTTCGTTTGAGGTATGAGAAAAGCGCCTTGGAGTTTGTACTAGAAAGTGCAGCTAATGATAGTTCGTATTTTTGGCGTTTCTCGCGATTTTCTTGTTGCAAGCATTCCTGACCGTTTCGTAGTAGTAGTAGTAGTCAAGCTCAAATCGCGTAATCCTGAAACGATCCCATAGTGTACGCCTTCTTTTCATTATTGATCTCAATTCGTGATCGATCCATGGAGGGCCTTTGGAGAAGGGGATGACCTGTTCAATGAGTAACGTCAGCTTGGAGTACAAGTGATTCCACGCTTCGTCAACCGTCGCAACGAGACTGGACCTTAACGTGGTGCGACGGTTTGCGTACCTCATTGACCCATTGAGCTATACTGGGTGGTGCCTCTGGGCACCTTGAGAGATACTCCTACCAGGTTGGTCAATGGTGAGAGGTCAGACAAACTCAGTCTCCTTGTCCTCTAGGTTGGGGTTTGAAATGGGATGGCGTCCATTTCTGTAAAACTAAATCATTGCCACCTCCCCGCTGCCTTGCGGACAGGCTTTTGAGCCAAAGGCTTTGGATGAGGACCCTAATCGTCCTCCTGTCTAGGTCTGGGCGCCCTGGCAGTATCTCAGCCCACATACAACCATGATTTTCTTCAAACATAAACATCATCCTGCATCGGCCGTCGCGCAGATTATCAAGGGTCGCCTTATCTGCTGCATACAGCAGGGCGGATAAGCGAAAACATGCTACTGCCGGCGCCTCCCTTCTGTCTTTTCCACCTTTTTCTCTTACTCCCATCCCGACCCCCATTACTAACCTTCCTTCTATAATTCCCAGCTTAATTGACAGCAACCGAAGTGATACTGGAGTAGAACCATCTGCAGCCACCATCCCACAGCACCTATCGGCAAAAGTCTTATAACGCCACGCTGTCCCGTTTCCATGGCGACTTTCAACGTCCTCACTCTAAGACAAACAGGTCAACAGGCTGCACTCGCACACACCTTGGACACACTGGGTATTGATGTGTGTTGTGTGTCCGAAACTAGGATTAATGACCCTAACGGGGTTGTTGAATTAATTGCACCCGGCTTATGCTCTGGTTATTGGTTGCACGCATCCGGAGACGCCGATGCAGCACTCACGGGTCAAGATGGTGTAAGTATCACTCTATGCTCCAAGGCTGAGCCATCGTTGGTTGATTGGATTCCGGTGAACAACTGTTTATGTGCAGTACGTTTGACAACATCACCTAAGGTGGATTCACTAAGCAATACAAAACGGTGTTTGGTTGTGATTTCCGTTTATGCTCCCACCGACTGCAGTTCTAATGCAGTCAAGGACACTTTCTATCACGAACTGAACGCGCTACTACGCAGTGCTACTAGTTCAGATATTATAGTACTTGCAGGGGATATGAACGCACAAGTAGGGTGCCTGAGCTCTTCAGAAGCTCAGCTGGGTGGTAATTATGGACTTAACTCCGAACGGACTGACAACGGTGAGCGTCTGCTGCAACTGTGTGCGGAGCACCAGTTGTTTCTTACTAGCACTGCTTTTAGACACAGTGGGCGCCGAAGTGCCACTTGGCGTCCTCCTGTACCTGGCCAGCGATGAACCCAAATTGACCACATAGCCATAAGTTACAGGTGGCGTGGTTCCATTCTGGATTGCCGCTCATACTGGAGTACCTGTGTCGACTCTGACCATGCGTTGGTACGCTGTCGTTTCTCCATGAACTTTATCGGGAGGCGCACCAAGTGTCCCCTACGATTGGCAACTGAGAAATTGTCTCAGTCCTCGGTCATGCAAGCCTATCGAGACGCACTGCGTACCGAACTTCCGCTATCTTGTCCTAATGAAACTTAGCTTCAATGGTATAGGAGCTCGGCCGCCATGCACGACGCAGGAGCATCTGATTGTGGCACTATCCATCGTCACCGCACTAGTCACTGGATATCCGAGAGGTCGGTGAACCTGTTGGAATCTAGAAGACCCCTACCAAACGGGCTATTAGGCGTGAACGAAAGCAGAGCCTACGTGCTGACAAGGAAGCCTGGTGGACCAGTAGGGCTCAAGAAATTGAGGAGGTAGGAGCAGTAGGCAATTACCGCAAGCTCTTCCAGCTAATGCACACCACTGATCCCAGAAAACCAGGCGTCAGTGAGACAATCAGAGACAGCGCGGGTGCGCTGATACACAATAAGGAGCGCCGTATGGCTCGTTGGGCGGAACACTTTGAAGATCAGTTCAGCTGGCCCCCTGCTCCCGGACCTCTTCCTACTCAGGTGATGCAGGCCTGCCATGGACGGTTAGTTTAGGGCCTCCGTCGGAGGCCGAGGTCCGAAACGCGATCACAGCCCTCAATCGTTTTCGTGCCGCTGGCCCGGATTCCCTCCCACCTGCACTATTTAAGGATGGAGGTGAGGTCCTCTGCAGGGCACTGACCTCCCTATTCGAACGTATCTGGAAGGAAGAGAGTGTCCCGGCTAATTGGAGCGAATCGATTATAGTGGCAATATACAAGAAGGGCAGTCGCACAGACTGTGTGAACCACAGGGGTATTAGCCTAACGCCAGTTGTGACAAAATTATTGGCCTCGATTATCGTTCGTCGCCTCACTGCGGAACGGGAATCTCGGATTAGGGAAGAGCAGGCCGGTTTTCGCCCAGGACGCGGCTGTATAGACCATATATTTACTTTGGGTCAGGTGCTAGAGCAGCGCCACGCATACCGCAGACCGACAATAGCTGTGTTCCTAGTTTTCAAGAGTGCGTTCGATTCGGTCGATCGATCGATTCTGTTCGAAATACTTGCGCGGAAAGGTGTTCCCACGAAATATGTGAACATCCTACGTGCTCTATACTCGAACACTACAGGCCATGTCAGGGTTTACGGTGTCCTATCGGATAGCTTTTCGACTACAAGTGGCGTTCGTCAGGGTTGTCCGATTTCCCCATTTTTGTTCAATTTCGTCGTGGATTCTATCATGGAGTGTTCCCTTGCGCAATCTCACGATGTAGGCGTTGAAATGCTGTCTGGTGAAAGGTTAGTTGATCTAGATTATGCGGACGATATCGTCTTGCTTTTCGACGATTTTGCGGCGGCCCAATCAACTCTGAATAGCCTGTTCAGAGTGGTCCCATTATTTGATATGCACTTCGCACCTTCAAAGTGCAAAGTGTTGCTGCAAGATTACCAGCCACTTGATGACTCATTGACGTTTGCTAACGAGGAACTCGAGGTGGTTGATCATTTCACTTACCTTGGAAGCTGCGTCAGCAATGATGGGCGCATAGAAACTGACGTCGGCTCACGCATTGCAAAAGCCAGAGCTACCTTCTTGAACCTGCGGCATCTTTGGCGACAGAAGGGAGTTTCCCTCCGTCTGAAAGGCCGTGTATACAAGGCCACAGTGAGGGCCGTTCTGCTCTATGGCAGTGAGACTTGGCCCCTTCGGTTTGAAGAGCTGAGGCGCCTTCAAGCCTTTGATCATCGTTGTCTACAAAGCATTGCTGGAGTCGGATGGCACCAGCTGGTCCGCAACGATGATGTGCGTAGACGAGTACTAGGTGGTGATAATTATGCTAGCTCCTTAGAACAACAGATAGCACTGAATAAGTTGCGTTAGCTCGGGCACGTGCTACGCATGCCTGGTCACCGCTTACCTAGGAGGGCCTTGTTCAGTGCCAGGTGTAGGGTGGCGCAAGGCTCGCGGTGAACAGAAGTTGACTTGGCAACGGGAAATGAAGTCACTGACGACCAAACTAGGTACCGTTGGTCCGTCTCGCCTTCCGGGCTAGAGTCCACGTGACTCGCCTTGTGCTTGGCTTGAGATTTTACAGGAAATGGCTCGCAGTAGACACCAGTGGTGCGTCTGCCGCCGTCTCCTAATTGGATTGCCTGTTTAAAGTGTGTTTGGTGCTGAGTTATCTGCGGGATAATGGCTGATTATGACGCGCGGCAGTGAAAGCCGCAAGGAAGCTGTCTCGCCGATGCCGCGTTATCTTTGCACGATAGCCAGCTGTTTGTGACGGTTTGTTGTCTACACAAGGTGAAGGCGCCTTGACCCTGATGTTTGCTTAGGGCATTAAGGTTTTCAGGTAAGTCCCCCTTCTCTCCCTCTTTTTATTCTTTATTTCATAGGTCCTCATGGTTGTATGGCAGCGAAGCATCAGTTCAAATGGCTGATGTACTGCTGTTGATGATGATGATGATGCGTCAGCAACATTGAAGTGTTCAGGGATATTCCAATCGACAATGCTTGCGGCCGTTTTCAGACGAAGTGTATCGGTACGCCAGAAATTCCGACGGTCGGCACGTTGGCTGTGAACAGCGAAGCGACGTGTCCACTAGTATGAGACAGTACAGTGATCAATGCTGCCAATGGGCTGTAGAACTGAAAGGTTCGTGATGTCTGATTGTGCTAAGGAGAGCACAAGACCCAGGATACGCGGCGTCTGATGTGGAGGAATACGAGTTGGTGTAGTGGCATGTTGGAGCAAATTACAATGAAGAACGGTCTCCAGTAATTTGGCCTCGAAGGACTCTATAGGTCGATCACAAAGATGCAGGTTCCAGTCAACAGGAGGGGCGTTGAAATCCCCAACGATAAGACAATCCTTTCGTGCGCCATGATTCCTGGTCGAGTCCATCAAGCGGGCTCCGGATCCTGAAGGCGCTCTGTAGACGATATCAAATGTGAGAGAACCGTCCATCATGAACACGACTTGGACTTCGGTTTCCTCCTTCTTGGCGGTAAATTGAAATTTTTGTGCGTGCTGTCTTTTTGAGGTTTTACTTTCAAAGGACCATTCCGGAACAGTGTTTACAAGTGTCGTGCAAAAAATTTGACTTTTGTCAAATTTCGCTTGATCCAAAGAATTTTGGATCATCGTTTTCCCCGGATTACGTCGTACCCGTTTTCGGGTACTTACCAACGTCGTCCATCTTTTTCGGGTTCAGCCTCTGGCTATTTTTCCGGTAATTTTGTGTTTTGTAATCCGTTTTGCACCTTCAAACCACTGCACTCCATGACGCGTTTCGAGGTTATTTCCTCTCATCAGATAGAGATAGCAGGCATCGAACCCGGGACCATTGAGATGTTAGTTGTGACCGCCACCCCTAAGCCACCGGGTCACGACGGGCAAAGCTTGGCACAACGGCAAATAACAGATTGCCGTTGTGCCAAGCTTTGCCCGTCGTGACCCGGTGGCTTAGGGGTGGCGGTCACAACTAACATCTCAATGGTCCCGGGTTCGATGCCTGCTATCTCTATCTGATGAGAGGAAATAACCTCGAAACGCGTCATGGAGTGCAGTGGTTTCAGGCGGGCAACACCCAATTTGCTGCTGCTTCATCAGCTACGGTCCTAGTGATCGAATGGCCAAGGTTCACTTCAATGGGAATCGCGGTCTACTTTGAGATTGCGCGTCGCAATCCATCCACACAACGTGTACTTCAAATTCACTTTCCAATCCGTTTTGCACCTTGTTTAACCCATAACTGTTTCTGTTGACTGCCCTGCAGGTAACAGCTTGTCGGTTGTACGTTTTGATACTTGTTTCACACTCTTTGAAAGCATCATGTCGGATTCACTGAATATCGTATTTAGGTCAGCACGTATTGTGGTAACGCATTTAGGTTACGGAGTCCCTGGATTAATAATCCGTCATTCTTAGATGCCAAAAGGGATTGAAAATGTTTATTCCCCATAAATGTATTTTGGGCTCCCAGGTGTTTTACACGAGATGGTCTAGAGCCAGCTGGCGATTCAAAAAGCAAGTTGGTGGATGTTGAAGTGTATGAGGTGTTTGAAAGAATGGTCGATACAGCTGGTGATGTTATCAGCTGACCGGAAGGTTGTATAGTAAAATGCATAAGGTACACTACCTACCCACGCCAGTGCACTAGTCGCACGATGTTCAAGCGACCAGGAGGAAAAAACCCGGTGGGAATAGCCAGGAAAACTGACCTCTACCTGGTATAAGGTCGCATGTAATACCCGAGGCTGAGTTATGGGAGGCATGCAGGCTAATATTCTGTGTGTAAGGTACAATGAAAGATTTTGGGAGCAGTGCAGGATGGTAAATGCACGGATGTTGGATTTGTCTAGACTGGATGATCCGCTTCTTCCTCTTGCGAGATGTTCAGTTGCATTCTGGCGGAATCTGGAGAACAACAAACAGGAGGAGACTGGCAGCAAGCGGTACTAGCAAGTGGTCAACAAAACAAGATGATATTGTCAAGAATTGTGATACACTTAGCGTTCTGGAAAATGGAATCGCCTTCCTGAACGTGTCTGCCGCGTATTCATATTTCCTTGTGGCTTAACTTTAGATGTTACAAGCTGCGGGTCATCTTCAACGAGCTGTGGTGTCTGCAGCGTACACTGTTTCGTGTAAGAATCAGTAGATTGTTGTTTACAAGGTTTTTCGATGTGCGTTGGTTTAAGACGATCTACGGAAACGGCATCTACTTTAGCGTGCTTGTTGATCATATGATGTTTTTCGGTTCTAGCGATCACTTCGAATGGTCCTTCGTACGGTGGTTGTAATGGCTTGCGGACTGCATCATTTCGTACCCACACGTGTGAACAAGTTTCGAGATCTTTCGGTATGTAACACTTGTTGGTGTGTGCGCGTGTGGGGATAAAGTGCAGTTCACGCATAGATGAACGTAGCCAATGAACAAAGTTCGAGAGATCTATAGCGTCGATATCGGGCGGTTGAACGAGATCAACCGGGAGCTTTAACATGGTACCATATACCAGCTCCGCGGTGGAGCAACCTAAATCTGCTTTTGGTGTCGTTCGAAGACCTAATAAAACCAGCGGTAAGGTTTCTGTCTAACCTGCAGTGTCGGAACATGCCATTAAAGCTGTTTTGAGATGACGGTGGAAACGTTCGACTAACCCGCTCGATGATGGGTGGTACGTAGTTGTTCTTATACGCTTGGTTCCGAGAGTATTGGTTAACTCTCGGAAAAGTGTCGACTCAAATTGCGCACCGCGATCATTTGTTATGGTGGATGGTACATCATAATGCGCGATCCAACGAGCCACAAAGTTGTGTGCTACCGTCTGCAGAAATGTCTGCGATGGGTACTGCCACGGGCCAACGAGTGAAGCGATCGATGCAAGACAATAGGTACTTGTATCCGTTCGACGGCGGCAGTGGACCAACGGTGTCTATGTGCACATGACTGCAACGAGCATCGGGAACGGTGAAGTTGCCAAGTGGTGCCTGCGTATGCCGTTGCACTTTTGAACGTTGGCATGGGAGGCAACTTCTCACCATTATCTGCACGTCTTTGTTTAGTGCTGGCCACACAAAGCGATCAGAAATAAGCTTGCGAGTTGCACGGATGCCTGGATGTGATAGACCGTGGATTGAATCGAAGATGATTTTTCGATAGTTTGGTGGTACGACGGGTCGTGATTTTCCTGTGGAAATATCACACATCAGAACTTCCTAACTACCAAGTAGCGGAATGGCTTTCACTTGAAGATTTGTTACTTGCAGTTGTTGAAGAAACTGATTATCCTGATGCTGCGCTGTGGCTAGTTCTTGGAAGTCAATGGAGGAATATTCGAATAGGGTGTTGATTTCCGCCCTTGATAAGA